>KI915046.1:7429992-7601484 GCA_000473445.2 Anopheles farauti | reverse complement strand
TTTGGTTTTCCTGTGGTTTTGCATTCACCTACAATTTTGTCCGTGCATTGTACAATCATTATTAAAAGCATTATTACACAAAATAACCGCTCCGCCCAATGTATCGTTATTACACGAGCGGGTGGATATTTTACGCCAAACGCCGCGCCGGAGCCCAGTTTGACAGAAAATATCCAAAACCATCTGACATTATTTTCCTCGTCTAATAACCGCATTATAGGAATTAAAATAATTCTGCTAGTTGGGTAGTTGGGCATTGACAGTCATCTTTCTTGTTGGACTGTTCCGGTTAAACAAGCTATTTCAAACTACCTCGTAATAAGTGCAGTTTGGTTAGTTCGATTTAAAGCCAAGCAAATTAATACGTTGTATGCGTTCGACGTTATCTATAGCATAAATTCAAAAGATTTATTTTCGTACAAACATTGCAATTTTTTACGGCGGAATCTATTATTCCATCTATACTTATTACGCTAATGGGAACACCGTGCAAAGAACGCTATAAGCACTACGAGATAGCTTCAAATTGTCTGTATCGTGCCCATCACTACATCCATTTGTCAGAAAATTTTCTCACGCTCGCTTTGATATCCAGGAAAAAACTTAATTTCGATAGGAAATCTCAAATGTAAGTACTCTAAAACGCGCTTATTATCCGCCAAACAACTTGTTTCGTACAGCCGATACAAAATACTCACTGATAGTTTGTTGTCTTTTGCAGAAAGCCGGCTAAGGTGAACGCGTCCTAGTGACGCTGTGTCATTTGACCATCATGGCCGGCGGCTCGGGTACGAAGGTGGTGCAAATCACCAACATTGCCCCGCAGGCCACAAAGGATCAGATGCAAACGTTTTTGGGTACGGTTGGGAAAATCGACGAAATTCGTTTGTATCCGACAATCCGTGACGTTTCATGTCCGGTTGTGTCGCGTATCTGCTATGTGAAGTACTTCGAGAGCAGCTGCGTGATCCTTGCCCAGCACCTAACCAATACGGTTTTCATCGATCGAGCCGTGATCGTCATCCCAGTGCAAAGCGGTGTAATACCCGATGAGTATAAGGCACTGGAAATGGCGGCAAATGGAACGCTGGTACCGGGCTTTCACAATTTCAACGCACCGTCGAAGCTACCACCAGAGGTAGTGAATCGGATTGATGGAATGATACCGAACCAGGTAGTAAAAACGATCGATCCAAAGCTGGAAGAGAATGGGCTGCCCGAGTATCCTCCGTTGCCGGTAAATTTCGATGCGAAAAAGATAGAAGAAACGCGTCGCACCATACTGGTGCTGGATGTCCGTTCGGATTGGCGCCTGGAGGAGCTGATGGATCACTTCAAACCGGCCGGTGAGATCAAGTATGCACGGTACGCCGAGAATGAACGGTCCAAGTTCGCTCTGATTGAGTTTAGCGATCAGCGTAACATTATCAATGCACTCAAGATGCACGGAACCGAATTTCGAGGTTATCGTTTGAACGTGCATCACTCGACGCAACCGATTGTGAAGCCCGAAGCAAAGAGTAACGAAGCAGCTCAGAAAGAGATCGAGGATGCAATGACGCACGTGAAGGATGCTCATCATCAGATAACAAACATGGAGCCTGTGGTGACCATTTATCAGAAGGATAAAAGCGGAAGCAGGCGACGTTCGCGATCTCGTTCGCGTTCCAAAGAGCGTCGTTCACGATCTCGTTCCCGCAAGCGCTCCAAATCACGTAGTAAGCGGTCCCGGTCTCGAAAACGCTCCCGGAGCCGCTCGAAACGTTCCCGGTCGCGTCGTTCGCCTTCGCGCAGCAAACGGTCCCGTTCTAAATCGAAACGATCGCCATCTCGTAGCAAGCGATCACGGTCCCGCTCGAAACGATCACGATCGCGTGACCGTCGCAAACGCTCCCGTTCTCGCCGTCGCAGCCGTACAAGATCGCGTGAACGTTCGTCACGCGTGCGTCGATCGCGTTCTCGTTCCAAGAAACGCTCCCGTTCCCGTGAGCGGCGTGAGCGTAGTCGCGATCGTAAGAAGTCCCATCGTAACAAAGAGGAACGGCGCCGTCGTTCCCGCTCCCGCTCTCAAAGTCGCAAGCGCTCCACCTCTCGTAGCCGAGCGAGCCGTACGAAGGATGCATCCTCGAAAAGCTCGTCGAAACGTCGCAGCCGCACTCCCTCGGATAAAAGGTTGAAAAAGATTCTGGAGGAAGCAGTCAGTCGCGATTACGATGCAGAGGAGCGCATGGATGCAGGAGCGGCCGTAGGAGGCGGTGTTGGAGGAACCATCGATGATGATGCGGGTAGCACGGGCAAGGCATCTCCTTCGGCGCAAGCAACCGGCACGGGTGGTTCAAGCTCATCGTCATCGTCCTCGGGAACACTGACCACAGCGCCGGCTGCATTGACGACACCGCGGGAGAAAACCGCTAGTCCAACGACGGAAAAATCCGACAACATGGACATTTCGAACTCTCCATAGTTTACTTTTTTTTAGATGTGGCACAGGAATTGTAGCATGCCGAAGACAGTTTTGTATTCTTTCCAATACCAGTTTTCTAACTCACTTCCGAATGGTGTTTCCTTATCTATCCTGTCTATGGTATTTCCTTCCACACTGTCCAATTATGCGCATTGTGTTTGTCCGTAATTAGTTACTGTATTACTTCAACTCCGCGATTCACGTGAAATTCTTCGTGTATAATGCAAATATTTTTTCTAATAAATCTCTCTTGAGTCTTGTAACCCTAGGATGTTTGTTTTTGCGTATTTTACTTCGATAATTGTCCAGCAAGGTAAGTTTACCGAAACGTCCCTAGTTGTCACACACTTGGATATTTTGTTAAATACTATTTACGAAACCTAAACATAAAACGCACTGAATGCGCGTTAACATTAAACATTTCAGTTAAAATTAAACATTCCAGAGATTAACATTATACGCACTGAACGCGTTTTTACCTGGCTTCTGCTAGCTTGCTTCTATTTTTCGGTCTTTAATAGATTTCGGGAATCTTTTGTGTTTTGGTTGTGCTGTTTTATCCAGCATGTTGCACCAATTCAGAAGATATGCCAGTGTGTAAAAGCTAGAATATTATTTGTGTCGCACGGGGGGTGGGTTCACTTTATTTGTTACACAGACTCTTTTTGATTATGGCAATCTCTTAGCGTACTATTTAAATCTTTCCATAATTTTCTGCTTTTCTATAAATATGATTAACACTTTCGTCAATTAACAGTTAAGAACAATTGATCAATATTATCTATTTCGGTTTGCTTTCAAGCTTAAGTACTAGCATAGGTTATGTACACTAATGTATTCAATATCTTTAACAAACAATGTTAATGCAACTTTCACATTTATCTCCAAACCTCGTCCAGAATTTAATTTATTGTTATCATGCAAGCAGAAAAGAGTCTTGTTGAAACGGGTTTTTCATCCGTTATCTCAATCCCATTATTTATAAAGCATTTGTCTCGCAAATACCACACGCACACATTAACGAATGGTAGCGAAAGAAAGATAGAGCGAGAAAAAGAGAGATAAATATTCCTTGTCAGCTGTTTCCATGACGTGGCACATGAAAACGGAACGTTTTTTTTGGAGGTTCACGTTGGATTTGCTTATTCTAGATATTGAATACTGAAATCTACAAAATAATGGAACTTCTGGCTTGTAACTTGGATATTAAATACATAATTGTGTTTCGATAAAGGCGTATCTAAGACATGTTTTCCTTCAAACACATTCAAGCTGAAGACGTCGTTTGTTCAAGGGTATGAAGAAAAAAATCTCCAATATTAAAACGCAATATTGCTCCCTTCCCTTTACACTCTGCTGCGCAGTAAAAAAAAGTCATAGCACGCTTTGTTTTCGTGTCATCTCTTTCCGATGTGCCTAAACCGGAGCGAGAAGGCAGGAAAACAAAGAGCAAACAGCCCCTGCACAACGCACATACAGAGGCAATATGAGACTATCTATGTGTGGGAAGAATGATGGGTTTTGTCTGTTTCGTTTCTAAATATGCCGAGGCCAATTTGTATATATAATCTACAAGATCTAACCTTACAATTTCACACCCACAATACAAAATGCAGCAGGCAATCAAGGATAAGCCAAATAGATAAATTAATGCTTCGTTAATTCTACATTTTAGGAAATATTTTAGCTAGTTAAGCAGAAGATGTAAACTATTGTTTATTCGAAGATACCACAATGGTGAGATAATGGACACATCAGCAACCTTGATTCGGTGAATACATCTACATTCACGTGTACACATCAGGATATACGATGATGGGCATAATGATGATGGGTGCCTGTTCGTACGTGTGTATTTGTGAATTTTTGTTGTAACATACGATCGTAGTCTAATTCCAGTTGATTGAGCTCCGAAAACATGCTTCGAAGTTCACATCGTACTTTAACCAAACTAATGATATTAAACTCATTTGCAACCGTTTATATCTTAGATGCTCTGAGTATTAATCAAAAAGAAATATTTTTAAATATTGGAATAACGAATGAATTGGAAACCCTAATCAGTCTGTAATCATAATAGATTATCAGTCGAATGAAATTACGTAATCTCTCTTTGTAATGTAGCAAAAGATTTTATTAAAAAATACATAGAACCATGGTTGTATTACGCAGTGTTGTGAATGTGAAAACAAAGAAAAACGAAGCAGAAGCTCGAGTAGCATTGGAGGCGGTGTGTAGAAGCTGGTATACAGGAGAATGGGGTGCAAATAAAAATAAATAGCTAAAATGGCTGGCCGACTGCACTACAGGAAGAATGTGTGCGTGCGCAATGTTTTCGATCGATCTCTTTCACGCTTAGCGCTTCTGTCCTGCTCTTCCGTTTATCGATCATAAGACAGAGGGAGTGAGTGTTTTGCTACTGATGCAAAGGTAACGAACTAGTGTTATTGGGTTAAAAATTACATTATAAAAATTATCATATGCATCGACTGGCATGGAAAAATGTCGATTCTTTTTCGATCATTTCGATTTCTGTTCTCTTTTAGTGGAAACCATTTACACTTTTTTAATCAAAAAAAAAACCGATGCTTTCCGATCTCCTACAATGTTTCAATGTTTTTAAAGTAAGAGTGGATACAATTAACTAACTTTACATACATTTATGCCACAATGAATTAACCCCGTTTTGCATCCGTGCGACACACTTGGTTTGTGGTGTTTACAATCGCTATCCTGCTCATACTATTTCATCATCCTTATGTGTTCCTCACTCTGTAGCAAAAGAAGAATAACTGAAGAATTTTCTGTCGTGGCACATGTTTGCCATTTAGCTATCTGTTAGAATTATTCTAATCAACAGTGATGAAAATACCATTCGGACATCCTTTTCGTAGTATTCTCTTGCATTGGTGAGGTGCAGTTTCGTATTGTTGTGTGCGTAATGTTTTCGACCGATCTCTTTCACACGCAATGCTTCTGTCCTGCTTTTCCTTATGTCGAACATGCGACAGAGGGGCTGTTGAAGCAAAAGTGTCGAACAGATACTGTAATGTTTGAAATGGAATTGAAGAATCTTTTATCTTTTATCTTCTTTTATCTTCGAGTTTTATCTTTTACCTTCGGCCATCGACCTTGTAGAGAACTGTTAGTAAAGTATTCAGTTTTAATAAAATAACCAACCTATATTATGTCAATTTCAAACCTTTTCAACTTAACTTTACTGATATAAGCTTGAGTTTAAAAACATCTTTTGTAATAATTCTACTTATATACTTAATTGCTTATTAACAAGTATAAAGAAACAATTAATGGAGGATTTAAAAAATATTGGTTTTCAGTGACCCAAATAGTATTTTGATAAATCACAAAAAACTCAGGATAATATTCATGTTACAAAGGTGCATGTCAGTACAGGGAATTTAAATGTTTTGTATACTTTGCAAAGTTTGTGCGCAACTTTCTCGGTAGTTCACAGTATATTTATGTTTATATAACCAACGTGTTCCTAGTTCTAGTTTGAATTGGTTAAGGTAATGCTACCGAAAAGTATTGTTTCTATAGTCTTTGGATAGTTCAAAATTTCACGCTTAAATAAAATTAATCCACACTGTTCAGCTTATGCCATCCATTCTCCATGCGACACTCTTGGTTTGTAATGTTTACAACTGCTATCCTGCTCACACTACCATCATCGACGTATGACGTGCCTCGCTCTGTGGCATTTGGGATAGAACGTAAGCAATACGGCAGAAAGAAACGATCGCGTTGGATTTTTCGATAGGGGTATGCTGTCGACAATACATTCATAGACAACACCATTTATTCGGAAAAGTGAACTCAGCAAGTGCAGTTGTGGCACACGCTTGTCGGTGTGTTCTCTGTGGATTTCATTCCATTCAACAGTAAAGTCAGCCCCACCCCACCCCTGCCTTGTATCTTACGGTCGATCCTTCCACTGCATTCTGTTGCATTTGCGGGGTGCAGCTTCAGCAGGCAACCGTGCCGTGTCGTAGTTGTGTGCGTGCGTGTATTAATATTTTCTTCCGTACAGTGTGTGCCCTTTTTTGTTCTCCGTTTTCTTTGTGTTCTTTCCCCAAACCGCGAAGCACTAGGAATCTCGAGGTTTTTTTTTCTGTCCCATTGGCCTGTGCCATGGCCGTGGCTTGTGTTATTGCGTAGGGTAGCTGAAATTGGTGTAAATTTCCATTGCCATCTTTTTATGTGTGTATCGTCGAGGATGACATAATTGGTAGCAGCACGAGCTTAGTTCTTGGCTCTCTTTGTGCGCGACTGTTGACGGGGTTTTCTCTTATCACGAGTGTGTGCTTTGGTTGCTAGTGCTTACATTTTCACGGTGCTATATATTGTGGCCAGTGTTTTTTTTCCTCTGCAGCACTTGTGTGCGTCATGTTGTGGAGTTTGAAATATGATCTTTAAATAGAATTATACATTTCTCTCGGCTTCATTCGTTAGTACTTTTGTACTTAAGTTAAAATAACACCTCTAACGTATAACCTTCGGTGGGCTCGATATTTTTCTTCTCTTCGCGAGGAGGGAAGGTGCTGTAAAATGTTGCCGCGCGTGCGTGAGTTCAGCTCTTACTGGGGGGGGGGCAGGGAATTTTCTTTCTATCTCTTCTCGTGCTTCGCGTGCAAAGTTCTCTTCTAAATGATAAAAGAGTACTTTCTTAAGGGCCACTTGCAAGCGAAAAACACCACAACAAAGAACAAAGAACCCCGGGAGGAAACGTCGCAGTGTTGATTGCTGTGGAAGGAAGTTCAATATCGTTGACTCATTTTTTCGTCGATTCCTCGTTCGTTCACCTAGTTCCAAACCGAACTGTCGGTGTGAAATTCGATACGGGAAAACTAAACAGCTTTTCGTGTTTTCTTCTTTTTTTAGCTTATTTGTTCGCTCAATGTGTTTCGCAAAAATTGGTGCTCTCGTAAAGAGCTAGGAACATTTTGGAAAGTAGTGCATATAAAGCTAAAAAAAAACCCCATCATAACAGGCTTTGGAAAGTGGAGTGGTGACGTTCAGTTAGCAAATTCAGTTCCCCTGGAGTGAGAATAGTGTTCAGTGGTTCGCGGATTTATTTCTTAAAACGGAAAGGGACAGTTTTAGTGTCGGTTTTGATAGATTATTTCCTGTCACCAACATCGCCATGGCAGACAGCTTGGTAGAAACGCCCACGGCCAGTTCGGGTCATTTGATGAATCTAAACGTCATTAACGCGATTTCGACGAACTCGGGCGATCCGGGAAGTTCCGCTTCCTCGTCTTCGTCCTCGTCGTCTTCTTCGTCGTCATCCGCGTCCTCAATTGCGCCTAGTTCGTCCGGAGCAAACGCTCAAGCAAATGCATCGAGCACAATCGAATCGTCCAGTGGCTCTTCCGGTGGAAACGCGGCTCCACCGACAGTTCTCATTTCGGTCAGTGCTACTACGAGCTCTCAGACCACACGCCAGTCTAGCTTGGCCTCCGATTTGCTGCTTAACCAGATGCTCAATATCGCGCAGCATCGGGCTGCCATAACGAACAATAGCAGCAACCAGCAGCAGCAACCGTCGTCCTCATCGGTGACGAACGCACCGTCCTCATCCTCTACCGTCTCCTCGTCCGGCACCCCTATCGTCAGCTCACAGTTATCCTCTGTCCCACCCACCGGTACGACTCCCACTATTATCACTCTGTCCGCGGCTCCTTCGTCCTCGTCCTCCGTGCAACAGCAACCGCTTGAGCTGCTGCACCGTGAAACTCCCAAGCAGGCTCCGGCCAGTCGCAACGTGGCCTCTATCCATGGTCGACCCGGCGACGAACGGGGCGAGGGGAGCGATTGCGCCGAACCGGAAGCGAAACGTAAAAAAATCGAAAAACCAAACGCGAAGGTCGAAAAGCTGGAGCTTCGTCTTGGTGGTATTCTGTGCTGCGCCGTCTGTCTGGACCTTCCGAGGACTGCTATGTACCAGGTAAATGCAATTTTCTTGAACAAAATAACAAAAACAAAAACTGCAGTGGCAAAACACCGTGGCAAAACCTATCCAATCATAGTTAAAAATGTCCAAACATCTCAAAACTTTCGGTTTATTTCTTCCTATCTGGCATATGTGTTATTTTTTGGTTAAGCAATCTTCTCTCTCTTTACATTCCGTTATCGTTTTTTTCGTTGGGCAGTCCGTAGCCTTTGCGTGTTTTCTGCTTATATTTATTTTTCCACTCGCTTCTCTATATCTTATTTCGTGCCTGAATGTTGAAGCATTTGATGTGTTATCTTTCCTTCAAACCTGACGATTTTTACCGTATGTAGAAAGCATTCTTTTGTTTCGCAATCGCTTTTTAATCTCCTGTTTGGTGGCTCGTTTTTTATTTTCAAATCCAAAATCCGTACTAATGGTTCGTGATACAAGTTTTTATTATTTGGCCATTTCTAAAGGTAGACATACCTGCGATCGTTATTATACTGTCGTTGCTATTAATTTACTGCTTCCGTTGGTTGTGCATTGGCAATCTCAATTCTGTTCCCTTTGTACTTTGTTTCACTTTGTAAAATTTATGTTCTCTCTGGATATTCAAATCTCAGGTTTCTATTCAACAAAAATTACCCTCATATCCTCCCTATATCTTCCCTCTTTTATGACCAATATACGAAATCCGTCGGCTTTTCCTGCTGTATTTACTTTTCTTTTCAGGATTCGGTTTCATTAACATTAACGCCGTTAATGTTGCCCCAATAATAAAACAAAAAATTACAAAACCAATGTTTTGTGATTTTTAAAACAGGTCCGGTTTGAATTCTATTTTATCGAATAAGACACGAGTTCGTATCGATTTTGGTGCGTGTTGTATAATGCACCCTGCGCTGGAGCCAAAACTTTATTTTTACCAATGTTTTATATGTTTAGCTACTTTTTGTTAATTTTAAAGCGTTTAACGCAGCTCCTAGAATACGTTATCTGGTATGAATGACTTACTATATTCCGTTCTTGTATACGTTCTCGTAGAGACACTGGTGTATACGAGTAGAAACTCATCTGTTCGTAAGACACATGTGCCAGACACGTGCCGCTGGGTTTAAATTTAGTATCAACCCGGCTACGGATGGTGGGTGAGTGGTGTTCATTGGTGTTTTACTGCAACCAGACATGCACACATGAGGCTTGTGGCAGTCAAGATTGAACCAAACACGAGAATGCCGCAATGATAGAATAATGTATCCGTGTTTCATTGGTTCCATTTGCACATTTTCGGTACTACGTACACGATGGAAAATTTTCATTTAAAATTAACGAATTTTGAAAATGTTGGTAGATTGTATTTTTTACGTTTTGCTCACGGGTATTTGAAGCGAACTCAGCACTTACTGCTACGGATGAATTTGTAGATAAAACCATTGTAAAGTGGAAATGAACGGGGAAAAGTGGATTGAAATGGTTGATCGATTATTTCTGCGTTCCATCGGCTCGCGTGAAGATCGCGTGACGATAGGACTTTCTAATTGTGGCAGGTGTCCGGAGAGACATCAGGGATGAATTTCTAGTCTCTCTGGCAAACTTAATGATGACGGTAGGTTGATGTCTTCCTTCCATACAAGCCCCCGGACATATTGTCTTGCCCCAATGCGATCGAAGAAGGAGAAAGGTTTGTGCAACGCTTGGATGTATACTTTCTTATCTTGCTTTACACGTTTGTAAAAGCTTACCAAGTGACAAAATGGACAGATTTTTCAAATTTAAAATTTATTTTAGTTAAGCTAATTTCGGGGTATTTCGGGTATTGGGCTCTGGCGAGTTATGTTTGGAAATATGTTTGGCTTTCGTTATCTACTATGTTTGACCGATTAACGAACGGAACATAAACGGATGTTTTCTTACGTGAAACATGATTCAGCTCCCCAGGAGGAAAGAAAACAAAGCGAGCACATGCGCACAAATGGTTCACGGTTTGCTTTTGCCCAGACTTTTGCCCTACCAGCCTTTACCAGGGGTAGCTCTTGCCGCTAGCCGCACTGAAAGGCCTTAAATTTCATCATCTACCAGTGCCCTTCGCTGTTGGGGCTTCATTGTTGACTATAAAGGCTAGATGTTAGTTTAAAGCGTCCGAAATAAAGATGCCTTCACCAAAACTTGGCTTTATGGCGTAAAGATATGCTGCTGCTTTGTTCGAAATTGGGCTTGGGTGGGAGGGAGGGGAGGGTGTAGTGCTACGTGGTTTAGTCTTCCAAGGTCGTCAAGTTTCCCTCTAATATTGGAGATTCAAACTCAAACGCCGCGCCGTCTAACTTCCACAAAACTGGAAATTTTGCGTAGTTTTGTGTGCGCTCAAAAATGTATAACTAATATTACGTGGTGGCGATGATCCATTCAAGATGGCGCACCGATTGGGGATCAAAGTTCGTCACTATCAGCGTAAACAGAGGCCAAGAAAATAGCAATCGCCGCATCATCCTCCAACCCAGCTAAAGACGACGCAGACACAGCTGATCGTGCAACGGGAACCAACAGCGGGTCTGTGTTCTTGGAATCGACCTGCGAACGTAATAATTCATGCGTACTGTTGTACTGGCGCACGAATGGTGTGTTAGTGTTGGTTTGGTTTGGTTGGATGCGTTCGAACACGACAGAAAAGACATTGGGGAGGGGGTGCTGGTTGTAAAAGCCTTCTCACTGCTGGGCCAAATGCATGAGCAAAATGGAAGGCAAAGGCGCGTTCGGTTGATGTGTGCGTGTGTGCGTTGGACCTAACCATCACACCACTCGAAAGCCCACAAAGGAGGCCACGAGTGAAAGCAAGGGTGTGGGATTTTGAGGGCAGCAGCAGCAGCAGCAGCAGCAACAGTACCAACAGTACCAACAAACACTATTCGGTGGGGAATGGCAAGTTCATTGCGTTTTCGCACAGCTGCGCAGTAGCGGCAGCAGCTTTTACCAACTCTACGACAAAGCGTACACGAACGAACGAACGCATACAAACAACTCTCGCACATTACGGGGGGCCTTCGATGTGAACAGCTGATTCTGGCTCCCCCTCGGGCAAAACTCTGATCTGGATGAAGGCTGCGTGTCATCCCACCGGGCAATGGGTGCTGGATATGTTCGTCAAGTACGCCCACGACGCAAACGCCGATTGTGATTCCATTTTTCCGCCCAACCTTAAATATAAGGAGCTTTTTTAGAATTTGTCGCACAAAGTAGCATCGCAATTTGGAGAAAACGCAATCTGTTGAACTGATGTGGGCATGAGAAATTGTGCAGCACTAATTACATGTAAACCGGTTGAGCTGACCTGAGCTGATTCGCAGACGCGGACGTGGCTAGACTACCTGACGCCCGGGTATTTGGTTGATCTATTTTTCATGTAATTACGATGAATCCGTGCTATTGCCAGCCGAGTAAAACTAGTAAACTAACTGGATTTAATGACCAATGGGGATTGCATCCACCACAACCTTCGGACGTTGTTCACGAGCATGTCGTCGATGTTACCTTCCAAAAATAGTCAAACTATCTATACTGGGAAGCTGATGTCAGATTCAAGAGTGTTTTATTTATTTTTTTTTTTGTTCAAAACCGGTATTGGACTGGGTGCGCCCAGTCAAGCATACGAGTTTTCTACGATCGTACTCGTCATATGTGCTATGCTGGATATTAAACAATTGTGTGTTAAGAATAGAAACCGCTGGAAACCACATCGCCACTGCTATTACCGGCTTTTGGTTTTGAGATTATGTACCCGAAGCGCTGCAAGAGTGAACAGAAGAGGTACTCACTCGGGTCTATTATTAGAATCGGTCTGTATTCCAAATATCAGCTCGGAATATCACACTACAGCACCACCTTGTTTTCCTTTTTACCGTACGATGTTGTGCATTTTCGATGCACCGTTGTTTCGGTTACAACCACAACAGTCGTTGTTGTGTTTCGGCTTCGAAAAAGAGAGAAACCCATCATGCGCTATTCTACTGCTCCGTACATAATGTTGAAGTTCGTTTCTGTAATTGGCTGCACAGGGAATTTCGATTGACTGCGCAATCCAATATAGACGCTGCACGATGTTAACGTTCTATTTGCGTTTGCTGCATCTCACGAACTCCAGTAAATCGCCTACTGGAGGGTGTGTTTCTGTTTTTTTTTCAGCATACGGTGATCAGACATGCTCACGAGTTTCTGGGAGTTCCTTCCAACCACCCATGTCATCCAACCAGAACGATATACCACACTACAATGTATCAGTAATAGGAACAGTTTGTTTCATTGGGAAATGTGTGTTTGCGTACTGCGAGTTATCCTTGGGATGTGCTCGTTTTGATTCATTTGATCAAGCATTTACCAACCTTTTTGCCTACAAATCATGTGATACTTTACATCTTCGTACATTGCATACGGAAGTACGCTTTGTACTTTTCCGCTCACAACTATTTGAAGCCTTCGCATTTCATACAATTATCGCTAGTCAGTGATCTACCGCTACACCTTCTGTTCGGTTGAATTCCAAGCTTACTAGCTAGCATACGAGCGGTGTACCTATGGCGTGCAATTTACGTTTTCATGATGTTACTTTGTGCTTAGTGCATTAGATACCAACAAATGCTACATCTGGCTGAGCCCCCAACTTAACAGTTTCATCGAGATGTGCTAAGTTGTTAATAGCGAGATTTTGGCGTGGTTTCAGAAATGGCAATTTCCACAATATTTATCGTTCTACACTTGATCGTAATATTGTATGCTGCTAGCACTTATGCTGCTATATCCAAATTCAAGTGGAGTCAAGTCAAGGTCACTGTATCGTTTGGGGGTGTTGAAATCATCGTCATCACACTCAAGTGTTGAACCTTTTGCCGAGTTTCTGTTTGGCCTGTTCATCTACCGCCCCAACAACCGTTGACTTTGCCCTTGGAATGTTGGTTAGGCGGATCATTGTTGGAAACTGGAATCCTCTGGTTCATGTGCTTGCGTGTGTATGTGTTCGTATATGCGTGTATAGTCGTTTGTTTGGGTGTTTGGCGTGAGTGTATATGTGCGAGAGGGAAGGGATCTTGATCCAAGGCAGTTGCGTAAATCGGTTGCACGGCAGACACACTGCTTTGCATTAATGATGTGGAATGACGATATTCCGGTGCGCAGTGGGTGGAAAATCTAATGCAGTGCTCTACGAGATGAATGTATGTGTATGTGAATGTATGTGCGAGAGTGTGTTCACTTGTGTGCAATAGCAAGGGATCGGTGTTAGAAACATATGCTCTGAGGGCAGCAAAGCGACCAGCCGGAAGGTGGTGACAAAGATTGTACAGTAAAGCAGCGCAGGCTGGTAGGGTTTCCATTTCGTGAATTACAATCAGTAGCGTGTAGGTAAAGTGTAAACGATTTGAGGATTTGTAAAAATGACAATCAATTCGATATGAAGAGACTAATAATGAAACATGTCAATAGGGTATAGGGATCAACTTAAAGACGCTGGTAGAACTAGTTGCAGTTGAACAGACATCGTTAAGCTCAGACATTTAGCAATCCAAACATCATACAAATATACAAAACTAAAAATGCGCAGATGTACCATCATTTCATATTTAGCTCCGTATTTGATTTTAACGTGTTATAACAATTGGTTAAAAAGTCAAACAAATCCAGCATCAGTCAGTATCGGGAGGGTTATGTTACTAGCTATTTGGAGAATTATTTATATAAGGATAGCGTGGGAACCGATTCTTCATAAGGCCTTTGTTTTCGCTAAAAGTGAAAAAACATGGAAAAAGTGTAAAAAGTTATCAAACATTAAAAAAAAGATCTTAAACAAGTGCAAAAGAATAACATTTGTAACACTTCTGTGTAACGAGGTGCAATGAAAAAAAATAGCAACAAAAGAAGAAGAAAAAAAAACAAAAGAAGTAAAAATAAACATCAAAATGGAAAAGAGGCTAGAAGAGCCAATGCAAACAGAATTGTAACTTGTTTTCTTTACAAAAAATAATCTTCGTTCCTTGGTCCTATGTCCCTTGGTCGGCGTTCGTCCACTCGCAGCTGTGTCTATACGTCCGAATAAAAGTATACTACGATGGTGTGCAATAAAAAGTTTCGTTTGAGAAATCGCAATCCCAGCGTTGTCTTGTGCCTTTGCTCTCGACCGTAGGTAAAACGACTTGACCAGAAGGTATTGTGGTTCTAATATTTCTTTCCTGCAACTATGGTTTTGGGTTGCGTACGGGCACGGGCAAACATCTTACGGGATGATCGTTTACAACTTTACAAATCGAACGAAAAACAATTTTAATCCAGTTGTCTTTTCCTTTTTCTTTCTTTTTCTTTTTCCCCCACAGGTTGTGTATGATTGAGATAGGTGGTGTGTTTGGGATAATAGAATGGGAAAATAAGGGGAAGGGTCGCATAGTGGGTACATGGTTATTTCCCTAAGCGGGGGCTCTGTTAGAAGATGGGAATTTAAATTCCTTTGAGTTTATGGCATGAAAAGGGAACACTATGATATCAGTATAATGAAGAATGCAATAAAAACAAACGTGTACATATAATACAAAAAAAAAAACGGGGAAAGCCATCGTTGGATCGTGTTCCATGTTTGCAAAATGTGTGTTCCACTATCGTAGGCATCGTTTCACTAAAGGCATTAAAAACTATTCTTACATAATTCGCGATAAATCCACGATTTTTTCCGGAACACACATATTGCTAGAATCGATTGTGAGTTGCTCCGGAGAGCAGTCAATTCAAACACCAAATAACCAACGTTCTACGTACACTTTGCAGGGTTTTCTACTTTTCTCTCTTTCTCTCTTTCTCTTCTCTTATTGCAGCGATGTAATAGTAAAAGTAATTGGCTCAAGTTTAGTTTCGTTTCATTTATCAACTTCCAGCGCATTTGGCAATAGTTGATCGTTTGTTGTTATATTATTTATTTTTTAGGAAACGAAATTCGAATTTTTCAGTCATTGATTTTCAGGTGCATTATGTCCTGTCGTTTGTACTTGTGACACTAATCGATTTGTTTGTTTTTTATTTCTTTTTCTCTCTACCTTTTTGTTTTATTTTTGTGAACTTGTGCTCCCCTTCTTCAGTGCTCTATGGGACATCTGATGTGCGCTGGATGCTTCACTCATCTACTGGCTGATGGCAGGTGAGTATGCTTTGTGAAGTCCTACTTCAGCGACACCTGTTCCGGTTACCGTAAAATAGCGAGATGTACTTTAATCTGATTATTTTTTTTTCATTTCAAGACTTCGCGATCAAAACGCCACATGCCCGAACTGTCGTACGGAGATCAGCAAGAACAATTCTTCGCGTAATTTGGCGGTCGAAAAAGCCGTTTCCGAACTGCCGGCGGAGTGTCAGTACTGCTCCAAGGAGTTTCCGAATAAATCGATCGACTATCACGAGTCAACCGAGTGTGAAGATCGTCCGACGGATTGCAAGTTCGCTCGTATTGGGTGTCAATGGCGTGGCCCAATACACGAAGTGTCGTCCCACGAAGGAAACTGTGCCCACCCGAGAAAGTCCGGTGCTGACGTAATGGTCGCCTTACAGGCACATGATGCGAAGGCGGCTGAGGATAAGAAGCTTTTCCTTACCTTGATCGATTTGCTGAGCTATGAGAAGATAATTTTTAACGGTACATGCATCCTAGTGGCACAAATGCCCTACACGAGCCAAACATGATTGTTTCTGTCTAAGTTTGCCATTCATTTAGTATCATTATGTAACAAATGGAATTGTTTTTCGTCTATCTTTCAGATTTGCAGCTGAAACCGTACCGAACTGATGAGTACGTGCATCGTTTGTACTATGAAACCAGTCGCTTCTCCGCTTTCAATCACCAATGGGTAGTGAAGGCGATCATCAATAAAAGCCAACGCGATCCACATGAATCCTGTGAACGTGATATAACGTATCAGGTATGGTGGAGTACAAGTTAAAATATTTGCTCAACGTGTCGTTAAATGTATTTCATTTTCTTTTATGTAGCTTATTCTTAAATCGAAAACATCGAGCCCGTTACCGATGCACTTTTTTGTACTTCGAGGACCGTTCTCGGATATCAAGGTAGATACGCAAATCTATAAGCACGACTTTGCCGACACGGAAGCGGAAAGTCCCTTTAAATTGCTGCCATTGCCGGATACTGCCGAATGCAACAGGCTTCTTGCAGCAAAAGCAATCAATTTCAGGTAAGTTTGATGCTGGAAGATATTTGAATGAAATATCAACATTTATTTGATGTTGTCTTTTCACAGGTTAATCATGTTTTTGGCCTCCAAGTAAGACGACGGCAAATGTTGAAAATAGTGAAGAGTGAGCGATATACGGCAGTGATGAAAGCTATACATAATTGTTCTGCAGCTTGGATGTTTTATTACACCTTTACAACATACCTATGATAACACTTTTTCTACTCAAAATTATGTGTGTATACATTATTAGATGCTGGTTTGCGAAATTTTGATGGATTGACTTGATTGATTTGTTTTCTTTTTGTTTGAACGATAACAAATACATTTATGTTTAGAAAAACAAACTCCATGATGAAAAATTAAAACATTTCAATGTTTGTTTTACAAATTTACAAGAAGTTTAACAAAAATCATTACGGCTTGAGCAATTTTGGAAGCGAGGTGGACCAAAAGATGAATCCTGTCAAAAGATAGCTCTGTTCAGTTTTGTTATTTGTAACCGTTTAATTTTGTCAAATGGCAGTCATTTGACAGCTTAAACATTTACCGCAACATTTTACATAACAACAAAAAAAAACCAACCGTGTGCTACAGCCATCAATAGTGAAAGTAGAATCAGCTGGTTTTATCTCATTGCTATGAGACCATAGCTATAGGGCAAAGTACCGAGAGATAAAGTTTAGTATTACGTTGCCATCTTCACAATTAATCTACAAAAAATGCATGCAAATAATTAGCGGTAAATAGGCTGTAGATCGATCGATCGCAGTGAATCGCAGGATATATGATTGATGTCGCAAAAATGAAACAATAGGAATAGATATTTGAACGTAAGATTTGTTTGGAGGTTTTGTTTTTCGATTATCTCCGTATGCTAATAATTGTTATGGTTATTGGAAGGAGTTATTTTCTAATAACGAAATCTATCTTCACATTTAATTAATAAGGATATGCATATGAACGTAAGCTAATATACATTATACCAATAATGTGTGATACAAGAAATTGGCAAAGATTGGGTAGGAAACAAAGGTTCACCGTGAACGAGAAAGTTGTTCATTGTCATTAGCTGAACATTTTAATTGCGATGTGTTGCTGAGATTCAACAGAGGTTAAAATTATTTGGCATATCCATTTTCGTTCTTTTTTTGTAATAGTAGAATCCGGTTTGTGCATACGTTTTGTTGATTTAAATAATGATATCCATCGTATTAGCTTGCCATTAAAGCATGTTGATAAATTCATACAAAAATCAGCTTGTGCACACTTCCATAACGAAATTCTATATTTCAAATACATCGTCAGGCATTTGATGAACCCAAGTGTCAACTCAGATGCTAGAGAAGTACGATATTTTTCATTTCATAGCGTATAAGAATAAGTGTTTTTTCGGTTTTTTTTTATTTTTGATGTAAAACGCATTAGGTGATAAGATGTGCCCAAGAAATTTTTATATTCGAATGTATTTTTTGCTAACTTACCCAAATTTGACTGTAACATATTTTACAATGTTCTCTTATCGCTGTCATTCATCTAAATACTAGCAAATAAGAATGAATATATTTTGTTTCTTTAAATGTTAAAACCCTATTCGTTACTTGATTTCGAAAGAAATTCGGTTTTTAGTTTGTTTAAAGTTTTGTAAACTCTTTTTAGATGAGACTATTTTACCGGCAGTATCGTATGAAGACTGGCTCTGCTAATATTCACGTATGCAGGAACTCTTCACTAACTTTGTTCAAATGAAATTTACACGTGATGGTTGTATTTTCTTCAAGGTTCTAGAACGAGGAGAAATGAAATAGTAGGAGCTACTGCCTGGCTCAAACGTCTGATTGTATTTCACGAACGGATGAAGTTGGCGTTATGATGCGCGTTTGGGTTTCAAAATTGAGAAGCGTCCGAGAACACAAAGATAGATTTTTAATATCTTTATATTATATAATATTTTTATCAAACATCGGTACTGTGTGACACAAACGAAAACTTCAAATTACCAAACAGATTTCCGTCAGTTCATTGCTACGGTAAGTTTGTTAAACTACGTAAAGCATGCAATTCATCTTACTTACATTTATTGGTATTGGTATTCCGAATAAAAAAGCGAATATTTTACTAACTGCTTCAGGTAACTTTTTAACGTTTTAAAAGTATTATTCAGTAAAAAAGAACCAGTCATTCAGTAGACACTTGAGGAGTGTGAGTAAAATTCGTCCGAAACAGTACACTAAAATTGTTTCACTTGTGATACATTTGAAACAGTGTCGTTTTAACAGTATAACCTTTTGGAATTTTAAAGGAACTCACCTTCTAAAACTAGCATTTATTTCCGGTTAGAACAAACAAAATAGGGGATGATAAAGGTTTTTAAAACAAGTAAAACATACCCTTTATAAGGGTATGTTTTACTTGTTTACCCCCAACGGGTCTTCGAAATATAATTCGAACGCGGTGACGATTTTATGTTTAACAGTAAGCATATTTTCTTCAAGAAAGCTACCATTTACACCTGAATTTGCAAAAACTCTTTTTTACGTTTAAACATTTTTACACGCGACAAAAGCAAATTATGTAAAAAAAAATCCGAGCAGATTACGACGACCATCCTATGTGTACATTTTAACGGACAGTTTGAATCAAAATTATAGATTTGACGGATTAGTCGCGAATTCGTGATAAAAATACAATACAAGATATGAATCAATTTTCGTTCGATCGTAATACAAATTAGATTTCCGCTTGGATTGTGAGGGTTTGCTTGAGTGTCGGCAATAGGAGAGATTATCTCACTTCTGTACATAACCACCACTGTAGCTCAATTACATCGATTTCGATGAAGCAAACTTCGATTTAAAAAATGTCGATGAAAAGAACTGTCACTCGTGAACAACAAACACAACAACTCCGGATTTAGAAAAGAAGTGACGTGTGTAACCGCAATACTCACGAGTTTAGCTTTCTCTAACAGGTAAAGAAACTGCAGAACTTTTCTTATTCGATGAAACTAACAAATATTCAATTAACAAGCGCACAATACAACATTCGTGGTTTAAGTGAAGCTTCATTACAGAGTACTGGGGTCACAGCGTAAACGAATAAATCCGGGTTAAAGATCAGATCCGGTCATTAATTGTGATAAGCAAAGTGATTGTACAGCTTTTGGTCACCATTTTTGTAACGTCGAATCTCACGAAAAGTGAACGGTACAACGTGTGAGAACAAATAGAGAAAGTATCAATGAAGTTCTGTGCTACTTTCGCGTGACTCAGAAATCGATCCCAAACACACGCACATCCATCCATTCACGTATGTGCAACAGCGGAAAAAGTGAGGGGTGTTCCTTTGCAATTGCGCGGCAGCTGCTAGGCAGCATCGTACGATTATTGTTTTGGGCAAGTTTGCAACCGAACCGGGCCGGGTCTATCGCACAGAGTGTGTTGTTCTTTGGCGTTTCGTCTTTGCGACACAATATTCGTATAATAAAAACCGCAAATATCACCAATACGGTGGCGAATAGCGCGTGACGTACGTATGACGCAATCGTATGATTTCACCCCTCGCTCCCATCTGCTACTCCTTGCATAAGATTTGACCTCGCTTGGCTAGAACATAGTCTAGCTATTTAGAGATAATGATAATCTCAAATATGTTTCTACTAGTGCTTATTTGGTTACTCCTTTGAATCATCATGGTGACACATGACACAACTCTACAGCTTACTCTAGACCCACTTAAACCGATTGCATATGGTGTCTAAGTGACACATAAATACAGGGAGCTTCGTGCGTATCCTACTAAACATGTCTTCGATAAAGCTGCACCGGAACTCACATTCCATCAAAATCACACTACACGTGCTAGTAGGAACCGCTATGAAGTGGTATAGCAGTGCCACTTTTTCTGGTTTTGAAACTGGTTTCACGTCGAGTTCATGCTACAAGGTCTAGGATGGAGGAGGATGGAAAAATGAATTCATAAAACTAGTCAAACCAGCACGTGGTTTATTGGAAAGGTATTTGAGAATTGATGATTCACTTCCATGCATCGCAACTCCGAAAGGGTTACGACTATTTTCTGATGAGACACATTAGCTTTAACCCACATATGTACACAATGTTGGAAAGAGGAGATTCGTATCAAATATCAGATTATTTCGTTGTTACAAAAAAATAAAAACTATTAGTACCTTCATAATTTGTTCTATCATAGAAGTAGATAATTTTAATTAGAACTTGATTGGCCTTACAAGAATAAGTCATTTCATGGATGATAATTTGAAAACTATATTTGGTGTATAATATCAATAATACTGTTATTTTATTTTAATTGTAATTTATGTCCGCACAAAACGTTAAAGTGGGTGAGCAGAAGGATGCTAAAGATACTTCCTGCGATACGGTTCACCGAAATTCGCTTGTGTGATCGGTCGGTGGTGTTAAAATTAAGTATTTTATTTCAGCTTGTGCCCCGTGGGGGCTTGTCAACCAGGGTAAAAATATTGAAATCTTTGGTCCTGTTACGAGTGCGAGAAAATTGGGACAGACAATTATATTTGTGTTTTCTTACCAACATTGTAAGCGGACCTGTGACGATAAGGCAAAATTTTGCTGATGATAGTAGCTGCACCCACCAAGACAACTGTTCGAAGGTCTTTGTGGATGAGTGCACAGATTTGTCGATGCTACTTGTGTGAAAGATTTCATCCGTCGCTAGGCTCGTGTTAATTGTGAGATTACAAGTTGAACTCGCCAGAAAAGTGATAATTACTTCACATCTAGTAGGCAAGAGCAACACCACGGTCGCAACAGAGAATACGTTCGGGATTTGAAGATTCCACACACTTGCTCAAAGTGGGAGGAAATTGAATGTGAATTCTAAATGTCTTCTTGATCATCATGTGAGAGTTTCGTGCTCTGTAATGGTACTGGAATTGCAACCCCGTCACGTGGCTCTCAATCATCACCACATGCATATTATTGTAGAGAATATTTAGCACGTCGGTAGGACAGAAGCATCTGCTTAAATAAGACATTCAAATAAATCACGGACAATACACGAAGATCGTATGCTTCGGATCTGTGGCTTAACGACATTAACAGAAATCAATTGTCTGCTGTTATACGACCAATCGGACTTAGCTATTAAAGGTACGCTCTTTTCGATATATTTCGTGGCCTTAAAGTCAGTGCCAAAAAGGAGGCAGATACGATTGGCGTGCGATTTGCCATTATTAATTATCTCACCATAGCATATGACGCGACGAAGCATGTAACATTTTTCATATAATGCATGTTCTTTCTTGTTACTTTTTCGCAGCTTGTGCGGACGGATCTTCTTTGCGGAAGCATAGTTCTCGTGTTCCAATTACGTTCCCGTTACGTTACATGTTGTCCGAGAAGGACGACCAAACGAATAACTCAAATAAAGGTTAACTACGGCTATCATTTGAGTCGCGGCACGTGGAAGAAGCAACGTGAGGCGGCTTTAAACTGGCATCGTCCGAAGCGGCACCAACGCAGACGCCGGCAAGAATGTCGCGCAAACGGCCACGTGACAGCCTGGACGCCATGTCGGGCAATGGCAACACCAGCAACACCGGGCGTCTAACCATCGATGAGACGGTTTCCATCACGATCGATCCAAACAGTGATTTGGAGGATCGACTAGCCACGCAACAGCAACAACAACAACAACAATTAAATGCCGAATCCATGGCACCATCGATTGATGGCACACCGGATAGTATGAATGGTAGCAGTACACGCTTCAGCAGCATCCGTATCGTAGACGAAGGCATTGAACCGACCCACGGTGATGATTTTTGGCCACCGATTAACGAGGGCGCACTAAACGGACATGTTAACTTTGGTTCCTCGGCTTCCGGTCGTCCACGATCGTCCGATCCGGTGTCTCCGCGGTCAGTCTCTTCGTCGAATGCGTCGTCTTCAGTGGCCACCTCGTCAGGGTTTGCTAGTCAGCATGCGAGCAGTGGCGTAGAGCATAGTCCGCCGGTGGTAAGTATCGGAAGTAGCGTAGCGATAATCAAAAAATTATTTGCCATAGCGTAAATATGCACGGTTTGTACACATTGCCTCGTTCCACTCCATGGACATTTCCAATGCTTCGTTTATCAATGGATGTGTGGAACGCAATACAAAGAAGAAAAAAAAACACCGACTCTAGGATTTGGGACGGTTAATGTTATGACAACAAATCACCGTAAGCTTATCAGCACGCAGTACCGTATCGATGATTCGTGGTGCATTTTTCGATACGATATCTGTTGTGCGTTCTCATATTTTGTGGTCTCTTCGAAAGGAACCCGACCTTATGGCGCTGTATATACGCTTACTTGCTATCTTATCGCTAGCGTTGTACGTTCCTATTTGCTTCCGCCGGCTGTCCGTAGGTGTTCGGGGAAATTTTTACCCGTGCCTCCGGTGGTTTTGTTTTATTCTTCTGTGAGCCTGGTATTACTATTACGTCGTTGTGTGAACTAACTGGGGGTGGTAAATATGGAAACGCTCAAAATCGTACGATACATGACCCAGCAAAGAACGCAGGCATTCCCGTCCATACGTGGTACAAGTGATAAGAGCTTGAAAATGAGCTGGCATACAGCACGTTATTTGTTTTCTATTTCACTTGGATTAGCGAGCGCAGTGACACAACGTACCCACACTTCCTGCGCTATATGAGGCGCAGGGAATAAGACCGCACCTCGAGAAGGCCTGCAATCTGCCGTTTTTGATGATTTCGATGAACTGACTAACGTACATCACGTGTACCAGCCACGATCAAAAACAAGATGGTCAGATCATGTTTCTATTTTCTGGTTTTGGTTGTTTCAAGGTTTGTGAGGGTATTCACACGGATTACGTGGAACGGTTTTGTATTCTAGTTTATTGAAACACAATTAAAGCGATGATAACACGTTACGTAAATCAAAAATAGGTCAAATCTCAACCAGTTGGGATTCGGAGTGCAACTATTTGAAGACGAATATGATGATGGGATTGTTGTGAAGGTCATTTGAATGAAAATAAACACCAATCGGATTTACACTCGAAGTCATCAGACTAAGGGCCTGGCCTCAGATGCGTACCCCAACGCGTCGTCGTATGTGCGACGTTCCTCATCACCTTCTCCCGCTGCGGCGATCTACGTTCGTGTTAGGGATTACGCAAGCACGTTTTTGGCCTTTTTTTCCTCCGCTAGAACACGTGCTACTGTACTCGGTTGTAAATATAGGGTGTCGTATGTTGTTCTTTTCTCCGTATATCAACCCCCACACCGATGAATGTGTGTGCATGTAGTGGGGCCGATGTTTATGCGTATTTGTCTATGGCCGAGACGAACCGATTGCGTCATATATGATAATGTGACACGTAGCATTCCATTTGGTTCATACGATTTTGTTTATGGTCTCATTTCTTTACATCTCCAATGCTTGAGAAACTATGTGGAGAGTGAGTAATTTTCCAAGATTATTCAAACAAATCAATACCGAAAAGGTGGTTTACGCGGATTTTTTGGAAAATTTGTTCAGTTACGGTGTGCGTAGCGGAACTTCTTATCAGGCCATGAGTGTTGGTGTGCAGACGATGCTTGTGTTGGTTCCGTTACGAGGTCGACCAAATTCCATCGCGAGATCAACGTCATCAGCTTACGCGTGTTTCGTACATTGCGGCGTGTGATTGGCTCCGCGTGCTGCATGTGCGTAGATCGCGTGATGTTCTTTCCACGCCGTGATTTTTGTTGTTAGTGTTGGTTGAGCGAAAATTTCAGAATGGGCTTTCTGCTTATCATTACACTCCGTCTCTTCATACCGTCTTCGTGGGTCTTCCCAAGGTTGCGCGTATGTCATGCGTAATCATGTTTTTTCACAAGAGTCTTAATATAGTTTTTGCAAGTTTATGGTTGCTTTTTAGCAAATGACAATAGTAACATAACAACAAATATATTCATTTAGCCATATTGTATAGGTAAGCTTAGACTAATCCCATCAAGTTCTGCTAATATAGCGAAATATTTTGATTATCTAAATATTCTGATATAACTGATATTTTGATTTTGTTATATTTAACTTGTTATACAAAACTTGTAATACAAAACTTGTTATAGAGTTGAAAGCAATTCCATTATTTGTCTTCACCTAAAATCTGACAATCGTTAGGCGCATTTTTGGTTTTTTTTCATCATATTCGCTACTTTCTGCGAAATCGTACGATCGTGCCACATCGCAACCGCAAGCGAGAAAGACGATGAGTAGAGTATGACGTGGAGTTTTTAGCGTGGTTAGTCATAGCAAAAAAGACTACAGATGTACATGCTCTGAACAAAAATAGCGAGTACGGTCAGCAGCGCTTATACAAACGGACAAATGCATATCCGTAAGACAGTTTGCTGTTTCACTTTCTCTCTTTTCTTGACTAGTAGAAGAAGTAGAAGATGATTCAAACATAGTTGATACGAGTAATTCGAAGATACAGAGTACAGTACAGAGTTTAACATCTTTGCAACACTGTATGGTAGCTATTTTCGAATGGAATCTGATCGATTGTCTGTTGTCGTCGTGTCGCTGGGAAATCCGAAGTTTCAGTTACGGTTATACCATTCAAGTTCAAGGACAAGCAAACCGGCTTGTGTTTAAATACTTTGTCTTTGAAAATTGATAACAATCGGAAAATTGATAAGAATTGAACGTAGCAGGTCAATGGTGAGCGAAATGATGAAAACGTAATTGTGGATAATTGACGTGCATTGGAAGGGTTTCGTCTCATGAGCGGAGAACACCAACAGCACGAATAACAAAACCAAATTACCGAAGTCACCAAATTTCGGAATTTCAAGGAAAAGAAGGAAAAGGATAATGATGGACATAAGCGTGAGCGTCGCATTATCTACCTGTAAAAGTCTATCTTTTGACGAAATGTTTTTGAAAACAATATTTTTTCTGGTATTACTTTTGCTACTTACTTTAAGCATTACCATCATCCATTTAACAAGATTAAAAATAAGTTGTAAGTTAAAACCACCTATTGCAACGTGCCATATAACCAATATCAGTAGTACTGTATACAATCATTCCAATTCAACAATCGACCAGTTTGTTATACCAACAAATCGAAAACGACGGAGCATGACCGGTGCAAAGATCATGCCACCACAGCTTTTCAGTTTCGTTGGCAGACAGGAACCCATAAACGATGACGAGACACTCTCTCTGCCACCATCGCTTGTACGATCTGTAGTGGGGTGACATTCAATCATCAGATCACGATGTTCGTACGACGTCAGTGTGAGGTGTAATTTTCGTAGCTTAAAAATTAACACCATCAAATGGATTATTAATTATAATTGTAGCAAGAATAAATATTGACTCTAACACAATATTCAATCGTATAATTCACATTAAAAATATAGTGCTTGCACAATTGATGTTCCTTTTCTGATCGACAGATTTTTTCACTGTCTTGAATTCCTAACCGATACGTGGAACTATTACTGTCAATGACCAAAACTAACATAATGGCAATCTTGCATCTTGCTTGATTGGTGATGTTCACGAAAACGGTAGAATGCCGCTTAATGCTTGTCTGAGTGAAATCGTCAACGGTGTTGAGTGATCCTGTATGCGTTGTGTAAGACGGTCGGTACTAGTGTACCGACGTCAAACGTTCACCGGCGTTTGTGGCACGTTGGCACGCTATTGGCGAGAGAGCTATCGCAAACCGCTTCGCGATCTGTCGGACCCAGTCTTTCCGCGGCAGCTAGTGCGAAAGGGTGGTTCACACACGGTTCGGGCAGTGTTGGAACGGTGGAATCGAAACTGAACCTCTTGGTCACGGTACGGTAGCCGTTGGTTACGTGCACAGCAGCGTTTTTTTTTGGAGTGCTACTGCAATTGCGGCCGCGAAAGCTTCTCAGTTTTTCACGTACAACGTGTGTGGTGATGTGTACTGATTTTGTTGTGCTTCTCTGTCACGGCGAGTGTTGTCCTCGAAACAGTCGCATTGCTATGGTTTCGTCTTTGTAAGGAATTCGGAAACTCGACATAACATTGACTGCGTGGAAGTAGCGTTACGGTGTGTCTCGGTGATAATAAAGTTCACGAGAAAGAGAATAGCAGTGCTGCATCGCAGTAGACGTGGAAGTTCCGCATTTCGTACTGATGGTGTGAATCGTGTGTTGTGAGAAGCAGTGCAGTGTATGAATTGGCTAGAAAATCCGCGCGAGTGTTGCTCCTATATTTTTGAAAGCAAAACATATAAGAACAAACAAACAAAAGCATAATAATGGCGCCCAACTATTCTCCAAATGAAAGTGATGGTCTGGTAACGATACCCGTACAACGATTGGATGTAAGTTCTTCGTTCAGAGTGGTGAACTGGTTCAATGCAACATAAGTAAACATAAAACATACCCTGATAAGATGGACACTATTCAAAAATAGAATGAACGATTTTTTCATACGTGCTAGCTGCGTGATGTGCTAAGCGATGTAGGTCTTCGTACAAAATTGTTGCCAATTTATGTAATCGTACCCAACCCGACACTATCACGAAACGCTTCCATTTTCTGCATGCATTCCGTTGGCGCCAGTGACTGTTTGTCGTCATATATGTATTTTTGGCCACTGTTTCTGTGTTCATTCAATGGGCACAAGCTTGTTGGCATTCCAAATGTTATTATGATGATGTTGTACCATATTTATGAGCTTCTTGATGAATAGCAGTATTTTCATCTTAAAGACGGCCTCGCAGCAAAACAATGTTTTGGAACGGTTCTCGAACAATAATTGTAGAGAATATAGATGCTAAACATGCTTTGTTCAATATGATTTTACAAACGTTAGCTTTGGTAGATAATGTAATTTTTATATCGTTACTCATTAAAATAAATATCGCTTGGAGAGGATTGTATACTGAGCGTCGATTTATCCCCGCTTGCACCGATTCTTATATCATTACCGTAATTGCTACGATAGTTGCAGTGTAGATATCTAGATCTCCATTTTATCGTAACGTTACTCAGCATGTACTACCATAAAACAAGGCCGTTGGATAAGTGCAAATAACAGGAATTTAACGCGCGGCTCGCACTTTACCGAGGACGGAGTTCGTAATTACCGTTCTGCCAGAAAAAGGATGTTACTAATCACCCTACATTTTATGTCTTCCGTGTGAGGTTATCCGAACAGTTGATCAGATCCAATTTGCTTATCGTTCGCAAACACTACGTTTGAGCTAACGCAACATATTTTAATTGCTTTACAATTAAAGCTGGTTTTGGTTTTGGTTCTATATGATTTTTGACTACTGGCGATAACGCTACGAAATCCGGCTTTCCTTTTGGATGCTTAACGATTTCATCGAATGGTTAGCCGATATTGTTTATGTGTTCAAACTTCAAGATTTTCATATGATATGTAATAATCCTATAATAATACGCGTAAACTAGACTGTGTGTTGTTGTTTACGGAAATACGCCATTATAATGTCGTCAGGACAGCAACTGGTAAACAATCCCTTGTACCTATCAACAACAAACTGTCGCTAAATTTATCGTAAGTTTGCCTCTATCGATGGAATACTTAAAAATAGCTTTTCTTAAAACGGCCATCGATCGTATGATGCACTGAGTTGCATGGTCCTTTACTACTGCAACGACACTATCATGCGGATGTGTCCAAATATATGCAGATCTTGAATACTGTATGGTGAGCTCAACACATGCATGATTTTAGTATCATTTTCAATACATGTGGAAGTTATTGAAGGCATACAGTTTCTGTGAAAAACTATTCAAATAAACCTAGTTTTTAATGCATCATAGATTGTAGTAATTATATCGGAGTGACAACTATAAGTGCTTTTCGAAAAACATGTTTGTAAAACTAACTCAAATGATTTGTACTTTGTCGTATTTTTCAGACCATCTGCAAACAGGCACCATATTCGACAGAACTGGATGCAATTAAAGAGCGTGAGCGATGTGATTACACGCAAAAAATAACCTACCAGATGGCCCGTTCTGGAACTGCACCACGACTGATTCGAGTGTACGCGGACGGTATCTACGACCTTTTCCATCAGGGACATGCGAGACAGCTAATGCAGGTAAGTTGACCATTTGGCAGCTCGCAACAATTATGTCTCCTCATTTTCACGAAACTTCTGCTACACATATAATCTGTTTAGTAATGATTGCACCCAACAACGGTCAATTAATATGCGTGCCCATTTCTTCTTGCAGGCCAAAAACGTGTTTCCCAACGTATACCTAATCGTAGGAGTTTGCAACGACAAACTGACCCACAGCCGAAAGGGTCGAACGGTGATGAACGACGAGGAACGTTATGAAGCAGTGCGGCATTGTCGCTACGTTGATGAGGTAAGTGTAGTTGGTCGATGACACTGATATTTTACTAGGCCAAGTTTCGAAAAAAGATAGACAACCGCCCTTAGGGACTATCCACAGTAGGGTACGCGAACAACGTGAATACGGTGCATACCCACCACCACCTGTTGGTCTATGAGTGCCGTTACTGCCAGTGGCATGATGTGACACGTTTGCCGGAAGAGATCACGATTAAACGGAATTGAACGAAATTGCTCAATTGAGTGGAGAGTAAAAGAGGAGCGACATGAGTTCGGCCACGCAAATCAGCCTCACGGGTTTGTCCTCGTACATAAAAAATGGCGACTAATACACATAGCAATGATCGTACGATCGTCAATTGGTTGGGTGCACACGTCCTGACACACATTTAATTGGCTGTGTTTGATAAATTGATTCTAGTGTGAGATCCAATTCCAACAGTTAGGCTATGTCGCCATTTAATTTCGCAAACATAGTGAAATGTTGGTAGATGTTTAGGAGGCTCATATCACATTCGGATTGGATAAATTGAAAATAAAATCTTTTTCTTCATATTTACTGTACAGATTGTACGAGATGCGCCTTGGGAGTTGGACGATGAGTTTATTGAGAAGCACAAAATTGATTTCGTGGCACACGATGAGATACCATACAGCACGGACGACTGCAACGATGTATATGCAAAGATCAAGGCCAAAGGCATGTTTGTGGCGACGGAGCGTACGGAGGGGGTTTCCACGTCGGATATCGTTGCGCGGATCGTGAAGGACTATGACATCTACGTGCGGCGCAACTTGCAACGCGGTTACACAGCAAAGGAGTTGAATGTGTCGTTCCTGTCGGAGAAAAAGTTCCGGTTCCAGAACAAAATGGTCGAGTTAAAGGATAAGGTGCGAAAGGGCAAGGACGATTTCATCACCAAGTGGGAGGAGCGTTCGACCGATCTTATCAAAACGTTCCTGCTAATGTTCGACAAAGAGCGAATCTCAATATTTCTGTCCGATTCCAAACAACGCATCCGCTCAGCACTCAGTCCACCGGGTAGTCCGGGCAGTGGCAGCAATCACAGCTTAAACGACTGTGAAGATGACCTGGAGAGCCCCGATTCGGTGCTTGATTCACCGCCGACCAAACGCTCAAACGTGCTGCTACGCGACGGCACCGAAGTGATGAAGAATCGTCGTCATCTACTCTCCGAAGAGGATGACGATGAACATGCTGTGTATGGATTGCATTCGCCTGGTGTGGTACACGAGGACGAGGACGATGACGACGAGGACGACGACGACGACGAGGCGTACCTGGATACACGCTCACGACCATCATCCAATTACAATATTTCCCTTTTGGCCGGTGGTGACAGTGCCAGTGCTGCCGGAACAGCACTGAACAGCAGTAGTAGCAGCGGAAGTCGAAACTATGGCAATCGTCACTGTTAATTGACAAAACGTGAAGTAGATCGGGAATATCCACTCAAAGGAAGGGTGTGGAACGATTAGTAGTGCAGTTACTCTCAAGCGTACTACGGATTTACCCTAGAAGTGTTGTTGCCGTAGCTGTAACCTGAAATATCTGTGCGCTGCGGAAACGAAGATCTTTTGCGAGACGATGGTTAGATTTATGAATCGAACGAAATGCTTTGAATCCTTGCCTGCCAAACATCAGCTGCGTACAGGGATGTCTAGTGCAACTCTAAATTCAATTTATCTGCTAGTAAAATAATACACCCCTCTATGCTTCATCGTATTCAGTGTCCTGTAGCGAGATCTTTTCATTCCGAAGGCGTCTGTGACAAGTATAGAAAACCTAACTTGAGTATTACTGGTTGCATGTGACAATAGACAGACAGTTCGATGTGTCAGGATTTCAGAGGGAGGGAGTAAAGTTTCTGTTGAGGGACAGGTGTTATTTTTGTGCTGCTATTGGGCGCTACAGTAGCAATAGAATTATTTGGATGCTAGAGTCTATGGCAACGCATTCTCAGGGATTAACTGAAGACATAACGCGTAAATCAACCGTGGGCAGAGACTGCTAGGAAAAGCATATGTTCGAGGATTGAACGAAAATTGGATAGAAATGTAAACGGAAAAGTAACGTTCATCTTCATGCAGGTTTACAGAGGCAAGCGTAATATGTAAGAGCGCGGTTTGGCTACGCACTAAATTATTAATCGAAGGTTATATTTCTATTATATTTATTATTTCTATACTGGTTTTTCTTCGTTCCACCAATTTTCTAGCAAATCCAAATTGTCGGTAGCCTCAACTGTGAATTAATTTAAAATTGGCATCGATATCTGAATTGTAAAATTTTCTGCAAGGTTTTTTTTGTGGTGAATGACGACTATGCGATATCGTGTAATGCTTAGTAGTAGGATCTGGGTTGTTACCTACTACACATAAACTAGAAGAAAACATAAACTTTGAAGAAATAATACACACTGTTGTTGAAACCTTCACCATCTGCACGGCTGTGCTTTGCGGCTGGTGGTGTTTTTGATTTGTTTGTTGCGGAATCAACATATTTAATACGCTGAGAAATGTGATATGTTTGACATGGCAGTGGGAGTATTTAATTTCAAAAAGTAACATAAAAATACACGATTCTCTCGTTCGTTTGCTGTTTTGCTTATCACACTAAAAGTTGTTGGAGTTCGTTTTGGTGTTGTTTGTTAATTGATATGTTAGCTTTAAGCTAAGTTTTTGCTTATCTACTTTAAGGTGGTAGTATTGTTTTACCAGGTATCTTGCATTTGTTCGAAGGTTTGACTCGAAAGGTATTTGTGAGTAATCTTTAACCAATTGTTTCGTTATAACTATGGCATATTTTCACCGTATTCCTTTGATGGTGAACTGTATAATGTGTTCGTTTGGTATTTAATTTTAATAACAGGTAAACAAACTACACGAACCACCAAACAGAGACTGCACATCTTGAATAATGGGACACCATATTTGAAATTGATAGTTAACTTTCTTTGACAGAAGATCGAAGAGAAACTCATTAGAATTCTTGTATCGGGTGGTTAATGAATACGTTGGAGGCAAGCATCACCACAAGCCAAAGACGCTTAAGCACGTAGGCGTAGAACGATGGACGGTCAATCAGGATATGTTAAAGCTGTTGACTGGATAACTGGAAACATTCATGCATTTTTGGAACAGAATATTTGGCAATGATGCACTGGAAGACAAACAAAACTAAACCTCTTAAAAGAACTCCCGTTACACACGTTTTCATGATAATCGCGTAAATTGTAGTACTTTTGCTGCAAGCCTGCACGGCGACAAATACATAAACTAAAAACGTAGTGTCAATATTAAACCAGTACTCCCTTTAAAATCCAAAGAAAATACACAAACAAATCTGCTGACAAGATACGACGAAGATTGTTAAGAGAACAACATTACGATAAATGTCACATGCACATCGCTTAATGGGTATATTTCATGAAGTGATGAATAAAATCAATAAATTTGTTACGAACTACAATCTATTGTTTTGCTTATCTTAATCCTTTTTACGCTTAAAGATAACCCCTCTCGATTACGTGAAACATTAAAGGATTACCACTGAAAATGAAGAATATTTCCGAAAGCTTACTCTGTGTACATTTATTTTCAAACCATTTTTTAACTGTTTATTACAGCTGAACTATTGATTAAATTTTCCTCGGGTGACGATAAAACTACTGTAGATATAAAAGTGCTAAAGCATACCAAACAGGATTGTGGGGAATGGGGAGGGAGGTTGTGAGGTTCGGCAAATTGTGTTTTTAGATAGCACTTGTACAGATTGCCGTTTCGATTATGCTATTTGTTTACACCTATAAACTATGATTTCCTTTTGTAATTTGCTATATTTTGTGCTGGATAGAAAATCGATAACCACAACCAATGAAATTGTTTCGCCAAATTGTAAACAACCAGCAAAAGTAATGGTATCATAATAGATTAACACAATTAAATTGCCAGTTTGATTACAGCGTTGCTTTAAAAATTACAATATGTTGTGGCTACAATCGATAAAATTGAAACTAAAAAATTGAATATTGAAGCTATGAAATGGAAAATGGCCTTCGTAGGATACCCTTGTGACGGTAATCGAAATCTGAACTGAATATTTATCGTATCAAAATTGAATACTTATGTTAATCTTTCTGCTTATTTCCATCTACGCCGTAGACGAAAGCGATACGAGCATTCCAAGCGGATGTTTGGATATTGTGGTGTAGATATGTACTATTTTATAAATCAAACTGTCCTTGGCATAGAGTTTTATTATTTTGTTTTGATGTACAATCCGAGATTATTACATTGTAAAGATGTGGTATATTTTTCATCTAAAACAAAGGTGATTCATAAAATGTTTAATCGGTTTTAACGGGATTGAATATTTTCCAAACATAATATCGTATTTTGATGCTGTAAGAATCACGTGGAAATTTGATATTTCTTCTGTCTTGGGGAAGGTTTTGCAATGGTGTGCTGACTAGGAAAGAAATGTGAATTTCAGATCGTTACTGTTTCGATTTTGCTGAATCACAGAAATACAGCATAATACCCTGAGGTCCATACTGGAATGTGTTTATGTTTTCCACGATATTTATGATGCTGAAGACTTTTAAGTACCACAATAAAAATGATAGACATAACATTAAATACTGCATGATATTTACAACATTTTTTTGTTATCGCACCGTTAGAAGTCTTTTAAACTGGAAAAAGGGAATTTATGAAGCTTCGTGTACAGAAAGAATTAAAAATAGCCATTTTAATGAAATGACTGAGTGATTATTTTTTATATTTCAGAAGTTAAGTGATATTTAAAAAAACTTAAATTATAACCTCTGAAATCGTGTTTATCGTGTCACTGGACGCTTGATACTGATATGAAAACATAGCATCAAGCTTTAGGAATAGGAAGTGCGTATGGGAGATGATATCCTAGATGTGTTCTACGAATCATTTCCGTCACGTACGAACCAGACGTGATGCTGTATTTTTTTCGTCTTGAAATACCACTCTACTGTGTGAACCTGAAGAAGCAGATAAGACGAATGAATTGTTTTATTTCAATTGTTACGCACAATACAAACTGCATTTGGAGATGGTGGCCCTATCCAAAACCCAAACATCAGTCTAAGTGGCGACATATGCGTTGTCTTTATATCTGGCTAGACACATTGTCCCACGTATGTTATATGTCTCTTATGAACTTTCGTTGGAATGAAAAAGCTTGGTTGAAAATGTGAAAAAACTTCAACGAACATAAAATTTAATGATCCGATGCTTAAACATTCCTGTATAAAAAATGCCCAACTACTTCGAAAAAGAATGTTTTTTTAACTATTATTGACATGAGTATATCAATTTTGAACAGAATATTATTTTTATTTCAATTTTAGTAATAAATAAGTGTAATGATTATTGATGATAAAAACAGCACATATGTTTTCTGGTAATGTTAAAAATTTCAATACGTGTTAAGAAGTACAAGATTAGATAGGAAATACAATACGAGTGAATAGAAAAAATGACAAATGTAGTTTTCTACCGAAAAAACAGTTTCTATTTTCTTTTTATTTTACAGTGATACTTTATGCAGCGTAATCCGTCGTGTTACTAGTCTTTTAACCAACATCGCTGGTTTGTGACGCTTTTAAATGAAAGACCATCGCCGCTACTATTACCTCGTGGGATCGCTCTTTCTCCCTAAGTAATATTTCATTCATATCCTTGCTCTATTATCTTTTGATGTAGCACATTGTTTTTTATTTAGAGCTTTTAAACATATTTACACCATTACATTTTACAGGTAATGATGATAGTAAATTGATACTTATTGACCAATGAAGTAACATTTTTTTTCTCTCTCTCTCTCTCTCTCTCTCTCTCTCTCTTTCTCTCTTTCTGTCTTGCTCAATCTATTTTTACATTATTTGAATGATTTTATTTATGATCGGTCTGATTCATAGGTATCATCATATTTGTTTGATGCAGACTACAGAATCTTTAACAAATCAAACTATGGTATTATTTTACCATAGTTTGTAGTATTTTTATTGTATCAATTATGGTATTATGGTATTATTTTATTATAAACTATGGCATTATTTTAAAACTCGACAAGAAAAACTCTAATCAACCAACAAAAATAAAGAAATAATTATTTGTTTACTCACAAATTTTCAAACTAATTAGACCGATGAGAGCATTCAATGAATTGAGCCTACAGTGTTAAAAGTTTATTTTAGAAATCTTCGCTTTTGTATTAGTCTGATTCATGTTAAGAATTCTACAAAACTTAATGTTATACCTACATTCACAATACTCTCGGTCAGACGCTATGACCGATATCGAATGGTTGAACAAATGTGATAAACATGTCTGCCGAAGGTACGAATGTTCAGTGAAGCTTGCAAAACAATTTACGCTTGAATGAGTTTTATTTCATAGTTGTATCCTGTGTGAAAAATTAGGCAATGCATTATGATGCTTGAATCATATCTACTGGAACTGTAATGCTCTTAGAAACATTCAAGAAGTATCAGAAAGGTTTGGGAAATTTTCAGATTTATCTCTCTTCAAAAAATCCTTCTAAAGTAGTTTGTGTCATATTCATATAATTTTGGTCTGGAACTTAATTCTTAGTTATTTACCACAACAAATGTTAGCATAGCAAATAAATGCAATGAACGGCAACTGGAAGACAGGCGTGAGGTAACAATGCTAGCAATAATTTTTCTTGAGACTTGCTGGCAGGCCAGAAATACTTCCACAACAATTGTTTCCTAGAAATCGATACTTGGCTGAACAGAATGTTTCGTGAAAAAGACTCTACTTTGTGCTCCCATGAGAAATCAAATTGATCCTACAAACGCGATATTGATTTCAGTGAACAAGATCCGTAGATTCGTGTAAGACAATCTCACATATTGACCAGAAACAAAGCTAGCACTAGTCGGTGACGGGAGAATATGGTTGATGATGCTTTAGGGCGAAAGTTCAACAGGTGCAGAGTGTCCCTTCCTCAACTCGTGGAAGTAATTTGTAGTATTTCGTACGTGGGCTTTACGTACCAACCGTTCAACATCCGCTCCACCGCTCAGCGTGATTTGTAGAATGTTTCTTCAGTGGCGCCTGTGGCACGTTTGTTTGTCTCACCATTCCCGTACGGTTCTGTAAGCGTTGCTTTCAGCAAGCGTGAAAGCTTTGGATTTTCACGCAAATTACGATTTAAGAACATAACACATCGTAAGCTCTACCGAGAATTGACTACGAAATTCTTAGAAGTAACGTCTTTTCTTTTATTCACCACACGAAATGTCTCCACATTGGCGCTTCAGGTACGAGGATAAATTAGGTTCTTTGGCCAGCCATGGCTACGATGTTGTTTTTCATTGAATAAGACCGATATAGGAATCGTTAAGTGTTGGTTTATGTTTACATGGACTTGTTTTTGTTTCGATGTTTGATGTTTGATAAAGAGTTTTTTTTTGTTGATTTCGTACTTCCTTCAACTTTTTACGTAAATATTCTTCTTCCTTGACTTGAGTCTGTCTGTCAGAGCTTCGAAATCTTTAAAAATATAATAATAAGTTGAAAAGATATGCATTTAATGTTAATAAATAAGATGCATTAATTCTACCCAAGGTCTCAAGCTGTGTGCTTATCCAGGTTACGTGTGCTTAGGTCATACGTAGAATAATTATTTTTGTTGATAGGACGCAGATTGATGATACCTAACGCCACCAATGCCACCATTTCGCTCTAATTAAATTTTATGACCCTGTCTCCTAACGTCATTGCTTTCAGGACAATATTGTATTGACATCGGAAGGTAGATTATGCGGTGTGACAAGAAAGAAAATGAACAAATCGAAAAGAACTGAAATGGTAGGTATTGCTTTTTTAAATAAAAATATCGTTTATTGTGTGTCAATTGCGTTTTACAGTTATTCGTAAAACAAGTGAGACAACACAATATAAAAAAAAAACAAACAAAACAGGACGTTGGACGTTGTTAGAAAATCATTTCTATAATAAATCAAAAATATATTAACGAAAGATAAATAAATGTTCTTTACACGATTGTATCCATTAATTCACTTTTTGATCAATAACACACTGTTTTCAATTGCAATTTGCAATCTTATGCTATTATTATTATTAAACTATTGAATGAACTGGTGGCATTGTTGCTGGAATATACAATTTTTGTAACACGTGATGGAATAAGTTTATTGAAAGAAGATAAAATAAAGCCTGTCTTCATGTCTTCATCTATTGCTCCGATCAGCTATTATTCACGCTAAGAAAAAAAAGAAAAATGTGTTATCTGCATAAGATGTAGCAATAAAACTCGATAGTTCTCCAAAGGGAAACAATTCTCCACTTTCACTGAATGAGGCAAACAATTTCCATTTCAGACAACTTTATACAACCATCAAATGGAGTTTGTGCTATCATTAGACCCATTACAGTGTGCATCACAAGGCGGATGAAGTGGTAAATTACTTTCCTTCCAGCTCATGTACGCGCTACAAACACGGATTTAATATGCAACGCCGCTTCGGTCTTGCAAGACCATTAAATTTTCCCGACGCCGTCTTTAGCTTCTTTTATGTCGAGAATCTTCTCCCCATTGGCCACTGTATTTGCGATCCCGCACCGAGAACCTTTCCCATCGCCAACATGTAAGTTTATAACTAAGCATCTTCTCTTGTGGTCGCGTACGTTTAAGTCCGCGAAATATTATGTACGGCTGAGCTATGAAGTATTCAAAGTTGTATATTGTTAAAATTGGGAAATCAGATTTTTTGGTCATTTTCGTTTATTTTATGAAATTGTTTAATTTTTTTTAAACAATGTTTACAACTCACTTACGCTGAGCGTTGACGAAAATGGTCACTGTGAAATAAAGTGTTTTTTCCGAATATACTCTTATGTTTGATCACAAAAATCAGCTGTTTGCACTGCACTGCTTTGAGAAATGAGAGGAAATTCAACGTAGCTGGTGCTAGATTTCCTTGTATGAAGAAAAATGTGCGAGAGTTAGTCCCGAATTTCTCCAGCTGGCATTCCGAGCGTTTTTGAGAAAACGATGCATGCGACTCTGCTTCGTGTATTTTGTCGCGTAACTATGGGCTAGTAAGCAAAGCTACGTGACCGGAATAAACAATACCAACTTTTAGTTACTGTAGAATCGAAAAAAAATAATGATTATATTAAGATAATAACACGAAATGTAGATCGATAAGAGAATTTGTATTGAATTATTGATAAATCATTAAATTTTATCGATTTTTATAAAATGATTAATAATTAATTCCGGAAGGTGAAATGTGTGAAGTAAGGCGTCGGTATCAAATTGCAAGCAGATGATATTGCTCATTTCTTCATTCCTATGCTTAAGTTTTCGCGCTGCCCGTACACCGGTCGGACGTGTTTTACTCTTCGCAGGATACTCGCGTGCGTCGTGTTAGATTGGTTACAATAACTAACACCGGTAAATGCGAACACAATATATAAAATATAGATAGATTTTACAAATAGAAAACTGTGTTGTGGTCTGGAATAGGCTTAAGTGTTTGTGTTGCAGTGCGAAAATATAGAGGAATTTTTAACAGCTGTACATGGAAGAAACGCTTGCTCTATATCGTCTTAACATACATTTTATAGACCCACAAACGAATCGAGTAGTCTTACCTTCAACCGTACTCTCATATTGTTTCCCGGTGTGGGGAAAGAAGCTCCTACCGATTGAGCCAAGGGGGCTGCCAATCTATTCAATGTTTCGTTTGCTCTTCGCATACAATCGGCTATTGTTTTGTGTTTCAATAGAACCGCAGTGCATATAGAACTTATTGGCGCGATAGAGTTTGATCTGGTGATGATGTTGCAAACGCAAACATTTGACCAATGTTTTTGTGGTTTATAATGTACTGAATTCGTGCGGAACGCGTTATTGAATCGTTAACAGGATAAATTCAATTGTAACCAGAATGATGGTTAAGATATTAGCCTTGACATCCACAGAAACAAAAAGTTTTTCCTTTTCATGGCTTTCGATCCTAAACTTTCACATATGTATGTAACTGTTTAAAAATTGATTTTTTCTGATTATTCTTAAATATGATGCCGTCTTTTATACAGGATTAGATTAGCAGTGCACACGTTACATTACGTTGAGGAGAGTTTTATTAATTTGAAACGATGTACTCTCTGTAACTATGTAACGTATGGGGTTATTAAAAAAGGTCATGCCTGTTTGTCTAGCTTAGAAGATGATTTAATAAAGTCAGCTGTTTAGATTGTCAAGCTAAGCAAAGCAGCCTTTATAAAGTAGAAGATTGGTGCCATGTTGGTCTACGTCATGTAAAACGAAAAGTGAACATTGCAGGTACAAAGTTTCATTGTTTGATGCTTATCCTGGGTAACAGAGTTGCGTATTTCGCACTCTTTTTTTGTTTTGTTTCATTTCGCACACTAGAGTCTGTCAATCGTCCGACCCTCAAAATTTGGTTATAATACCATACCGTGCACTTAATAAAGCATGTCTAGTCGTAACCCACTAATTGAACGGGAAATGAAGTAAAGTGGTTTTGCATAAATTTTACCGTTGGCAAAAAGTTCGCACGGCCAGCTAAAAACCCTTTGATCTGAGCTGATGCTGCTTCATCAGGAAGCTTCAATTCTCATTTCGCTCGTGTCGTTGTTTATTGGGTCTAAAATAATTTTGTGCGCATGTAACATACCTGTACTATGGCAACCCAGTTTTTAGGGTTAACTCCTACGATACCGACTAACAAATAAATGAAATAAAATGTTATTTAATTTACGCTAAAATAGGAAGAGAACCATCTTTTCTCCATTTCCTCGATTAATTTGAACATAAAGGAAAAAAAAGTCAATCAAGTTGCTTATAACTGAATGTTAAAGCATAAATTGCATATTGATATAGATATATAAATTAACATAAAATTATAAATGACATAAAATACCTTCATGTCAAGGGTCTGCAGACAACAGACCCAATACCAGAACTGTAACGAAAAACTTAAACGTCACGCGTAAAAAACAACACCGGTAAACGCCAGATACACAGCACATTTCTGCGACAAAGACAAAGAATTTACCAAACAACGTGTGTGACAGTGTTTTTCTCTGGTTGTCCTAATCGACCACCACTTTCAAAAGAGCCCAGAAAGGTTAACGCTTCCTGTAGGAATAAAGAAAGCGAAGCGCAAAAAAAAGCATCAAATGGGGAACCGAAGAAACTCCGTAACCGTGGAAGCAAAATTGAATATTTATGTTACCAACCTACCGTCTGAGGTTGCGTTTTTTATTTTTTTGCAAACTGGCATTAGCGTTGACCGGCGAGTAAGCATGGCGCATGCCGCAAATCCCGCTTCGCTGGTCTTTTTGGCACCCAAAATGTTACTTCAATAAATCACCCGGCACGCAAACTTTTTGCCAAGTCACACACACATACACAGGGTGGGAAGGTGGCTCGAGTGGCTTCACACTGGCATCGTTTGAGGTGTGTTTTCGGGGGTTTGTTCCTGGAAACATTTCGTACAGTGCACCGCAGTATCGCGGCGTTGGAAAGTCATTGTGAGACATTCGTGCGGCGAAGATAACAAACATAACAGCTTCAGTTTGGAAGAGAAGAAGTTTGTTCCACAGCGATGTTAAGAAGCTTTCTTGAATAACATATTTGAAGCGAAACATTACAATGACGTTTTTCTGCAACTAGTTATTGCCCCAATTTTAATTCCACATCATTTATGTTTTCAACAACACCAACCCGGTTGTTGAGTACGTACAGGAGGATAAAATAAACATGAGCTCATGTAACAAACGCAAGATAAGGGTTTGCTGAATTCAAATATTTTTGACTCACAGATGATTTCTCGTCGAAGAAGCTGCAGATTATTGATTTGCTCGAAGATTGATTGAACAGTAGAACACGCAGCGGTCTCACCAAAACAAAAAAAAAAACAACCAATATAAATTGGTTTACTGACAGTGCTGGTTGATGGTACCGGATAGTGCGTTCATTGACATCCATCATTCAGATGCTTTGGCAGCTCGCCTCGTTAATAAACTCACGTTCTGAAGGCTTGGTTTCATTGACTCTCGGTCAGTAGATTATCTATAATCTTTGCACGACAGGCAAATAATGGATTGTGTCAATTCCCATTTCATGTGGAAATCATGTGGTAGCAAATTTTGATGGACGGAGTACTCTGGAAAAGGTGAAGTCTTCCATGACAAACGATTTTTTGTGCGGACAGTACATATTTTGGATGAGATTTCGAATTTGCTAGATTGTTGTTTTGCTCCAAAATTCTGAAACACCATGCGTCTCCATTTAGCCATAGTGAGAATCATGCGAAATACATATGTCAATATAAGAAATTTAGATTAGGTAAACTGAGGTAAATTTAATGTTCACTATGATTCATAAGATAATGATGGGAGCTACGAAGACAACATTATCTTCAGCGAAAACAAAAAGATACGAAATGAAAACGAAGCTTCTTAGTATCCAATCACAAACGAACATGTATAGCTGGCATGCAAGAATGCCTTAAAAGCTTTTCCCGATCATACCAAGGGTGTTACAAACCACGGGAGCTCTAGACATACATAACACTTGTCATTATGATCCATGCAGAAGTCGATTGTAATTCCTGTGCTAGTTGTATCATTAACATGTGAAAATACTTATATCCAAGCCGCCGAAGCTAAATAAACTACTATTCACTAAATTGTGACGTAAATAAACCTAGATGTTTTCATTTCAACTTCACTCGTTGATTGATGTTTGAAAGAAACAGATGAAGTGAACCTACGAACTATTTAACCTACGAACTCATTCGTTTCTTCAGCACCGTACGACAAACAATAAATCGTCTGCGATGCCTAGGTAACCCATTGGAAGTCATCCTATCCCAAAGCAAATTACGCTGATAAGCGAGCTCAAAAACTTTGGCAATTTATAATAATATTCCCGCTTGTAAAGGCACAAATAAAGCGTTCGGGTTCCATGTCGTAAATAATGTAGTCTTACTGCATCAGCAGAAACTTATTTATTGTTCTTAATTGGTATCGTTTAAGTAGCACCACCGGTCCGTTCAGGAGAGTTTCGGTTTAGTGAGAAATAATGACACACCACAACTTTTGATACGATTCGTTTGCATTATGAGTTAGTCTGAACTTATTTGGGGTACGTTGCACTCACTTTAGTTCACTTCCGTGTTCCGTGCTATGAAAGATCTGGCCTGTGAGTAATAAAAATTTAATTGAACTTTACATTATGTACTTTAAATATGAAATGAATCCTGACAATGTCATTTTGCAATGTACCGGTAAACCTTTAAATATTATTCACGAACAAACAAAAACTCATGATTATGTTATAAAAATCGTATGGATGGCGTTCAACGCCTCAAAAGTATTACATATTAAGGGGTATAATAAATAACTAAATAAATTTTTCACCTTTACAAAAAAAAACCAAATTTGATTTTGAACATTTAAAAAAATACCTACACAAATATTACAATGTAAAAATACATAGCAAAATGCAAGTTACAATACACCTTAACCTAGTTCGTTTATAGCAAATCTGAACGATACATTCAATTCATTTCCCAAACATCAACATCAGCACAAATAGAAAAAAGAGATAATGGAGATGAGAAAGTCTTCGTCATTCTCCAGCCTAGGGTTTATTTCTGAATACTATATTTACCGTGGACAGATCTAGCACCGGAATTTCATAGCTTGTTATGTAACTTGCTCAAATTAACGTCAAAACTTGAGTATGCGCAGTGATTTGGAAAACAAAAATAAATTCGCAAAAAAACCCTATCCGACTTTTTACAGTGTTACCATTTGTTTACAAGAAAAATAAAAAATTGCAAATGATTACAGCATTAAAGCAGAAAAAAGCATTTGATTATTCACCAAACAATGCCATTAGATTCGTTTTTGGTATAAATGTGGTAAATATTTTAAAAAGATAGGATTTAATTTTTTTTTTGAATAAAGAATCGTAAATATACTTTAAATTCAAAAAAATCTTTGTACTGATGGTTAACAATTTATTTGATTTTAATGCTCATGATGCGCTGACTTTGGAATTACCAATGGTTAACCCGTATAAAATATAAAACGATCATAACATTGAGTAGGATTGGCACATAAATTTAATAATTTGAATTATGGTTTATGAGAAGGAACGTTCTGTAATAATAATATAAAATCGAATTCAAATTCTTTAAATCCATTGTAACAAGTACGGTTGTTGTTCACGACAACTTTGTTTCCTATGGGAGGAATGTACACCTTGATGTATGCTCCAACAACAACAAGGTTGATATTAAACACAAGATACAGGTTACACTTATTGCTTGCTATACCATCAATATAGTATGTGTACATGTGTACATTTTTTAACAGTGCAGCTAATACACTACTGCAGCGTCATTTATTACATCATGGTGTTATTGGTTTGACATGAAAAGCAAAGCAGTCAATCACAGAGTGGTCCAATATTCTTGTACTTGGAAATAGGTTACAGATAGAAAATGACCTCTCTCTTTCACCACTAAAAATAAATTGTTGTACTTTAAAAATATATAGGAAAACTAATGCATTTAATTATTTGAACTTTAAAAGTAATGTAGTTGGACTTTAAAGTATTGGATAGTTTTTTGCAATAGTTAAGGAATAAAACAACTTCCTATGGAACAACGTCAGGTTGATTAATTTAATTTGCAACGGTGTAAAGTAAACATAGCTGGTGCTATTATTTGCCGACACCAAATTTTTAACTATTACCAAATTTGTCCATATTCCGGCGATTAACCTGTTGTGCGATGAGCAAAAATCTCTGTTCGAGTTTTCTCTTCTTGCTTCTCGTTTCCTCTCAATTGCGAAAACACTATTTCTTCACAATTTGTATGAAACGCTCTTTCTTGCATCTCGTTCTGGCGAGACAACTCGCTCCATTTCCCCGTTTTGAAAAGCTTCATTAACTAGTCGTGCGTGTTGCATACCTTTTAGACGTTTCACTCGCGTGTTGGATTCCTTTTAGGCATTCTACTCGCGGCACGTTCGGACGTGTTTCACAGACCGGCATACATAGATTTGTCGATGGTGAAAAAGACCGGTAGAGATAAGCAATTTGTTTCTATAGTTACCAGTTTTGTTCTCAGGAACTGTGATGGTACACATGCCGTTTGGCCATTGTACTAGGTGTTGATGTATAATCTTGAACAGCAAAAGTGATGTTTAGTTAAAACCGTGATTTAGTACAGATTTTGAATATTTTACAACTAAAAAATGATGGTGTAAAATTGTTGAAAAAGTAACTGGATTGTGTACACACCAGTGGAGCTAGTGGAATAGTCTTCGTTGAAAAGCAGTTGTTTTCGCATAGTGTTGTGAAGTGCGAGTGTTAATAAGTTTCGTTAGTGATTTCATGGTATGACCATACACTAAAGCTCTTCAGTAGCGGAAGTAAATTCTTCAATTTGCAACAATTGCTACTAATCCGCTAGATGGCTTAATGTAACATAACTTCTAAAAATAACATGGTAATTAAACAGAGGTATCCTGAGATTTGATTTTCGGAGAATGGATATGATGATATCATTTACTAAGTCGTGGTGTGTTGTGTTGTAAATGCATTTAAACAGTCTTATTTAGAATATGACAGCCCGGAATTTCACAGTTTAAATGTGGCCGTTAAAGATGAAGTTTCAAAAATCAACATCTAATTGTGCATTAATTAAAACCTTTCGTGTACAGTTCCGTATCGTGCAAAAATAAAACGCCGAAGCAAAAGAAATAAACCACAAAAGTCAGGGCCGTACAAGAACCCAAAGCGAATGACGATATCGCGCCAAGGAGATGGGCGTACAGGCAAGTATCAAGTACTTTTCGATTAATGGAATAACAAATAACCTACGGGTGAATTATTCTGCGCTAGACGGGATCGTGTACCCAGCTGTGTTCGATAATGAGTGTTTATTTGCTGCGGAACGAACGAAGTCGCTTGAATGCTCTAAAGTTTTTCAAAGCCCACTTCAAACAAAATCATTTCTACCAACCGCGACCGATTGGATGGGTAGTTTCGGTGTTCATTACGCTTGAATTGCAACATGTTACATGACCGTGTACGTGAAGCAGTGTCGGAACAGGAAAGATCATCCGCAGCCAGAAGACTGGTTTCCTTTGACGAATGCTACGTCTGCAGTGTATTTGGAATTGTTTGAATTTGTATTTTTTTGTTTGCGTGTTTCCCCGTTGCGATTCCCGTCGTTCTTCATGTGTTTTGAGAGTTATTAGACATACACAAAAACGCCCGAATCAATGCGGAAGCCACTTGTTAGCCATTCAACTTTCAGTTTTGCCAGTGGTTGCGGGATGCGACGATCCGAGCAAATCGATGATCGTCCATATGCTTTAGGTCGAGCAAAATAATACACCTTGCAGCGCGCCGGTAGCTTACGGATGGAATAAAAGTTTAATCTCACCCCAAAAGTTGACCCAAACGGCGTAAAATTCGTTCATCTAACCCGCCGTAACGTCATTACATCAGATTGCGCTTGGTTCCCTTGATCGGGAAAAGTAAAACGAAAGCGAAATCGCAAATAATGAAACGGTTGTGTGATACGCATGACGTGAAGCAAAAGAAAAAAAATGGAGACATAATGCGATGCGAAACTGTTTGTGCCTGTTCTGCTTACGATGATTGTTTGTTTTGGAAAAGATTATGAATCATCAAAATTTGCTAAATTGTATCCAATTATTTAAACTTGCATGTACCAAATTAAAGCATCTCCCAACGCATCTTCAAAGTGTGACAGAAAAATTGTAAAAATAAGTTATCACTAACCGAAGTTTAGCCAAACGCAGATTACATTATACGAGGCTTGATTCGTTTCTTTTTTGTGGCACAACCAACACGCATTGCTGCATTGTAATTTATGCTACTGACTGCATAGGTCCCCCATTGATGTTCTGTATTCTCCCTTGTCGTAACAAAAAATATAGCATGTTTTGCAGAAACATGTTTATGACTGCAGATGATATTAAATCAACAGTTTACAACTCATTTCGTGCTAAAGCGGCTAATGTGGACGAAAGGTGCAGGGTGTTTCCTTATATAAATGCGATATTTTATAGCACTGCAAAAAACAATGGTTTTAAAACTACCATTGCGATAGGCTTGTATTTTCAGTTTAAGATAATTTGGTTTGAAAATGCATTCAAAAATTACCGATCTTTAACAAACCATAAATAAATGACATCAAACTGTATAGTTATACAAGCAATAATATAAAATAGGAACAAAAGATTTCACCCACTTTATATTTGACAGAATTTTATTTTCTACACTTTTCCTTCTTTCATGGTGTAATTCATTTGATTTTGTAAATACCGTTTACACTACAAATCTATTAAATACAATATTCAAAACAAAAATTAGCTACAATTGCGATGAAGCAACGGTTTAGGATGTTTAAACGTTTACAAAACTTTTTCATATCACATCGACACCATCACACGCTTGCCTTAATGAAATTGAATGCGGCAACAAATCCTAACCAAATGAAGTAAATTGTAATTATAAACATTCGCTTGCCTCATCGCCAGTAGCACATTGGATTCCGGTCGCCCCAGAATGTGTACGTTCCCGTTGTAAATAAAACAATTATTACGAGAAATCGTAATAATGCAAAACTGCTATGGAGTGCCGGTAGAGATTGGACGTAGAGAAATTAGGAATGTAGAGAAGTGCGTGGTCGCGGAATATGGGTGTTGTTTTCCACGAGGTGAATTTCGCTATAAATAAACGTTAAATGCATTTCCATCAACCCGTCGATCCGCCTGTTGGTACGGTTGCCTGGTTTGGTCGAACGATGTTGGTGGGATACATGAAACGTGCTGCCACAATCCCATCAGTTCCACCCACCAAGAACGTAGTGCAGGAAAGATCAATCAACCTTCGGCTTTACAACGTTTTACTGTGCAGCGTTCGCAGTTCGATCTTGGCAACAGGTTGCGATTTGTTGCAAACACCCGCGGACGGTTGTGCTTCATTAATGCTATTTTGCTCCTGGTTGTTGTACCTGTTGCGATAGGTCAAGGATGGTTCCTTTTAGCAAGGAAAATACTGCGCTGGTAGTGTGGCGTTCAGATCAGCAGCTTTTTGTAATGTAAGCTGTATTAAGTTATGATATATGATAAATCTTTAACTTTGCCAGGGTTCCAAATCTCTGCATCTGTCTGATTTGGTTCAGCAGCTATCAACGAAGCAATTTGATAGCCTTACTTTTACTGCCTGGTCGAAGCATCAGCTTGGAGACAGCTGGGAAGTATTTTAAACTGTCATCCATTTCCATCCACAGAATAGAAGTTGTCGGCTGTATTTTTATTTTAAGAGACCATCAAAATAACCATAACAAGTCTCTGGCCAATGGCCAATTTTGATCATTTTTCTAAAGCAATTTTCAACAGGGAAGCATAGAATAGAGCAATATGTCGAAACATGTCGAAACGTCTCACCTTGTCGATTGAATTGAGCTAAATAATAGTACCCCAAAGGTGGGTCGAATTCTCATTGCTGTGAAACAATGGCAAACACAGCCCAACACATATTCTTAGGGCATCTTCGAACAGCGAAAGGCTGGAGCCATTGGATATGAAAATTGTATATTTATGTCCGGCAATGTCTTCCAACGACCGGTCCAAAAACGTGAGAATGACGCAAAAGTCTCACCATAGTTTTTTGTTTCGTTCGTTTTCGTTTTTATCATAATAAATCACCTGACACGCAAACTTTTAGCCAAATCATCCTGGATGCCAACGGGAGATGTTTCGCTCTGTGGGATATTTTTGACCTTTAGGCCAATGTAGGTAGTACCGGAGAAGTGATAAGAATAAGAACTTACGCTTCATTGTGATTAAAGTGTTAAAAGATTATTCACAGCGTTGTAGCTCATGTATTTTTCATACAAAGAATTTTAGGCGAATTTTCAAGCGTACGTAATGGTGGTTATTTAGTAAATATCGTACATTTACATCATCCGTCTTACAAATTCAGACACTGGTATTGACAGAGCACTACGTAAGTGACAACTTGTTTGCAACCGTTCTAATGAGCATACTACACAAGTCGATTACGGGTAGATTGGCCGTAATTAGTTTTGACAAATATGCTATACAGCCAACTCCTACGTTTAAGCACACAATTCATCATTGTGATAGAGACACGATATGCAAGGTAAAACTGAACAGCTTCAAACATTAAATATATATGCGATGATCTGTAACGTAGCACGTTTAGATGATAACGCATATAGAGTGACGGAAGACCATTGCGTCCGGTTGCGTGTGATATATACGTTGCCATAATTCCACTTGATCCTTTGGTTCATAAATTACCTCCACACAACTGTACAACTTGATGAAGGCAACGGTCAAAGTTGTGCAGAGGCGTCCGAGGCGTCGAGCATGGCATTCTCGTGTTGCATCGAAGCCTCACCACAACAGCCGCAAGTATCTCCGCTCAAACAAACCGTATGTGTAACTGTTGGTAATGTGGCGAGCACTTGTGGGATAGTAAATGTTTATTGTAGGCACCATTCGACAAGAAAGTTTACGTCCGGAAGCACCCGCAACGGTGCATCTCAATTGACCACAAAAGAAGGTACTAAACATTGTGGGGATAATATGTAGATATATGTAGATAATATCCCGGTAGAACTGGAGGTAGTAAAAAATGTTTGACGAGACCGTGGACTAAATATTGTGTCAATCATATTTTCTACATTTCTTCAAATCATCGTCTTATTCTAAAACTCCATTTTCCATTATTATTTTACAGTGGGAGTGTATTAAATTTTGTACCAATAAGTTTTATACTTTAGCATGGTGGAATATGTCAGAACCAGTAGCAAAAAACAAAACATTAAATTTAAATTATTCTTTTCGATAAAAAATAAATATATACGCACTTAAAAAAAATATTTACAATCTGTTTATTCGGTATACACGATATAAAAAATTGTTATAAATGTTTAAAATAGACGCAAGGTTTTCTTTTCTACTTTCATCGGAGAACGTGAAATCCTTGGCATTGAATGGTGCGTAGAAAGTGAAAGAAGTTAGTAATTCGTCTAGACGAACGCTCGAACGTGAACGACAATCTAGTCGCACACTTCTACTCGGAATGTGCTCCCAACTGGACAACGCTTTTCTTCTCCGCAAAAAAACCATTCGAAAAGCAGAAGAATTATTCCGTACCATACACTCACGTTTGTGAAACGTGATGCTATCATCCCAGCCATCCATACTCGTGCATCCGGCTCCTAGCGTCTGGGGAAGGACGATGACAATGGAATAAATTGTTTCATTTCACTTTTCATATCAGCATTGACAGTTTACTCCTTCAGAGTGGGAAATCGGCGAGCAGTAGAGTGATAACAAATTACATTCCACCACGTAAACTTCACCCCAGACGAGTAATGCATACGGAGAGAATATAATTCAATACCGCGCTGTTTTCGTTTCACTTGACTTATCGTCTCTGTGATGTGCTTAGCTTTAAGCCTCCGCTAAGCTAAATCGGGTACAATTGTAGTGCCTAGCAGGATCGATGCAATCAAAATATTCTGGTCGCATATACCGGTAAGTGGGCCGACAGTTTTAGGCCGTGTAATACGATGAACAGTGTAGGAAGATGAACGAAATCTCGATGGTGAACTTTGTTGCTATTTTTGCTGAGGCTGGATCTGCTTTAGACGTTGGTTTGTAGTTCTTGTAGGCACTACCGGAAGCAATTTGTTTTGGAACGATACCATCTATTGTGTCATGTGAACTCAAACAGTCTGACTATGACATATTATGTCTTCGTTCTGGCATGAGACTCACTGTGTTTCCTGTTTTGAAATGTTCGATAGCACAAATATTTATTAGGTATAGAATAGAATAGACACACGGACAAAGCTATTCACAGGAAATTACGTGTCACTTGTTGTTTTGAACTTGTGCAAAATTCGCATGTTGATTTTTTACAGTTGATGTTAATAATAAAATTTTTTTAACTTATAAAAATGAAATAAAATAAAAACGGTTTTGTTACCATCAATGCAAGGTTTTAATAGCAATCGATAAATACAATTCAGATATTCATAAATAACTTGTTGTGTTATACTTACCTTACCTCTGGTTAGGAAGAGTTTTCTTTTGTATATTCACAAAATAATCGTCTTGATTTTAATAATTTATCACAGTATATGAATGTGTTATTTCCAGCACAGGAAAAGGGGTTTATTGTTATTTTTCATGATATGTTTAGTTAAAATTATTTTTTTTACAAAACTGCATTGATTGACGTGGCGATTTTAAACAAAGTCGAAAATTTACAAGACTTAAACTAGCGTTGTTAAAGAAAATTACGGATTATTTCTAAGTCAATTACAACATGATTGTTGTCAATAGGATTGTTCAGATAGGACTTGACTTCGTTTGTCTGCACACATACTACTTACTACAATCAAACGCATCACACCAAACGACTACGGGGACGAAATTGGACACCCTGAAAGCACAAAGCTAATTGTGCTGCTGCACCATCTGCCAAGCGTCAGCAACACTTCTGCAGCAGGCAAACTTATGTTCCAGGGTATCAATTGCGGGACAAAACGCACATGTTGAGGACGAAACGCGGTTTATACGGTAAAACAGTACTCGAACCTCGGTCTTGCCATTAAGTTCAAACATGATTTTACTGGACCCAAAAACACTGTACTTTTTGTTTGTAGAGCTTCAATTAAAAACGTTTCCCAGTGCTGCATTTGCATTCTATAATTTTTTACAGATCCGTTTTCGACGCTACTGATTACTAAAGAGAGTGTATGGTAGATGTTTCCTTACATAAGTAAATTGAGACAAAATTATCATTTTAACCTAGCGTTTGCTCAGCTTCAGCGGTCAACATTGATGGGAATAACAGCTACGAACGGATATGATTATGGTTCGAACGGAGCTATGAACGGATAAAAAGAGTAAATGGTTCGAACCACCATTCTACTGTATTGGATTTAATAACAAAGTATAACAAATTTCCTTTAGAATCGGCAGATAAACTGTCGCCTCAATTCAAGATTTCCCCAAGGGACGCAAGACTCAACTCACCGGTTAAAACCCGACCTTCTTCGTTTACCATGCAGCTGTAAAAAAAAGTAAAAATACTACAAAATTTCGAACCAAGCGCTCAAATAGTAAGAAACTATCTGCACCCTAATAACCTGCGTACCAGTAGTACCTCCACATAGTAATCCCTTAACTTAAAAGATTAGTGGAGGTCGTTAATTTCTTCTTCCATTGGTCATAGACAAAAGCTTAGCACAAAAGACAAAAGCACTTTTCAAAAGTGTGGTAACACTTTAAATTTGTGTTTGGTGAGTTAAAAGATTTCCAAGAAGTATGAAACGAAAACCGACGAATTTGGAGAAAAGCAAACAAAGCACTGAAAGGAAAGAAAAAATGAAGTTTGGTGTAAGTTGCTGGTGTAAGGCGCTACTCGAATATGTCAACAGATTAAGATTAGATTAAGTAGGCATAAAGCTATAAAATAGACGTATAAAATTTTCATCAATCTTCGAATTTCGAGCACTCTTCGATATGTTTATAATGTGTGTTCGAAACATAATGTGATAAGGACATAGAAATTAAAAACTTTAACTCATGAGGTGTGCATTTTGATCAAGTTACTGCAGTTTGTTGTGGAAAACAGTATTTCTAGGACCGAATTTGCATCATTAAAACCAAAATAGTACCTTTTTTCACTCGATGTGTTAACAGAATGTTTGTGAGTGCATCACTGCAAGATGTTATTATAATCTATCCGTCCCGATAAAAAGAGTCAACTTTTAAGATGGTAACGTAAAGAGCTTCTAAAGTAATATAAATATGGGTTTACTTTATCGTTGGATAATGAAGATGAAAATAGTTATGTTGAATGAATAAGCTGGAACATTGTCTTTGTTTTTAAATACATTTTTTAAAACAATTATTAAGATCAATGTATTTGAATGTATTTGAATTTAAATTTAAAATTTATTTAATTCCTGGAATAATCTCATCTTCAAATGAAAAGCGGCAAATAAAGAAGATTTTGTGGTAAATGGATTGTGAATACGGTGTGAATATGCGAAATAAAATCTTCATACTACTGCAACACTCACAGCACTTGAGCAAACTCGTCAAACAGAATTTGAATGCTGTGTATTACCGATAACTGGCTTTGTCACCCCGTTCCAGAACAACTCGAAGTTGGGTCTACGGGTTCCACGCTACGCTGGATGAGTTAAGGGAAGCGAGTAATCGATTGGCGTGAACGGAGGATTTATCGTTTGCCTTATCTTGTTGAAAATAATTTATCTAACGCCGGTCGCCTGTTCACCACTTTCCGATGACGGTCGATCGATGCACCGTGGGTCCCATTTTCCTCGTTTACAGCGTTTTTCCCCGCATGACGGATGGCTTCAGGTACCTATTCTTCGATTTTCCCGGAAGAGCGGGAGGAAAACTTGTGTCCACCCGCTGTCTACCTTATCGTAGTGTATTTTTTCCTGTTTTGTCTCTTCTGGCTCAGATTCGCGTTCACTAGTGGCGTTTTGACGTTATCTATGCCTTAGCTTCCCTTTTCGCTCCCACAACTCTTCCGCTAATTTGCTACATCCTGTCATGCTTATCGACCACCAGCTACTATCTCAGCCCGCGGTATCGATTTTTTTTCCGATAGACCAACCGTTTTGATACGGATTGATGCATATTCCAACCATATAGGCTGAGGTTTTCAGCCTCAAATTATAAAACTTGAATGATATGTTCATTTCATAATGCAAAAAATGCCTTTTTTACCTGTGTCCTAGAAACTTCACGTATATATTCCAGTGGATAGTGGTTGTAGGTTTTACAAAATATCAAATGACAGGGAGTAATAGGGAAACCCATGGCACAAAGTTCCTCCACCTAAAACCCTGCCCGTTGACTAATTGACGATACACCGTTGTTTATCTTATCGATTATACATCACAATATTTTTCCTGCGATGAATAACCAGTTATCTCGCTGTACTGGATGGTAAGCAGGACATTTATTTTGATTTGAAAAGCGATGAAACAGTTGCGTGGAAAACTCTTCGCTGATCTCGTTTATGGGTAATTTTGTTGAAAAAACGCATTCATCTGATTCAGTAAATTGGCTACATTTTTTATGACTACACATTATGTATAACATAGTAAACTCCTAGAGAGTTTACGTCAAAATAAAGCAGCAATCTTTGTAAGCTAGAAATTTATGTACTGTTGTTTTTGGAAATCACATACCATAATACAGAAAAAGGACATTTTAAAAAGAATTAATCTAAATTATGTTGATTATCTGTATGTAGCTATGTAATGTGAAATGGAGGATATCAGATGCACCCCACGTAACAGCAACAAATACGAAAGATTCTACAAAGGATGGAATGATATGAAGAGCCACACGAATCGTGCTGCGGCTTATCAAGAGAAGGCGGCAAACGATGCCAACAGTGCCAGGAAAAATTGTATCTGCATTCGCAATAATTATACATCTATGCATATGAGTTTTGCTTTAAGTAATATTAGCAGCACACTTAATCTTCTCTTCCCTCCCTTCCAACAACCCCGTTTTGTTTCAGCTGAATCTACGGATCTACGTGTGCTACTTTTACTCCGGAAGAGGGTAACACTGTTTGCTTGAGTGTGATAAATTACCTCAAAGGATGTGTAGAAAAAGAGGCAACATGATAGGCGCCCGTGAGCATCCAGGTTACCGCTGGGAATGCGGTCAATAATTATCCCCGCGGATAGGGCGCAGACTGATGACATCAGACGCTACTGACAGCCATTTTACTCTAATTAAATTTTATGATCGCGTCCTCCAATGTCAAGCCAACGATGTGACCGCGTTCACAGGACACTGGCCGGGTCGAGCTACGGCATGACTTTCCCGGTAGTGTACGCTTCTCCCACGTTCATGGGTGCCGAGTTGACGTAGTTGCCTTCAACCTGATGTTGATCAACCAACCAATCGCCGGCGCCTCTCGTCGCCAAGGGTTGCTGCAACTTTCGAGCAAACCCGATGCTATTTAGTTCACAAGGTTCATCGTTGTACACGTGTGGCTGTGTGTGGACTAGGGTCGCGAGACGTCGTTATCGGCTGAAATCGAGGAGAGGCCGGTAGATTTTTATGGCAACCATAAACGGCAAAGGTGCAGTGGGCTTTCGAGCGTACTAACAAGCGAGCAGAATGAGCGGAAAATTTACATCCTCTATTTTGCTTTAGCACGGACCGTAGCCGTTGCGAACACATTTTTTTTATTTTCTTTTACTAGTTCGCTTTATTGCTACTGCTAATGGTAATTTCATCATTTAGTGGGAAATTAGTAATTATTCATATTAACCATTCTCATCCACATCATTTTTGACTGCTACTCATATTTAAGTTGTAATCGACAAAAAACTAGACAAAAAACTAGAGATTGATTATTTCATCACTTCTATCTTTACCATTTGATTCATTTAAAATACCAAGAAATAAAATGTTGCATTCAATGCACAATGGTAGTAGAAAAATATTTCAATTTTAGTAGCTGATTTTCTTACGTTCCTCTAAATTTGTGATGAGCACATGATTGCTATTATGTACTACAATGCTGCACACTCGTAGAACAATACCTCTGCTAAAAGAGAAGTGGCTACTAAATCCATCTATTATTGAAATATTATCCAATATTATCCAATATTATCCAATCATTGTAATCGCCTGGTCACATTATGGTTACCCTGACCACGGCTAGAAACCAAAGGTGATTCTATTGCCGAATGAAACCGTCGTCAGGAACGCTATCAATGAAATGCAATTCGATAATTTACTTCTTCCATGCATGGTACACATCTCAGGCAACGAATGACGAGGAACTATATTTGGACCACATTTCAATGGATACGGCAAACCACCATTATCCTGGGGTGATCCAATGGCTTAATTGGTGCTGCGGCATGAGCACTCACGCCTATTGTAAGCATTGTGTGCCGACCCAACATGCACTTTGCGTATCCATCAAATCAATGGTCACACAATCCCTGCTTCTCAGTAGGTTTATGTGCGATTGGAGTTGGAGCTGAAATTATATGCCAGCTGGAATTGTATGTTACAACTGTTATATCGCTTTTCGCATTGTAAACGAGTTGATTTCGGTCGAAATAGAATGAGGATGTTAGGTTGTGATTATGAGAACAACTCAACCATAATAATTAACCATGATGTAATTCGCTTAAATTCATCTATTTGGTCACCTCGGAAACCTACCCCAAATCAATGTCAAGGCCAAGACACAAAACTTTTAGCTATAAGTCATCAAGAGTTAGATTGTATCTTTCGAGTTATTTTTTAAACATCGCATTTGAAAAATCTTCCTCGGTAGTTTAATAAAGTAGGGTACTCTTCTGAATTCGGTAATCCTTAAGAAGGTTGATTTATGCTGTTTAGGATCATGGCACCATCGCTATCTAGCAAACGAATTAGAAATTGTATCACGTCCTTCGTTGTTTATTACTCACGTTATACCAGCTGTTGCGTAGGCTGCGCTCGTTTTAGGGTTCGAGGGTATTATTTAATTTGATCTCAGGTCCGCCAATTATTAGATAGTAGAAGATGAATTTGTAATTCCTACTAAGAATTGATCAAATTAAATTAAATCTTTTTTAAAAATAGATCTTTGGGTTTTTTGTATGGGTAATATGAAGGTAAAATTAGAAGCCATCTAGTAGCAAAGTCGTTGTCTAGATTTGATAAAAATATGAAACAATTAATCTTGTAAGAACAGTTTACAAACACTATTCAAACCACTGCGTTGCATAGTCGGGCTCGGATTTAACAATTCGCAATTTCAGGAAAGCTGATGTACAGAGCAGTATATTTTGTGATGTTACTAAAACTGCTGGAACAATGTTTGTTTAAACTTTTCATAATCGAATGTCTTGTGAACCTTTCGCCAGGAAAATGTTATATTATTGCTTCAATTTTTAATTTAATTTTATTACACTCATTAAATATCTCATTGGAATAAAATACTACTACACACTCAGTTCAATGGAGTTCAGTTATTGTTGTTAAATGTCAACAAAATAATCGCTTGGAATGGATGCATTGTAAAGGAATCCCGTTAAAAGCCAAAGCAACCCTGCAATCCACTATTGTATGTATAGGATCATGCAGAATATAGATGAAGCTGGTATTAAAGTACCGTGGAGTCGAAAGATTTTCCACAACGTCACGTCGGCTATTGTGTGAAGAATGTCCGACGGCTTTTGGCACGTGAACGTCGCGAGACCCAAAAGGATTATTCAGAGATGGAGCAGATCTCCCGACCCGGCCATTCATGGACGAGTTCCAAAAGGATCCTCGTGTGCACCATCTTCCCTGACATGTGCGTGATTTCTGTTAAAGCTTTATTCATCCTTCTTTATAGATATTTTATTACTCTCATAGTATACTTCTGTACGATTATTGCTCGGTTTGCTTAATTCGCTTCTGCAAGATCGTAGACGTAGTTTGCCGTTGATTTGGGCACATATTTCTTCGCAGTAATACTCGCCAAAGTGCTTAAGCTCTGGCGGGATAGTAGGGGGAAAATGTTACAAGGACAATACAGTGCTCAGCGACCATTGCCAAACTTTTTCCAGACCACGGTGCATGGCACACTCCAGTTGGAGAGACCACATGTGGTAAAAAATGGGTCCCCGGCGGGCGGTCGGATGAAGGGTTGGAACAGATAAAATGGCCTACTGCACACAATGAATTACGCGATTGCACGATAAACCGTTGGAACGTTCGCGCCATGAAGGCGATGACAACAGCAACAACGTATGATGGTCGTGGTGGTCGTGAAAGCAATCAATAAAAGGCTCATTTAATATACAGATTTACTTCGCAAACGGAAGCTTTTAGTATTGATGGAAATTCGAGCTGTTTTTACCTGTATTGTGTGTAGCTGATACAACAGATAAATCCAATACATTAATCGAAGGCGATGAGTTTTATCTCGTTTCGCCTAATCCAGGTGAATAAAAACAAAACATGAACCAAAAAATTATGTGATAGGTTTTTATCCAAACGTGTAACATTGTCGCATGGACAGTAGAATTGATTTCCTCATAAAACACACCCCCGTGGTGGCATGGCTCGGAGAGAAATATAAAACTTGGTAAAGCGCTGAAGAGATAAAGCGATTGTATGAAAAATAACCCTTTGTCGATGCTTCGAAAGCGAAAATGAGTGAGACGAACCAGATCACCAACAAAACCGAAACAAGTATGTCTCACACTTACAAACGGTTTTTTTTTTTGGGAACTTGTCGCCTCGGTGTCGAATGGGTTCGTGTTTATTTTTGTTTTAGGACTTTCAGGCGATTTGATTTTGGCAAATGATGAAAAGGGCTATTTATTCGACTCAAAGTCTTCACGCACCATCGCTTCGCTTCCCAGAAGCAAGTTCTCGCCACAACCCGTAGGATATTTTATTTATTTGGCGCGTTTCGAGATTGGAAAAGATACGGTTTTTTTTTATTTTTGTTTGTCGGCGAGCTGAAGCGTCCTATGAATGGTACACAAGAATGAAATGAAGGAAGATGAAGGGTTGGCTTGGAAAACATGCAACCATTTACTGTCGTTTGATGACAAAGATTTATAGTATTATTTTTTACTTGGTAATGGAATGCTTATGTTGCTCGAAAGTGCAATAACACCAGCTGCGTTTCATGGTAAACAATTGTATGAAGAGCATCTTCAAAGGAAGAAACTTGTTTTTGCTACTTGATTTGAAAGCTTTTATCCAACAGCTACTGTGTTTTTTAGCAGGAAATAACACAAATTTCTTTATTCAATTTGGAAAAATGTTGTTGCTATTTTTGTTGTTACAACGATTACGTTGTGCGATTACAACAAAATGTTTGTAGAATATAGATTTCAAATGGATGACATAACGATTGATACTTTTTCCAGCATGCTTCACTGACTATGCAGTGTGCAAATCATCAAAAATTGAATTGTGAAATTGTGGCCGAAGGCCACACGTAAGGGAGTAGCCAAGAAATCCGTATATTGATCTAAATCGATTTATATACACCTACAAATATTGAAATTGCAATTTCTTCTTATACGATGTTTCAGAGAGGGTTCTAGTGATAATGTGAAGTTTAAAAAAATTTCCAATATTTATGAGACTCGAGCAATTTTTTCAGTTGTTTTCAAAGTATATTGCTAAGCCATTCGTTTTCCATTTAAAATTTTTCAGGATATATTGAAATTTGATTTGATATGATAAAATAACAAAATCAAATAATGTGTAAGAATATTTCATGTGAATTTACCTTAAGCGACTTGAAGTACTCTTGAGATTTTCGAGGAAAGTAAAACTGGAGTATAAAAAAAACAATCCTGCTGCAACATTGTAAATGTGGTCACGAGTCAACGGTGTGCTATAAACAATGCATCGTGTCCCGTTTGTGCAAACGACTATATGGCAGATCCTGTACGTAGCTCAGTGTGTACCAACGAACGGCCAATAGAATGTCGCGTAAAACGATCCTCAACCCTCACCTGCGGTGTAATTTGTACTATCGTTTGTGCACGGTAAACCAAAGGAAATACCTTCTCCACTGCATTGTACACATAAAAAATGTGTACCTTACCAGAGAAAAAATGTTACACAGGAAGTGGATTAAATCCCTCACTCACCTGTCATTATGTTGCGACCGGGAGCAACACGTGAACAGAAATGTCAAACCAGGCGAAGATAAACAACATTGCAACAGTTTCAATTTACGAACGCTTCAACGCTTCACGATAATAATTTTATTGTGTTACAATCGAAATAACGAATATTCCAAAATTATGTTAGCATTGTTAGCATTGGCTTATTGTTTTAATTTTGTTTTTAGTGCTGGAGATGTTGAAAATTAACAAATTTTAAAAATAAACGTACAATTTTGGAATTATTACCATACAAATTATAAAAATATTTTTTAAGACATTACTTGTTATTAAAGACATGTTGATATAACATATAGAATGCTCTTCTAAACCTAAAACAGATTAAGAAGTCAATAGTCAACTTTATTTAGTTTTTTCAAAACTGATATAGCTTTTATTCTACTGTTATACTACTGTTGAGTGATGCAGTAAAGTATTTAAAAAAAAATAGTTGACAGTCATGGAAGATTTCAGTGGCAGTTAAAACCTGATAATTGTTTCAGCTGCCCTAAAAATTAATAGTATAGTTGGCTTTTGACCCAAGCGTAGCAAGTAGCTGGAAAAAAGTAACCAACTCTACATCCCTACTAGAATTTCCAGACGTTCATCCAGCTAAATATCGATTTAATTCTGATCGTCATTTTAATGACGCGCTTCCTTTCCCATTTTGATTCGGCATCTCTATTGACGTGTATCGATTTCTCATTTCTATTGTGAAACGTTCATCCACGATTGTGGAAGCTGGGTCGAAGGAGAGTGTCTTTGTTACGCAGTAAAGTCAATACATAATACCTTACAGAACCGTAGAGCACAAATATCATGTTTCTCGTGGGATAAGAATCAGCAGAGCATCTTTTGTTTGTTTGTTTTTGCAAACTTAGAATCCCTTCCTCACAGCGTTGCATTATCCTTTTACTTCTAAATCGGCGTCTTATGAGTTTCTGTCCTTATGTTTTCTTCCATTGTTGGTATCATTCTAGCAGATGCTTAAATAGGCCCATTCATCGCAGCCCAACTTCAACGGTCGCTCTCATCTTTGCCAGTTTTCATCTTCGATGGAGCTCCTCGTTTCTCCGGATGCTGCTCGCAACATTGCTGCCGGGGCACTGGATCAGGAAAGCTATGACCAGTCGTGCCATCAAGGTGGTATTATTAATCCTGCCGCAACGATTGATCTGGCGCAGGAGGGACAGGACCCGGCCGACAACGGTAGCATAATCAGTGACATAGCGAAGATACCGCGAGTCCCGGGAGATGGTGCTCACGCTTCAGATACCGAAGCGGATGACCAATCGCGACTACCGCAGCATCCAACCGTCCCACGACCACCGCCTGGCGAGCGGTTGCGAACGCTCTCGCTCGTTGGATGTGAACCAGAAATCAACGGGGACCTTCCCAAGGTTGATACAACTCGAGCCAACGACCCCGGCAGCAATCTGGCGAAAAGTGAGTATTAGTGCATGCCTTTGAGTGGGTCGGGAACGGAGAATTCTCCAGCCGGAGCCGGAACAAAAAAGTAAAGTAGTGAAAAGCACACCCTCCTCAATCAGCACAGCTTGTCTATGAATGAACCCCGAAAGTGAGGCTATCCCTCGGGTCAGAACAAAAGCTACATCTCGGTATGATAGCTGCTGTGATAGCCGGCAGCTGGAAAGGGCACGACTGGAATGCAAATTTACCAGCCCAACACATTTGGTCCATGTCACATGCAACTCTAGTGGGGATAGTTTCTCGCTTCGCTAAGCTCCTAAGCACGCACATCTTGCATACACCGGTTCCGTACCGTTAAGCTACCCCGGTTCCTTTAACTAGCACGGGGAAGGAAAAAAAGTATTATCCGCCGGAACAGCCTATTAATAAAATGTATCCCTTCACCGTTGTGTAGGAAAGCGAAACCCTCTTCGACGTCCTCGAACGCGGCAACGCCGCGCCAATCGTTCGCAAAGTGGGCAGCCCACCAGCCAAATTGAATAATCGATAATTTGTTTTCCCGCAGCCATGTGTAACAAAGTGTAAGGCGACTGCTAACCCCACCGGTTTGCCTCAGGTGGCGAGAACATATTGATGTTCTTTATCGTCTTTTTTATGTCTCTTTGGATTATTTTTTGCCTCCACCATTCGCAGCAACCGCTTCGCATACATCCTATCACTCACGTCAGTGGCTTGACCAAAGAAGGGCTAAAAATAGTGTGGCTATGGCTTTGTTATCACTCTCGACCGATCCAACACGAGGAGAAGAGCAAAAGCTAGACGAGGCGGGTAGAGCTGCATCATCATGGTGGCGTTCATGAATAGTATTAGCAAGGGAATAGACATTTTCACGCCTCATAGGCTCCAACGTCGTCCTGCCAAAGGACGGCCCGCCGATGGTGCCGATGACACAGCGACTATTAGCACAACAAAACATGCGGGGTAGGGACTTCACGGGTCGTAGGTTGCACAACGGTATGAATGGCAGGAATAGGCGCAGCCCCGAAAGACAAATTGCGTTTGCTCCGCTAGTGGCAGCCAGACGTGAATTTGGGATGAATCTGGGAAACTAATTTGGAAACAAAAATTAATGGGTTTTTATTAGTGGGAAAAAATTGTTTCAATTTCCCTTCGAACATTTATCTCAATGTTCCCACCATCACGAGCTATTAGCGTTATGCTGCTTTGGTAATGTTTTTGAATTTTGAGAATGATAGAGGAATAAATCATCAAAAGCTCGTACCTAACATGCATCACCAAGAGCTTGGTATCCATCCATATATATATATATACACTGCAAATTGTATATTTTACTTATTTTGCTTCATCCATTCTGGTGTCGCGAGGTGACACAGGAATCTTTTTTATTACACAACAAACATGAGGAAAGAATAAAAAAGAATAAAGCTTGAGTTTGAATTTAATTAACGCCAAAAGCTTCCAATTACTTTCAAGCGTATAAACTCTGCCAACTTTCTGTTTCGCTATCGTCAAATAAACAGCTGATAACGAAAAACCACAAACGAACGGGGTCGTGTCGCCGTCCTTCACCATCCAGCAGTGTGGTTCCGACTACCAGGAGGGCAAAGGTGGCGATCCATTACCACCACCCCCACCGGGCGGAGGAGGAAGCGAACTGCCGGGGCAGGTAAATCCCTGCAACAACACCACCATTCCACCGCACACCAACAACACGTACTCGGCGTTCAAGCGTGGCAACGTGGTCAAGGGCATACTGTGTCCATCGATGACCAACTCGTTCCGGGCACCGTCGCTCGAACGATCCTATCTGACCTATTCGCACCGTCAGCGCCAGAAGTCGCTGATCCTGGTGAACGTGGTGGACCTGGTGCTGAAGGTGGTGCTTGCCTCCGTCTGGATCGGCTTCAACAGTGGCATGGTAAGGCGTGGGTTTTATCGTGTTATCAGTGATTCAATAAATAACGCTGGCGCTGGCCGCGGGACTTACTGACTCGTTTCGTGCGCATTCCGTCCCCGGTCTCTGGCAGACAATTAAGCCCCACGAGGTAACCTGGTCGGTGTGCTGCATCATCTCGAACTTTCTGATCTGCGTTCTGGGCAGTTGGCGGCTGTTCGCAAACAACTATCTGCATTGGGCGGCCGTCTGCACCTGGTTGCTGCTCAACCTGCAAGGATTCCTCGGCGAAGGGCTGGGATTTGCCGAGCGCGAGTACCTGATCTGGTACGTGCTATTCATCATCTTCGTCCCTTACGCGATGCTACCGTTGCCGCTTAAATGGTGCATGATTGCCGGCTCGATGACGGCCATTTGCCACTTGGTCGTGACGTCGCTAAACAAATTTCTTCACGACAAGGTAAGCCACATGTTTTAACGCCAGGTTTAAAGAACAATTCAATTGAAATGGTCTCTTTTGAAGTATTTCCTTTATGTGTTAGGAAAGGTAGGTTTTTTGAATGTCATTACATCGTTTTCCGTGCTATAGCGCAATCATTCATTTGAAATTGTGTTTTTACATTATCAATTTGATATTTATTACAGTTGCAAAATACAACACTCAGTATATTTAGTATGTTGTATCTTGTTAAATGTCATTTAATTTAACTGAGGATGAAAGGAAGACAACCAGGATACATATGAAAAAAATCTATCAACTAATCGTAGAGAGTAAACACATAAAAACTAATATATATCGGAATCAAAACCTAAAAAATGGTCATAACGTATGAGTAAAGCTAAGGAATCAGAGTATATCACGAAATAAAATCAAACACCATTGCAATTTTATCTAAAAACAACAATAAATATTAAAACACAATTTACCAGCGAGTGTTTGAGGATTTTACTGCGTTGTTTAAAAAATTAAGCAGTTTCATACGCGTGTCAAAAAAATACAGATAAAAGTTTCATTTGTTTGTAATTTGCAGTAATTGTTAAGCGGGTTCTCTATTCGAACGATATTGGTAGAAACAAACACACCACAGCAGATCGTCAATCACACGAATCGGTCGTTTATGAGTTTTTGTAAATGGTTTCGTTTCAATGTGAAGAATCGAATTTTTCTTTTACCCACTTAGAAACTTCCTGCTCCAGCGACGTTCTCACGTACAAACGCACCATTTCCGGATGTGCGATGTGCGTGTGTAGCTTCAAGTGAACAGATTAATCCCTTATGGGCTGTAAAGAAAAATACCATCAACACATAAACTACCATCATGCCCTCTGTTCTCCTTTCCCCGACGCAGGATCCGAGCTGCATCGTACGGCAGATGATTGCCAATCTGTTGCTGTACCTGGCCATCAATTTTGCCGGCATGTACACCAAGTATTTGACTGACCGCGGCCAACGGTTGGCCTTTATCGAAACGCACAAGGCGATGGAGCATAAGCGCGAGTCGGAAAAGGAGTACCAGCGAACGCAGCGCCTACTTGACTCGAGTAAGTAGCGTTACCAGCGTGGCTAGCTAGCGGACGGGACCAAGTAATCCGTTGACCGTTCGAAATAAACCTTCGTTACGGAACCCTTCCGGGGTGGGATCTCAGCCTAAGGCTTCGTTTGGCATGTTTCACCGTTCGCCACGCATGGCGGTTTTTTCGTTGATTTTGGTTAGCAAAGCAAAGAAAAAACCGCAAACTCAAAAAAAAAAACTGAACCGATTTTGGTACATAAATTGATATAAAGGATATTATCTGGCTCCACTACCACGGGTGCTTGACCAGGCCTTGTACTTTTATGTCTCTCGGTCTTTCTATGTGCCATTCGTGCCTGTTTTACATCAATCTCGAACCATACATAGACCGTACGAGATACCATCCTCACGCGAGGATGCTGATGCTGTGATAGGAAATCAAATTAGTGAACCATTTGCTCGACGGGGGTTTTTTGGTTGAAGGAGTTTTCGATAGTAATTTAATTAATAGCCACGCTGAAGGCTTGTTTGTTGTTTAGGATTTTTTTTGTTGTTTTCTGACTTCGTACACATCACCCATCGCTTACGGGTCGGTTGCGTCTGTAGTGATGTCTTACACATGTCCGAAGCATACCGTTTCCAACGAGTAGTCCCTGTCATTGCGTGAGTTAGTAGCAGCATGTTTTTTTTTTTTGAACAAATTTGCTCAGCATACCCAATGGCAACAGTTTAATACCGTGTGGTTCAAAAGTCATTGCCATATTATTTTATTCCATAGCGACCACTCCTCTTTCCGGTAAAAACGTTGAACTGTCTCGCTTGAGACTGCTCCTCGCGTTGGCTGTATTTTTATGGCGCTAGCAATTTGTGACCTACTCTAACTAGCCTTGGATGCTCATGATTTGCATAATTATTCCCAGACCGAGTTCGGTGGCCGACGGTGTCTCATCGGCAGACGTTAATGGTTGATTCTGCACGAAAAACTTTCACGGTAATTGCGCCTAACTGCGCCTGCATCCATCGGCCGAAGCAGAACTTCCGCAATCACCACTTTTGTTGCACTTTTGTGGCAGGAATATTGCATTAATTTACCCCGTGAAGTCGACGCGGGGGTGGACACAGTTTTTGTGATGACGCGTTGCGCTGTTCCTCTTTCCCCTTTCCCAGTTTTGCCGATGTTCGTTAACAATGACATCCGGAAGGAAATGTACAAATCGCCGGAACAGGCGCAGGTTGACACGCAGTTTAAAAAGCTGTACATCTACCACATGGACAACGTGAGCATCCTGTTCGCGGACATCAAGGGTTTTACGGAGCTGGCTAGCAAAACCTCCGCCCAGCAGCTGGTGAAAATACTGAACGATCTGTTTGCGCGGTTTGACAAGATTGCCGAGGTGAGTGAGCGCGGTGTGTCGTGTGTAGCTGTTTCGATAATGCTGGCTTGTTGGCTTTCGCTTGCTTGTGTTTCGCACAGGATAACCACTGTTTGCGTATCAAACTGCTCGGTGACTGCTACTACTGCGTGTCGATGTTCGATAGCCAGAGCTGGAAAAGCCGTCCGGATCATGCGGTATGCAGCGTCGAAACGGGTCTGCATATGATCAAGGCCATCAAGGACGTACGCTGCCAGACGAATGTAAGTTGCTCGTGTGCTCGTCAGCCTCATTTCGAACCCCCGTTGATGGCCCTCCTTCTAGGTCGATCTGGACATGCGCATCGGCATCCACAGCGGTTCGGTGATGTGTGGTGTGTTGGGCGAGAAGAAGTGGCACTTCGACGTCTGGTCCAACGATGTGGTCATCGCCAACCACATGGAATCGGGCGGCGTACCCGGCCGGGTGCACATCTCCGAGGCAACGTTGCGGTGCCTGAACGACACGTACGAGGTCGAACCGGGCAATGGCGGCAGCCGGGACAGCCATCTGAAGATGATGAACATAAAAACGTTCCTCATCAAGCGGACCGAACCGTTGCGACCGCGAAAGCGTCTCGTAGACCGGCAGAGCACGGTGCAGTTCGAGAAGGAGACAGCGGCACGCACTACCGAGTCACGATTCCGCAAAGACTCGAAAACACCCAGTATTACTTCGAACAGCACCAACACGACCGGTACGACGGCTACATCGTCGGCCGCGTCCGCCAACCATTTGCCCGGGGGTGGACATGGGAGCCAGCAGCTCAACAGCAACAGCAACAACAACAACAACAACAACAACAGTGCGAGTAACAACAATATCAGCAACCATATTACGAAGCGCACCAGCAAGTCGACTATCCACGAGGATGAAACCACCACCGACTGGATTCCGGAGATCCCGTTCAAGAATCTGAACGAGTGCGGCGTGAATGCGGCGGAAAGCTTCCGCGACAAGAAGAACAGCGATCGGGAGGATCCGCTCACCTCGACCGAGGAGGTGGACGAGCTGATCGACCAGAGCATCCAGATCAACTCGAACAAGCAGATTCGGCAGGAGTATCTGTACACGTGGACGCTCAAGTTCAAGGACTCGTCGCAGGAGGGAACGTTTTGCCAGCTGCGGGAGGACATGTTCCGCTCGAACATGCTGTGCGTGTTCGTCGTGTGGATCTTCATCGTGCTGTGCCAGGCGGTGATCATCCCGCGCTGCACCATACTGATCGTGGCGCTCTCGATCACTACGTTCCTGCTGACGGTCGGCTGCATCCTCGTGATGGCGGAAGAGTTCTCCGGGTTGCCAAAGTTTCTGCAGAAAAGCTCCTCCACGCTCGTGCACGATCGTAGCCGGCGGACGATCTTCGTCTGCCTAACCATCATCCTCATGTCGATCGCCAGCTCGATGGGTCTGATGATGTGCGATCTGGAGGAGGTGGAGTTGACGCCGGACCGAAGCACGGCAAGTCCGTCGTACTCCTACTGGCAGGCGGGCGGGATGTGGAACGTAAACAGTACTTCGATGACGTTTTTGCGACGGGCTGTGGTGGACACAGTCGGGACGATGAATGCGACGCTCGCCATTGAGACGGACGCGTCGAACGCGACCGATAGCTCCGACTACTTGGGGAGCGATGAGATGCTGGAGGACGACGCGACAACGCCCAGTCAACCGATCCTGCATGCTTCTTGCGTGCATCCCGAGTACGTGGTGTTCACCTGGGTGCTCTGTTTGATCTCTCTCGCGACCGCCCTGAAGCTGTACTACCTGGTGAAAACGTTCATGGCCATCGCGATGGTAGCGTGCTATTCCTTCCTCATACTGCTCGTCTTCGAGAGGGTGTTCGATTCGTACGATCTGCAGTACATCCAGGCGAGCGGTATGCCGTTGGCCGCGCAGATGATGATCCTGCTCGGTGTCTTCCTGACGATGGTCACCTACCACGCCCGGCTCGTGGAGGTCACGTCCCGGCTCGACTTCATCTGGAAGGAGCAGGCCGAAAAGGAGCTCTCGAACATGAAATCGAACCGCCACCTGAACGATCTGCTCATCAAAAACATCCTGCCGGATCACGTCGCCACGTACTACCTGTCCGAGGAGCGAACCGATGAGCTGTACGCGAAGATGCACGAGCTGTGCGGTGTGATGTTCGCGTCCATACCGAACTTCAAGGACTTCTACTCGGAGGACATCGAGAACGGGAAGGCGTGTATACGGATACTGAACGAAATAATTTCGGACTTCGATTCGCTGCTCGAGGAGCCACGGTTCCACAAGGTTGAAAAGATCAAAACGGTCGGCGCTACCTATATGGCCGCATCGAATCTGTGTCCCACCAGTAAGGTAAGTAAGGCTTAAGGCACAGCTATTGGTCTGCAATATTTGATCCGGGTTCGCTTTTTCGTTCAACAGCAACACGTGGACGAGGAGGACGAGGAAGCCGTGTGCGATTTGGTGGAGTTCGCACTGGCCATGCGCCAGAAGCTGCAGGAAGTGAACAAGGATGCGTTCAACACGTTCCAGCTGCGAGTTGGTATCAGCAGCGGACCATTGGTGAGCGGAGTCATCGGTGCGCGGAAGCCCGTCTACGACATCTGGGGCAACACGGTCAACGTTGCCTCGCGGATGGATTCCACGGGTGAAAACTGGAAGGTTCAGGTGCCGGACTATACGGCGGCGCTGCTGCAAACCAAAGGCTACACCTGTGTGGTGAGTTTCTGGCAGCTTTGCCTTCCGAAAGGAGCACGCATTTGACACAGATGTTTTACACCCACCGACAGCAACGAGGCGAAGTTAACGTGAAGGGCAAGGGACTGATGCTGACCTACTGGGTGTTGGGCAAAAACATATCCGCCAGTCAATTAACGTCGCCTGCCCTGGTACCGGCCGGAGTTCCACAGGCACAAACACCTTCGTTGCAGCGGCAAACGTCACAGCACAGTTCGCTGGCGGCCGTCGTCTTCGGCATGATGCAAGCCTCCAAGCGCACCAACATCAACACGACACGTAAGCACTGCTACACTAAACGCTCGTCCTAGGTTTAACGCAACAGTTTAATCATAATCACATGTGGTAGTAATCATGCCGTCCAATCGCTGTGGAATCGGGTGTAATCGGGTGTATCCCATATTTGTCAATCACGATCGCGTCTGGAAGTGAAATGTGTGTGCGAAATTTTAATGCAACACTTTGTTGTAGCAATGTGCCAAATGTGTATGTTTCGAGTGAGATGAACAGCAGACTATCCATCGCTCACTCTAAGTTGATTGGAACTATCATTCCTCTATCTGCTAATTTTATTTGTGATCCATTTCGTTTCATGTTACCACTTGCAAACAATTTCAACTATTTCCATCTTCATCTGGTTGTGTACTAGTTTGTAATCATATGAATAATCTCATTTGTCATACCTATTTCACATTATCTGTCAACTATCAGCTTTCTATATCTAAGGACAGTGTGGGAGAAAACATTTTAGAAACGATGTTTTGGCGATAGACACAATCACATATCTAAAAATCTAAGGCTTTGGTGCGTACTGATAATATATATGCCGGTATTTTCGAGATCATTGGTTTAGAAAAGCAAATGCACTAGTTGGATTACGGACCAGTTTTTTTTATGAAATTTATCAGTGTGAAATTGCTCCATAAACCTAACAAAATCTGTCATTGTTTTTACAACCATTAAACATTTTATGAAATCGGCATTATTCATAACATTTTGATTTATGATATATGATTTATGTTTAATAGTCCTAATTTGTGAGCTCTAGTTTACCTTTTACTGGAAAATGGTAACTGAATAACTGTAAACTGGATTAAATAAGCAATTTCTCTTCAAATATCTCTTCAAATTTCTCTTACGGAGATTCTCAAACTTGGACATAGACCTACTCTGATGAGTTTAACGAGCTAGTCCGTACCCAAAAGCTTGGAATGTATAAAACTATTTTTTGATATTTGGACATTCTAGCTGCATCTAGTGAGAACCGCAGCCAATGTGGCTGCGTACTTCGTTATTCGTTTCCTAGCTTAATTATGAAAAGATGTAATTATTTATGATCAATCTAAGTCCGGATAGTTTCTTAACAAGTAAAGTAAGACTCAAGTTTGCCAAACATGTCAAGTATATGTTTGAAAATGACTAGTTTTGAAAAGGCTTATTAAAGGAGCATTTGATTAGGATGGACTCCTCGCGTTGCGGCTTTGAAAGGGAAACAGATTGAAAATGTTAATTTAGTTTATTATATTTGCACAACAGGTTTTGTAGATGTCTAATGTCAGACACATACATTGCATGCTGTTTCGCAAAACAAAGACGATTCCAAATGTACATTTCAGTATTAAATATGATCTTCGAAAACCTAAGTATTTAAAATTAGATTTTTTCCGAATGCAGTTGGACCTGTTTTTACCAGTATAGTTGTTATACTTCGCTTTTGAGTTGACATCGCTTACTGAGCTGCATTTTGTAGCATCTTGTAGTTATGAGTGTAGTCAATAAAAAGAGTCTGCTCTATTTAGCCATTCAAGTGCAGTTATTTTACAGCCACATTTGACGATTTTATATTTGATTTATATGTTTGACGAAATTCCAAATATTTTTGAATCCATCTCATAATCTAAAACAATTTCTCAGAGTTGTTGTAGTTGACTTTCACTATTTTGGACAGCATTGTGATATTTTTTGTATTCTGTAACTTTATCAGTCATTTTCTCGCGTTAATTCCAATACATTGTTTGGAATGGAAAACAAGTATGTAAGAACTGCAGGATGGATTCAAAAATGCATGAGATATCGCCGATAATGTTAGGAGCATAAGTAGCCTGTAAAAATCACACAAAATTAGCCTTATATTTGGCTTCCCTTCTCCAACCATCTCGTTCCCACACTGTCACACGACTCTAAATTTCTATCAAGTACTATTACCATCTCTCTATCACTTCACCTTCTATATGGTAAACACTTTGTTTTCTCTCTTTCTCGTGCTCTACTCGTTCGTCTTGCGGGTCCGTCCAACTACTACTTCTTGCTCGCACAATTGCCGCGTTCAATCTCTTCAATGCCCATCATCCCGTTTGTGTGATGTGGTCGTCTCTGTACGTTTCTCGCCGAAAGCCGAAAAGTGTGGCTGGAGTCGAGCGAAAAACTTGACCGTCAATAAGATGCGTTTACTGCCACCGTACGTAACATGCCGTTGCCGCTGCCGCCATTGCTGGCGTTTCTGCTGCTTGCAGAACACAAACCAAGCACTAACCCTTTGGCAACCATTACTACCGAATATGTCTAGCGTTTCCGTTCTCTCTGTTGAATGCTTAGCGTCCGTTGTTCCCTTTGCCCAGTAAAAAGGTCCAGACCGCCGCAATGCCGCATCCGCTTATTGGAAACTATCGAAACAAAAACCAAAACAAAACAATGTCCGGTCATTACCGCGTCCGGTAGAGCCTGCCTTCCAGTCCGTAATAACACCAGTAATCTGTCGCATGTATGTTGAGTTTGTCTTAAACTTTGCGTGTGCACTGCATATATCCTCCACCATGAGTTGTCGATTGCGTCTCCGAATCCCTGACCGAAGCATCAGTGATCTAAGTGTAAACCCACTTCGGGACAGTCGAGACATGGCTCGCCTACTAGATGACTGATTTGAACGTTTGTTTCTTTGCCTAGCAACCGCAACGCCTTCGCCGAGAACCCGGTTCGGGCGACGGGGAAGCACATTCAGCTCAGTGAGATTGAATCAGAGAGCGCCGTCTAACAACCCGGTACGGCGCAATACAACTCGCGTCCGTGGCCGCAGCTACACCATGAAGAAGGTTTGGCTGGTTGAACCAAAGTTTTCTTTTCCCAAAGCAAATGTCCACAACTAATCGCCATGTCTGTTTTGTGTAATTTCCAGTACCCGACCGCATCATCGCCCTCGGGATCGCCAATGCCAGTCGAAGGGTTAGCTGACAGCCCTCATATACCATCCTTCCGACAGCTTCACCAGGAAGCGAGATCCCACCAGACAGGACTGTGAACGCGGGTAGCTCTTCGATCGTCGATCTTCCTTCCTTCCAATTCTCCTAGGCACGGCAATGGATGTGCTGCCTGGGACGTTCTAGCCAAATTTTCTAGTCAATCCAGCAAACAAAGTAGTATTTTAACTGATTAGAACTGACGTGTTAGGTTAGCGCTGACAGAGGAAAGGATCCTGTCGCATTCTAGCTTGTCGTAGGGGCAGCGTTTAGTCGAGCGCAAATTAAAACCATATCTGGCACCTGGTGGGAGAGAGCAAGTGCTATTGGTGTGCGTGGAACCATTATGCCAAGTTTACGTGTAATCTGCACATAGGTGTAAAATGTACCCTCTTAGCTACAGCTCTACATTCACACCTTTCATAAGACAGCTGGATTTTGAAAGAACGTTAGCTAATGTAAATTATGTTGCGCCCTACCGACTGCGGATCGAGGCGAAGGGTAACAGATTGTAGCTTGCAGGTGGAGGCGCACAAGATTCAAATCATTTTATACCTAGCCTTACAGTGAGAAAGCTAAAAATCAAAAAGACAGGACGATATTTTGAACGGCGATCAACCAAATGGACTCCATCACGTTACGTCTGCACGAATTTGGTTTAGCATTTCGTTTGTCTCATTCGTCTGTAGCATCAATTTGAAATGAGCATAACACACACCCGAGTACATTAATGTCACACCGTCCAGCAAGGGGCAATTTTTATTTTACGGACATTTTACAGTGCAATAAAAGAAACCAAAGACAGTCAAATCGTCATTTCTGGACAACAGAAACTTTTTTGTATTCTATGCGTCTGAATGATAAATATTGTTTCCATTCATTTTTACTTTTATTAGACATTAAAAAATGAGCAGACAATAAAACATCAAATGTTTTTTACTTTCCATGTTGGTAAAGATATCGCACACCAGGTAGAGCTATCTCTGCGCCATTTGGTATACGATGGAGGAAATTAAAAACATATCGTTGATTCAGCCAGGACTTAAACCAATTTAATATTTGGTACGAAACGCCTGAAGATATGCAATTCTAAGAAAAGTGATTTAAAATGGATCTATATTAGTACAGCTTTCGAGCACACGAAAGCTCAAATGACAAGAGCGTCATCTAGTGTATACAATTGGAAACTATTAAACTTTGAACAACTTTTTTGCTGAAAGCTTATGATAAAAATTTGAGGATCTTCACCTGGTGGAATACAAATGTAATATAATTTGAATTGTAGAGGACGCTAGTGTAATAATTTTAAATTTGAAATTAATTTAATTTTTTATATTACGTGCAGGATGAGTTAATATATTTTTGGATAGCGGAAGATTGTTTCATAAAATTTTCAATTTGAATTGGTAAGATTAATTGACTTAAGTTTTAATACGACAAATAACAAGAAAAAATATGTTCAAATAATGAAAATTTAATAATCCTTCGGCATTGTTTTGTGTTATTTAATATCACAGCTGAAAAAGGTAAAACATCCGTTAACAATATTTATTTTATTTTCTATAAAATTAAAATCATGCATCAACTTAATCAAATAAAAAGATAAAATCGAAAATCGTACTGATCGACTGAAATCAACTGATTTTTTAAAAATCTTCTGTTTAACATCTGTTTTATCCCTATAAATAATACGCAGGAAGTGTTTAATAAATATGAAGAATGATTTCGATAAATATTTTTTTTAAACTATGTTTCGAACCCTAGTATCTGTGTTATTTGTGAATGAAGACATTGCAACGAAGAACTGCAAAAATAGTTCTTCATTGCCATGTATTCTTATACGTCATCAAATGTGCATAAAAATACATTACATTGAGTCTAAAATATTGGGTGACGATTAGGTCCATCAAAAGTGTTTCCCCCAAATGGTGTTTCTATTAAGATCCCAATGTTCGGAACACGTTTATTTGGCGACTTTAATCTCAACGCCTGTCATGGTATGTTTGGCACATGAATCATGCATTCGCCGCTTAGAATTGCTGTTCAAACAAATATTACTGTATTTCACAGTGCACTATGATGTTTAAATCGACCACCTTGGTAAACGTTACTCGGAGAGCTGCAACCCATCACTCTACATGGTTTTCCGATGCTCAACCACAGCCACCTTCGATGCACATCTGAGCATGATGTGCGTCGTCGCTCTTTTATGCTTCATTACATGGGCCTGGCTTGGCCTGGCTCGGTTTGCCGTAAGTCCAGTGGTTGTTGCTGTGTTGTTCTATTTTTACTTTCAAATCTGATCCTCCACAAAGGGGAGAAAGCAAACGACATGATACCGGGAAAGAACTTTAAAAACAGTGCGAACGCAATAACGATCGTTTCCATCTATTCGCCATCGATTAACGAACGAAAAGCAGCGTAGAAATATTTATGTTTCTCCGATGGCGATGCGGCCATTAAGGAGCAGGGCCATGGTGCCACTGAACGAGAAAGTGCGTAACACACTCCTCAGTCTCCTGAGTCCACTGGAGGAAATTCCGTAACGGTCACGAACACTAAAAGGCAATATATTTTTCCCCTTGGCGAATAAATGATGAGTCAATGGCACCGAGTTTTGAGGATACACAATTTTAATAATCTGATTCAATCCAAACCAACTTCCGGTAGAAAAAAATACCAGGTACCAGCTATATGAATTTCAAAACCGCCGTTTTTGATGATATCATGATGATAAAGGATGGTATCACATGAGCAAAACCGCAATTTCAAGCCGCTAGAGAACGAGCAATTCGCTCTAAAACACTCAGCTACTAGTGTTAAATTTAGCTAAAGAAGGTTCATAACGTGTAATGGCTGGTTATTTGTTTCTTATTTTTAATATTAATTTTTCCTCAAATATATTCATATTTGCAACGGCACACGTTTTTTGGATCATGTTGACTTCAGTAGCTTAACTGTGACGGCAAGTTCTATAATTATGAACGAGTGTATACAAAGGGGTTTACGAAAACAATAACAAATATGTTACTATAACAAACATGTTGATACAAATGAAATTCGACATTTTTTAGAAACAAATTATGTAATTTAAATATAGATGTTTTATAAGTTTGTCCGATGAACCAAATTATGTACTAGTCTGAAAACATATTAGAATCAATAAAACTCATATAATATTAAGTAAACAAAGCAATAGACACTTATGTGCAATTTTGCATAACAATACAATCAATGATCAACATTTTTAAAAACATTTCAACTGAAATTAGAATATCAGTGCTATCTGCTTAAACTTTCTCCTAATTCACTGCCATGTTTGATATGTCTGTATGTTTTGTAGAACTGGTGACTTTTAATTGAAGAAACATTTTCAAAAATCGTGTGGTTTGAGTTTAAGCAAATTTTTGGGAACCCTGTCACACAACACGAGAGCGAACGATAGCATGCGATATAATCTGGTTAAATAATCCATGATTTCGATATAATTTATTCCGAAAATTTTAAATTTATAAAGTAGTTTTTCAATAATACAGCATAGAAATAGTATTTCTGAGATATTGTTCGGAACAACAAAGTAGGCAAGGTTCAAAACAAAACATTCAATCATAAATTCTTAAAAAAAAACAGATATAAAAGTCCAAAATCTCCGAATTGGGTCAAAATATTTCATAGTAATTAACTAAATTGGAAAACGATATTTACATGTTTTTGAATATATACATACCTGAAAATAATATTTTTAACTTTAAATTCTATCCAATTTCAAACACATTACTATTAAAAATAACTCGTCATAGAGTGTTTTAAAATACTCGTGTTTCCAAATACTTTAAAACATTCAAATTAATGTCGTGAACAATTTGGTTGAACAATTTGAATATGTAGAACAATTGACATTTTGAAGAAATTTAACTATGAAACTATCCATAGTTTTGCGCACAAAATCTATAGATAAAATTTAACACATATTTAAAGTTTAAAGCCAAAAGGCTTCATTTTCGATAGACGCAAACGGTCCAAAAAACAAAATCGTTTGTTTGATGAAGCTGATAAAGCAAGCGTTGTTGCTGAATGCAGTCTGCACGAAGGTGGTGCTGTGGTGTTAGGCAATTATGGTTCTGCATCCCTACCGGAAGCACTATCCACAGTCACCGCCACCACCACGGCCAGTAGATGATGATGGTGTCATTTCCGTTGTGGTTTGGCCACCAGGGAATTCCACGACACGCTGCATTCTTCACACGCCACTGAAGTCCACCGAACGAATCAGGCACCGTGGTGTCGAACCTCGACGGATGACGTATTGCAAATTAGCGCAGGCAAGGAAATTAGCTATGCTTTCGATAGCTAGTTTCGTTTTTATTTCGCTTTAAAATAAACTTGAAACGAATGTTTTTTTTCTGTTACCTATTGTATGTGTGTGTACCATGTATTTCCAGGCCAAATTCAGTAGGTAAATGAAATCAAACAGCACGAACAATTATTGCTCGTTTCCACCCTTTCGTTTCCAACCCCCGGGTAGGGTCAACGGACCGATGACTTGATAATAGAACACTGCACAACAAAAGGTAACAACCCGCAGCTACGAACGCCAGCAGGCCACTCCACCCTCCCGGCTAAATTCGATAGCAGACACCCAACGCGGGGCCGTGGCCGGAAGTAGAGCAATGAGCGAATAGCAACCGTAAAGGCGATCGGAAGCCCGCCAGCAACCGGAAGTGGGCCAATACAGCGGAACAGCACACGTGGTTTCCATTCTCGCCACTCTCGAGCTCGCCCTTCCTCGCCTCATTGGCAATCTTCCGTTGCCAGGGTCATGGTTTGACCAGCGGGTCCAGCGGGTGGTTTGTCTTCTATTTTGCTCTTACATTTTTCATTCACAGCTTTACAGAGAAATTTGACATAAAAAAAAACAAAGTAACCCGCAAAAAAGACACCCGCGTAAACAAGGGAAAGAACGATGTCGTCACCATGTTCCTCCATGCCTACTATGCACGCACGCAAAATACGAATGTACGACAGAGAACAGACAGATAGAGAGAGAGATAGAGAGAGAGATAGAAGTGTCAAATAAAAGGGAGAAAAAAGGGTTACAAGAAACCGACGATGACGGCGACTATCCGGATGTAGATGCCCGGAACTCAGGAACTTCGGGTTCGATAACGGTGGCAGTTGGATGCAGTGGGCACCATATGTATCTGGAAGCACGGGTTTGCCTTGGCTTTTCCCCAGACGTGGAATAGTTTTACTTACTCTAGGGTGAATAGTTTTTGTTTATTCATTTTAGTTTTTTTTTTGCAAATAGCAAGCAGTTAAGTTGCTAATTTCTAGTAGTTTTAGTTGCAAATTTAAGCAAATAAAATGACTAAACCGTTCAGATTGAGAAATCCTCTAGGCAGGTATCGGATTCTAAGAATTTCGGTGTTCTATTGCTGTGTTTGGCTATCGTTTGTTTACATTTATCAACGTATTTTCATCTATCCCAAGATATGTGCATCATGCTCATGGTATATTTGGAATATTCGAGCAGATAAATTAAATTTTATATGTGATACGTGATTTTCGAATACATTTACGCTTTAAATCGCGTTAAACTACTGTGAAATAAATTCCATCGCATTAAACCATCTGAAGAGAGGAATTAAAATTATTTACTTAATTTTGTTTCAATAGACGTAAGGATAATTTTGAATTACGAACATCAAATTGATGAACAGAATCATAATAATTATTTTTATGGATGGTCATTTCATTGTCACCTGAAATGGTAATTTCTTTGTTGGTTTCACTTTTTGTCTTATCACATTTAAAATTGAAAATAATTTGTGCCGCAAAAAGTGCTATGTTGTATGCGTTTTCGCTAGTAGGTGTGTCAGCCTTAAACTATGCGAGTAGAACAGCAATTACACCACTTTCGATTTGGGTTTGTTGTCAATGACACTGCAATCATCAAACGCCCCTCAGCCGACGCTCGTCGAAAATCGAACTGTACCAGCAGAAATACGCATTCCTAAAAACGCACTTGTTTTCCACATTTCCTCCGCCCACTTGGAACAATGGCATCTTCCATCCAAGATCCAAGGGTGCAAACGGCAACCATCGACCAATTCTTCATTGTTTTCTTCTGCTTCAGTCCCTCCATCGCAAACCATCGCTGGCCGATGATCGCTGTGGCTGTCTGTGAAACATAGCTTCATGGCATGCTCACCTCCCCAATTGGATTCGCCGCATACTTTCTTGCGCGGGCGGGCCTTCCCCTCGTGTTGATTGCTTCATTTTCTTTGTTTTGCAAATACGCGCCTGTACGATTGAATGCGATATTGTTGGCTGTGTAGTGTCAGCTTTCTATTGTTTCCCAACAGCTAGCGAATTTTAGCGCCTGTGCGTCGAGGCCATCTCGGTGGGCGCTGCAATCGGTGCTTTATGCCATGCAATTGGATTGCAGCTGCACTTACATACAGGTTTCGTGTTGTAGTGCAGTCAGAAACACTGAATTATAAACAGCGCTGTTAACAGCGAAAATTCGGCCTGAACTAGTGGGTATTTTTATAGACACCGTCTGCCTTTTGCATTTTGCGCATCGAAAACTAAGGCGATGTTTTCGGCGCAGACAATAGGATTTTTGTTTTATTTTACCATCGACTCGCACGTTCCTCCCTCGTTCTCTTGCGGGCAGAAACGAACAAATCATCAATAACCTGATTGTGCGAGGGGACCAAACGGTATCGATAGGAGCTAAACGCTTTTTTAACATGCGTTTCACAGAAGGACGGGTGGAGGTCCTTTTTTGTTCGTTCGTCTTTTTTCCCCTCTTCTTTCCGCCCATGCTCGGTACGTTGCACCGAGATACGTAGGAACATAAAATGTGACAGCTGCCGCTTCTGAACTGCTTCGTGTTTGCGTTGGTATATCGTACGTTGCTTGCTGGTTTTTTTTATGTATTTAGCGTAGCTTGCCTGTGAACCGCTTATTTCGGTGTCTAGTTTTGTGTTGGTTTTTTTCCCCCGTTGCCCTCCTGCACCGGAACGAACCGGCTGATTTACTCAACCGATGTTGAATCAAATCCGATTCCAATCCGGGCGAGCAGTCGTGTCTCTGCACGGTACGATGGCAGAATACAGTGGAGGAGCCTTATTTGAATTCCGCGCCTTCCTCTGAACCGGTGCGATGCCAACGGTAATGCACGCACGCACGAACGACCGAACGGATGCACGCACGCATCCACGCGGACACATACACATGCAGCCGCGGTTGCAGCACGCTAGCTGCAAGCGTGGGAAATCGGTCGGGAATGACACAAGAGAAATGTGCGCGTGGGTCCGGAAGTACTGTCTTCTACCCTTAACACACAAAAAGCGACCATTTGTGCCGTTTGCCACAGTCTGTAGCTCTGGCGGGCAGAATGGAGGGGGAAACAACTTGGAAGGAAAAGATTACTGCACTGAGACGCGAAGGAATAAAAATGAAGCATATGCTTCCATCGCAATAAGCAGGCCATGGGACAAATCAACCCATCCTAGAAACTAGGCTCACACAGCAAACCCTACTATGGGAACGCCACAGAAGCATTGAGCTCTGAGGGCAAAAAAGCGAACGAAATGATGAAAATACGTGCGCACTATATTGAACTACCGTTCTTGCACATGATCTTATCGTTGGAGTGTGACTTTGGCGCCTTTTCAAAAATTATCTTCTGTACACGTAATCTTTTTTTAACGTATTGTATCTACATTGTACAACGAATCAACGGATAAATAGTTAACTGGTTTTTCGATAATTCAGTGGAGTATTATTAGATTGATCTGGCATTTTGTTAAGAATTCAATTTCAATTTCATTTTTCAAGCTTTCGTTAGCTCGAATTCAATTAACCAATATTATGGACAAGTGAAATGGAAGAAGATTTATATTGTATGTTATGCCAAGATAATGAACATTTACGAAATAACTTAAGAGTAGACATCAGTGTCTTATAATTTCATTTGTTTCCTAATATGATTCGTAAATTATTATCTCTTTGATGGCATTGTTCAAAACTGGTACATTTAACCTAATTATATTACTAATAATATTACTCGTTCAGGTTTTAATCAGGATTAAAAAGTTGTAAACCTTCTTTGGTGAGTTTTTTAATCAGTTCTGAGAAAAACCTTTAATAAATTGAAAACCTCCAATGTAAGCACTTTCTAAATAAGTGAGCATAAACATAGAATTGTAGCCATGCTTCGCAAATGCTCATTTTAGATTGAGCGAGAAATCTATCAGATTGAGAAAGATTTTACAAATATTAAGCGATTTGTTTTCATTCAAAACAGTTTTTATTTTTAAGCGGCTGGAAATTGATACACACCCGTTATATTACATTGTGGTGCATTAAATCGACCTTCATTGCGATGTGCAGAGTATTGAATAGAAGGAAAATCAAATCTTGCAGGCATGTCCAATTATAAAGATTGTGAGCCAATTAGCACAAATACCTAGTGATGTATTAGTGAACGAACGCGTGCCCCCATTGAATCTACGAAAACTGAGCAACGACGACAAGCGCAGTGGAAGCGTGTTGTAAAAATTAAAAGGCATTTAAATTCCGACGTCACTAGCGCGCGGATCGAGTCTGATACCTCCAGCGCTATGTGAAGAAACTGGAGGAAAATAAAATAAACAAAAACAATCGATTTGAACCAATCTTCCAGAGCGGCAAATGCTAACGTCTCAATTTCTTCCGCGACAAGCCCGCACAAACAATCAAAATAAACTTTCGTTTTTGTGAAGGTCATCGGCCATTCTTTTTTGATGAGAGAAAAGAAGCAACACTTTCGAGTTGTATCCATTGCGTTGGTTCGGCAAACAGTTTCTTCTATACAATCGCGAAACAAATTTGAATCACATTTTGGATCAGGTTGTTTCTCACTTCCTTCAGTTCAAGGGCAAACGCGCGACAATCGAAGCAAACCGCAGTAAAACCTAATTTAACTTCACCACAGGCAGACATCTAACATAGAAGGTCTAACACAGCAATTTCTTAACCTTACGATACTGCTTACAACATCAGCGAAACAAAGAGACCTTGAAGCCGGCAAGTGTACGCGGCAACGTGACCAATGCAACGAATGCAATCAAGTAGGTGTAAAAAACCAAAAATAAATAAATATTACACTTGCATTCATGCATGCCAATGGGAATTGTGTTTTTTGTAGCGTGTTTTAGTACATTCATAACATGCATACATGCATAACTGTCAATTTCCTTATCGCTCTTTCCCTCTCTCGAACTGCATCGTCAAATTTCTACACCTCTTCTTTGCCTGCAATTGTACATTCATTCGGATGCACGCATATGTAGGCATTTTTAACGCCAGCATTAATCGAGCTACAATGCACCAGGTGCAATATATGTCAAAGAATCATCTGGCATCATCCTAAATTGCATTAGAAATTCCGAGCGTTTTCGGTAAGGCAAGAAACACTTTCAAAAATGTCACGTTGTACTTTCGGGCAGGGAAGGGGGAAAGCCGGTATAGCGGCAGTTTTTTCCCTTTCTTTGATACGTGTGGGATGATGCATTCATTCATGTAAATTCATTCATACCACATAGCAGCCGCACGCTGAAGTTTCTTCTTTGATTCTCCCTCCACATCTTTCTTACCGCGTAGTCCGATTTCTCGCGCTTATTCCTCTCTCGCGTTAAAGGTAAAACGAGTTGAAGCCACTGTCTCTCTTGCGGGCCTTTCCGTATGCGTTTTTTTATGAATGAACATCGACAGTGTACTTCCGCTCGTAGCTTCGTCACTTCCGTCCGCTCATTCGATCTTTGTTTCTCGCTCAACTTGTTTACTTCCCCGTTCTTGGCATCCACAACAATTACCGTCAAACTTCTCAGAAGATAATAAATTTATTATTGAATGATTTATCATAGGTATTCTGTACCATTACTTATAGATTGTCAAGCAGAATCACTCAATTACTTTAATATACGTAGCTTCCAGCTTTTCGTCAATTTAATCTCAGTTTTAAACAACACTAGGTAGGTGCTTATCTAACGTGCGAGCAGCCAACTGCAAGTAAATGAAATCAAATTTGAAACCAGTGGGATAACTAACTAAAGCTTACAAGCTACGTGTGGGTGACGTTAAGATAGGTCACACTTTCGAAATCATGCGAAACTACATTTATTATGAAATATATGCAAACTTGCCGCGATAGATGAGCTGTATGAAACTTCCTCAGAACTCATACGTATTTTCGTGTTTTTTTTTCATTCTATCCGCATTCAAGCGTACGACACAGGATCCTTAAAGATGTTCAAATCCCATCCCATGAAGTATATTTGGGCCATGGTCATGGGCAGACGAGGCATGGCACACTCACACTGAGTTGCATCAATAGCTTTGAACTAGCTATAAATCCATAATTAAATCTTTGAAACCCGTTTCTCTAAATATTTGCGGGCAGGTTTTTAAATTTTGAAAATTTGTCTCGTTTCTGGCGATTAACCTGTTGTGTGTGTTTATAAGTCTCTCTCTCCCTCTCTCTCTCGCTCTCGATTTCTAGCGAATTCTCTTACTGCATCTCTTTCTCTCAGAAAATTCCAACAGCAACTTTCCTTGCACTTGTACGACACTCTCTCTTCTTGCATCTCAGTCTAGCGAAAATTATTGCTCAATGTGGATTTCACAGTGGAAGCCGGATTGGCGGGCTGTCAAGCTTGATAGCTGTGTCGGATTTGACAATTGGTTTCCTTCTGTAATAAAAAGTGGAGGCTAGATATCCAGGCTGCTGTACTTCTCATGTTCTTATTGCTCTTGTTTTTCAGTTAGTAAAAAAAAAGTTTGGCTGCTACCGGAGGTGTCGTTTGTCCGTCTGGCTGAAAAGCATTTTTGGAGTATATAGCAGCATCGTTAGCGGTGTTGGGAAAGTGAAACAGGAACAAAAGGAAAGCCAGCATCGATCAGGAATAATCAGCTACAATAAGCAACATTGGCAGCCAACTCGCTGTTTATCCAGCTCACCGAAGCACAAGTTATGGATTCAATATGGCTGACGACACACGTAAAGTTCGTGTCGAGGAGCAACTGAAGATCAAAATAGGTAAGTGGTGATTGATCTGTAGGGCCAGTGGTGTTGATTTTTTTTGTACGAGAAGCGCAGCGACCATTCCGGGATCGAAGGGTGTGATCGAAAAAAAGTGAGCTGCTATTCTCCGTTAGAATTGATGTGTGTGTGTGTGTTTAGTGATAGAAATGTGAGTGTGCGTGTGCGGCGCGTTCCAGCGGAATCGAAACTACACCGTGTTTGGTACAATTTATTTTCGTTGGTGTATGCTGTGCCACTGGGAGGAAAGAAGAAGAAAATCTGTGCAACGGAAATACGTGATTGGAAGCGGGCTGGAAATCGGCGCTGGAGTGTTGGATGTGATGTTGCGGTGTGGTATAGGTATTGAAAATCGCCTTCGCATGGCCAAATGGTTGACGGTGACAGTTTATTGCCCATTGCAAATTAACAAAAACCGTAGTAGAAGCTGTTACTGAAAGAGGAAGTGTGATGAGAAGAAGCAGTGAACGTAGGGGTGGTTGGTACGAAGGCAGAAGGCAGTGAGTGGGTGGTGGGTGGGAGTCATTCGTCGGTTGCGACAGCAGTATACAGCAGTATTGTGGTGTGAGTTTCGTTCGGAATCGTACGTTCCAGAGTGTGCGTGTGTATGGAAACAAGAACGCGTGTAGGCCGAAGAGCGATGGATGCTTTAGTGTGTACGAGGAGGAGGTGGAGGGCTGTGCAGGGGGTCAATCGCAGGGGGCTGGTGTCCCGTAAGACGAATGAATGAACTGAACAGTGTGGTGTGCATGGAATGAGATTGAATGTCAACAGAACGATGTACGGCAGGGGACGGCAAACTTTGCGAGCAAATGGCCAGATGTCTCAATTGAGGGAAAAAAATGGGAATTGGAAGTTATAGAATGAAAAATATGTCTTTAAACAAAGTTATAACGAAGCGAAAATTTGCAACACACACGTTGAACGATTCAGTGTTTTAGTTCAAACACATTGTTTAGCTAGTAACTCATCAATACAAATCCTATCTGCAGCTAACAATATTTCCTTTTATAGGCGAAGGCTTTAAAGTATATATTTTTTTAAATCATGTTGGGTATCAACGTATCCTACATATATTTGATATTCTGTAAACATAATTCATTGATTGATTAGTTAAACTCTGATTTATGGTGTAAATTGATTTTCGATGTGACTGCTGTGGGTGATTGCGTATGATAGAATAGTTACTTGTGTTCGAAAGCTGTCTCTGTTTGATTGCAGTATTCTAAAGTAACCGTTGATGCACCTACGTTATTCATTTTCAGCGAGGCAATCACAGTAGACCATGCGCAATAAGGTGGATATAATAAATCGTGAAGGTTTCAACAGCACTTGACACATGAAACGAGTAGCACAAATTATCAAAATCACGTACATTAATTCTTTGCTGTGCTTCGCGCATACCCACCCGCTTACGGTGCAGTGTACGTTAGAGAAAGAAAACCGCAAAATACATAAGCGAACCAAGAATCCTGTCCGCCGAACCGAGCGAGCAGGTGGTGAAGAACGGGTCTGGATTTCCGGATCGAATGACCGTGGGAAGCGCATCCTGAAGGGCAGCTGAAACACAGAGCACAGGAAGTCCGCTGTCTTCCTTTGCCGATCCGTTGTTGTGCGGTTGCGTACGTTCGTGGTCGTTCCCGCTCTTCGGTAGACTCTCACTTTCCTTCTTACTTCATTGCCAATAAGTGGGCAAGCAGCCAGCAGCGCAGTGATGAATCCTGCGGTGGAGCAAATATTTTACTTTCTCTCCACATCGGGAAAATGTGGTTTGCCTCCGGGAAAGATGCAGGGAAAAACACAATGCACAATGGAGTGACTCGATTTTGGGGCCATTTCCCACGAATGTGGTTTCTACAACCACCGCTCGAAGCAGCCCGTTGGGACCCGTTGGTGTCACGCTGGTAAATTTTTCACCTCAAACTAAGAAACATACACACAGACAATTGTCCCGCGCTGGAGTTTTCCTAGACGCTCGCTTTAGCTAATGAGCTGGCAGTGAAAATGGGCCTCAGCGTGGAGGAGATGGCACGGCAAGAAAACGTACTCCAATTAACTCGACGGTTGCCGGGTGCGAAGCAGGCAGGCGGTGGAGCAATGTTTTACGGCACCGGGCGCAAGATGTATGATGGCCGCCTTCTACGCTTTTGTCTTCTATTTCGCAAACGTACTGGAAGGTACCTACCGCAGCCAATACAGAATATGTTGGTGGCAGGCAGCCTCGCAGTCGTGCCGCGAAGAAAGTGTCCATCACAATGACATTGGGCGAGTTTTTGTAGCGCCGAAAGTGCATATTCTGCTCGGCGGGATTTCCTGCACTACTCAGCGCTGGTCAGCGGATGAGATCAACGAGAGTAAACAAAGGAGCGTGGCGGAAAAACACGCGGCTCATAATTAATTCGAATGAAATAGAAAGTGGCAAATTGGTGCGAGAGATGTTAATTGACGTTGATGAACGACGCTGATTCGCGCGCCTGCGGCTGGCGTCCGTGACGTCAACCACCCGGCTACGGGGTCGAAGTGATGAGTGAAATCTTACCAAGCAACAATAATAATAATGAACAAAACTGCATTGAGGGTGATGATGATCAGCTTCGGTGCATTGTGGTCTATGGTATGGATATATTTGTTCGATTGAGCCTCATACATGATTGGTTAGGGTCTTATTTATGTATTTATTTTTGTGTGACTGACCTGTGACCCCAAACAGATTAAACGTGAAGCTAGTGATAGTAATAGTCTCGGGAACAATTCTCGGATATTATCGACTATTTGCGATCGAATACAGTCATACAATACATCATTCTCCCGGTTGCCCATTGACCACATGTGCCGGTAGATTATTGCCATCAAACGCCGACAACTTATCGTACACAATATCGTACGATATTGCTTTAGTTAGCGAACACGCGTTCCGACGACGATGAACGATCGCTTAAGGTTGCACTGGTAGATTATTCTACCGGACAGGAAACACTAATTAACAATGCAGTATGTTTCTGTCCGTACCATACGATGATCCATAAAAGAACCGCCGCACGATGAAAAAGGGTACGATTCGTACGTTTGCTTGTATTTCATTCGAGCCCCGTTGTTAGCCCCGGCCGGCAGGAAAGCTACAAAAAAGTGACTCATGTTGTAGGCCAAAGCCGCCAACACACAACAGCGCACCACGATTATTAGCGACTTAGATCACGACGCCCGGAGATCGATGGTAGCAATCGGCATGGCCACCGAGACGACCAACGCAAAATCGTTATTATGCCGGGGCATGCCGTATGCCGTATTGGGATTTTGCCGGTGATTCATCATTGAATTTATGAAGCCAATCTGCCAATGCTGGTTAGTAATATTTTCCCCGTGTTGCAATGTTCTTTACGATCGCAAAGCAGCACACGGAGACAAAGAGCTCTGACGGGAAGAATACAAGCCTGGAGTTAACGCTCGATCGTGCTCGGTTGGGTTTGGTGTTCACTTGATCTTCGATGCCAGTGACGACCGGAAAAGTTTTACCGAAAGATTGTGAGGAACACCAGAAACCAAAGTTTATGTCCGTCTTGGTTTCCAACGTAGCTTTGATGAGAATTACCTTTGATTATTCGTCTCGGTGTAAACCGCCATCTAGTACCGGTAATAAAAAATAGCTCTAAAAAAGAAAACAAAATTAACCAATTTAAAACAATCCTCCACCCTCGTTGACCAGTAAACCGTCTAATAAAAGATGCCGGCATGGTAAATATGCATTGCATAGTTGAGTTTTACCGTACACTCAACCTTTCCCCAACCCCCATTTGGTTCAGGTGTCCTACTCCAGCGTGCTGTGGAAAAGGCAAAACAAAAAAAATTCGCGTTGTAGCCGAATGGCTCTCAATCACCACCACTATAACGCGTGCGCGTCGGTATAGACACGGTGGCTGTGCCAAGTGGCTCGGCAATAGTAACAGTACCCTTCGAGTGGCCTGATTTCAGGACGCACTTCATCCGGGGGCGCAAGCTTTTAAAGCATTTTCTAGCGGCTTCTTCTTTTTTTTTTGTTAAACATCGGGGCCCGTCTCGCGAGTGTGTGGTTTTTGCTCAACGGTTTTACTGCGTTACAGATTTTCTTTCGACCATTCGTACGAGTTTTCCACAACATCTGATTTCGCACCACCAGCGCACCATCGATTTTGTATCAAACTCACTGAACCTGAAATAGGTGCCTTACCTTGAATGGTTTAATTAGCACATACACACCGCTCCTCCTCTGTCGTCGGCCACCCTCGCCATACACATGGGCCAAATTATCGAAACCGGGACTACTTACTTGCCCATGTTCGGGTAAGGGTTGCGGAAGAAAATAATGAAAAAAAAACTAAACCCCGCTTGACGACGCGTGTAGGACGATTGCAATCTTCGTGGCCGCGAGCTAATGCGGTGTCTCGCGCCACCCCTCCGGTTACTGATTTCTGAAGTTGTCAAACGCGAAAGACACGCGTTACCACCCACTCAACTTTTCCACCTGCTTGTCCAGGCATCATAGCCGCTGGCTGGACAGATTGTTGCCGCGGCTGCAGTTGATGCCCTACCCACTGCAAGGCTTCGGTGGAACGGCATTTAATTTGCAAACGCATAAGTTAGCGCGCAAGCGCTCCGTCGTTGGTGTTGGTGTTACTAAAAACACGTGGGAAAACTAATCATTTTGGAATATAACTTACGCCTGGTCTAGTTTGTTATGGCTTACGAGGACAATTTGACTGTTGACGAAGCGCTGTTCATGCAATCAATCGTCAAATCTCGATTTGTACTTACAACTGGGCAGTGCCGACGAATATTACCAAATGGTGCAAACCCCAAAACATCCCCAGTACATTATCAAAGCGGACAGATTATATGAATTTGCATTTAGAAGCGGCAACGGCTCGTAGGAAGATACGATACGATCCACTCGAAACGGATATTGTATTATTCATTCAATCGCATTTAGCTGACGGTACACCTTGAAGCGAACTTGCTGGAACCGCTTTCGTTGTGGGCAGCCGCTTTTGTGTCGCTTGTGGGGGGGCACCACAAACACCCCCGGGAGTGAAGCGAAGAGAAGTAAAATCCAGACCGGAGTGGCCGCCGCACATTCAGCAGGTAGTAGGCACATGCGTCCCACGGATGAACAACGCCCGCAGAAGAAACTTTCAATTTTTCGAAAGTTTTTTTTTTCTCCTTATTTCCACCCAGAGCCATCGATTTTCAACGCCATCGCCAGCACCAGCATCATCGGTTGGCGGCTGGGTAGCACGATGTTCGTGGCAAGCCCCGTACCACTGGCGCCGCCGACTCATTATGGTGCGCGTATGGTGCGGAGGACGGACAAAGTCGCGATCGAGACGCGCATCAGGCAAGCGACAACGCACTCTGGGACTCAACTGGGGATAAACTGGGTATCGAAAGAGGGATCGATGCGTTGCGTTGTTGGGGCGGCCTGCTGAAGCCCGTTTAGATCCGCTTATGCATTACGCGCCTCCACCGATCGCTTTCTCCCGTGCTCCGATAGAGCGCACTCCGCTGAACATCCGCATATTCTCCAACACAAATCGGGATCATTCTACGAACAAAGCACGGAAATGGGTCGCACGTCGAACAGGAAAATTGGTGCGCAAGTTTCGTAACGGTTAATTGTAGTTGGAGGTGACAATAACGTCAGACAGACGTGTCACCTCCCGTCATCATGATCATCGTGAGCATGATCAACGGATCGTCGTCATCGTCGGTGTCTGTCGCCATTTACTGGCAGCCCACGATGGAATGTCACGTAGCGTCGGCCGCGGCAGAGAGTTTATTAGGAGATGATTGTTTTTTTTTCTTTATTTCTTCTCCCTCTTTTGCTTTTCCAGCGTTGTTAATGCTCCAACGCCTCCGTGCTCCACCGAGGAGCGCTTCAAGCGCTCGAATACAACGGCGGCGACCCTTGTGAGACAGATACGGCTAAAGTCGATCGTGTGCGTTACGCAAAAAGATCCACCGGAAGTGTGGTTGAACAGGAAGCAATTTTGAAAGAATGCGAATCAAGTTTGTTCGACGATCTTAACTGTGTGTTTGCCGGGTAGTAGTGTCTCTCATTTTGTTCTATCGAAGAAATCAGCTTAAAAAGTTTACATAGCGAACGGAGGCTAGCCGTTACAAGTGACGCGTTTTATCGATGAGGACCTGCAAACACTTGGGCGAAGAATATACCTGAGACATCCAGCTCGGGGCGTGTGTGCGTGGGCATCATTGAATCGGAATCGACCGGTCGAACCACACCCCCAACATGAAACGTGTGTTTCTCAATGTGTCGTTAAAAGCCACGGGCGGCTGCACCTTTTGGACGTATAAAGCAGTTGGTCACTGCTGCTGTAGCTTCTTTTTTTTTGTACTAGCTTTTCAGTCCCGCTTGACGCTTGACATCATTTACCCGCACCTACCAAATGCGATGGCCGCGAAGATGTCTCGAGGGGAGGGCATAAAAGTGTGCAGAGAGTGTCATTTCCGGTGGTCATTACAGCGATGACCCAACAACGCACACGATGCCACCGTACCGAACCGGTTGGTGTAAACCAAAGAGCCAGTCCATCTCATCTAACCCCCTAGCACGGTGTTGCTAAATGCGGACAGCGAACAAATATCAATAGCATCAACAACAATTCACCAATATATTACCCACCACTGACTGGCCGGAAGTGTTGCTGATACAAACGTGGGTTGATAATGTGTAAAACTGCGAGACGCTAGAAAAGGGGGAAAAAGTAAGATTGAGAGAAGATGGTTTACTCTCGTTTGCGCGCCACTTATCGGTCAGGAAATTACTTTATCTCCCATGTGCTCTGGAGCCTCATGATGAGCCATGCTCTCTCGGTGCATGTTGAAGGCCGCCTTAACCTCAAACTTATTACGTACACGGTCGTACTTGATTCTTCGACGGATCAGCTTTGCTACGATTGTTTGGCTGAACAGTTAGCTGTGCGTTATTGTTTTTTTTACTTAGAGCTTCGATTCACATAAATTATGAAGCATAATTTGTTCCTTTTTTAGCCAATTTTATTTGGCTAATTCAGCCTTCAAACCTTTAATATTCACACAAACGAATATGATAAAATAAAATACGAACGTTGAATCTTAAGTAAACTATGCTATCTTAAGTTAAGGAAGAAGAAACGTAGTCTCTTGATGTTTTTGTGGTGAGCTGGAAACCATTGCAACAACGCGTCCTGATGGCGAAAATTGTTGCAATAGGTCACGTTTAGAATGATTTGTGGCAAGGAAGGAACTATATAACTTCCGCTAAGGCGCAAGCGTAAAGTGCTACAAAAGAAGATAGAGAAGAGACCACACCACGGAAGGTGGGTGTAGCGTAAACATCATAATTGTGCATCCATTTATCGCTATCTCCTTTGAACGTGTGCCACGACAATGTGCCCAGAAGGCTAGGGAACGTCAAAGGGAACCATTTGACGGTCATTAACGGTTGCTTATTAATTTTACATTACGCGTTGGGCAATGGTTGTCTTGGGACTTGATTGTTTTTAAACATTTTGTTTGTCGAAACACTAAACGAGAAATTGATGCATTGGAAATATTTAGAAATTCAGGTTTAGAAATCGAGGAGCCGATAAATGAATAAATTTCTTAAAGTTACGACTTCATGACGCTCAATTTTCGCTTGATTTATTTTAACCATGCACCAGTTTGTATTCGATTATGTCCATCTCCGGCTATGCAAACATGTGCACAATATCACGGCAGTGAGATAACATGTCCAATGACACACGTGTAGCGTTCGAATGGTTGTGTGTGCATATTTCTTTTTCGCTTCACCGGTTAACCTCACCCAATTCCAACCCCGAGCTTTGCGGCTACTGCAACTATCAGAAAAAAAAACGTACCAACCATCCGGATCGTAACCTTCTTGGGCTTCTTGTCAAAGACTGGCACAAAAAAAATGGAAAAATATATATATATATTCGTTCCAGCAGGAAAAGGGCCCACCACCACCGAATGTGCTTCGCCGGGAAAGGAAGCTCGAAGCATAGTGGGTTGCTTGCTGCTGTAACATGATACACAATCGGCGGCATTTCCTTCTGCCCCTGCCGCCATATGCACAATGACGGTGTTGGTGGTACAAGCTATAGCTCTGCGGCAATCTGTGACATCCCGTGTGGTGTTTCAACAAGTTTTCCGCTTTACGTCTGAGCGATCGTTTAAAATATGTCTTAATGAACGTGGTCTAAGCAACCAGTTCTTGGGTCGGAGAAGAACATATAGAGTTGTTTTTTTTTTGTTCAATATTATCAATTACTTTGCTTGTTGTTTATATCATATACTATACAGACCATCGAATCACATTTCATGGATTTTGAGTTTGTTTTAATGCTGGACCTTGTGGAACGCGGACAAGCGTAAACTCTCAGAAGAATTTCCGGTGCCGTTGATGAGTGGGCACGACTTCCGGTTCCATGTCAGTAGTGAATCAGTAAACTTATACCATCGAGCGTGCGGTATAGTGCGCATCATAATTCCCAAATGTTACGGTCCAAATAAGAGCGTCTCTCTAAATAGCTAAACTCGTTTTATGCAAAAAAAAACTCCTCCAAAACTCCACCTATGACCACTACAAGCGAAGAAAAAGTCTCACCTAGTCAGACCCTCCGCCGGGTGCATACAGACATCTCATTGCATCATCTTGATTGCGGCTGCTGGTCGGCGGGGGCTGGCGCTTGTTACACGCGTACACACACACATATACACACACACATATGCCCGCGCCCTTTAGTCACTATCTCTCGCCGGCGCGAAGCGGAGACGTTCTTGGTATTAGTAGTGGTAGCGTTTGTAAACGCCAATAGCAACGTAATTCATCACTTCCGGTCCCGATAAGCTGCCAGCGAACCAAGCGGAACAGGAGGAACTCAGGCGAAGGAACTGCTCACGGCCAAGCTATTTCAAGTTGGTCCTACGCCCGAAGTCGAGTAAGCGAGGGAGAACCACCTCTAACTGGAACACCCGAAGGTGGTGGTTTGTGCAGGGTAATTTAAATAAGAACGAATGCTCGAACGAAATCCCCCGTTTAAAGCGCTTTCGGAATCGGGTTCGCTGTGATGGGCGGCAGTGCGGTAGCTCGCATGTAGCTGTTAATGAGTTTCATTCACTAAACGCTTGCGGCGTTGGATGGACACACAAGCGAATGTTAAACGCGCGCGTGTGTATTTTTCGTGAAACGCTTAACATCGACAAGCCCCAGATGAAGGACTAGACGAGAGCCGCGGGCGTGCGAAATACAAGCAAAACAGCGGTGACCACTTTGCTCAAGAGCACAGCCAGTTTATTTAGATTCGATTTGGAGTGGCTAAAGTGGTGGCCACCCACTTGACTTTCGTCGGTCTGTGTCGAACCTGCGCGTGTATTTCACCCTCGCTGGTCGGATAAATGTATAACATTTTTGGTCATTTTTTCGCAACTTCTTTGGCATTTTGATTGTACGCTTCTTATGCAAGCCGGCTGGGCCTGGGCAGTGAGGAGTAAGCAAACAATAAGCTGACTTTGCTTGAACTGAGCGTTCGTGTCGCGACCGTCAAGCAAGCAAAGCGATCGAAAATGCGATCGAAAAGCGAGCATGGTTTTAGGTTAGTTTATGTTATTTTTTCTCAGACACGTACGCACTGAAGTGAGTACAGTTTCGCAATACAACTGCACCAACATTCCCAAACGTCCGGACACCACCATTCATCTTCACGTGGTGTGGTGGCAGGCTTTGGAGGGCTGATTTGTTTTATGTTTTCGGTGCCCGGGTGTATCATCGAGGCGTTCGGTGTGCCTCGAGGCGTTTTGCGCAATCGGCACCATCGACGATGACGGCGACAAGGTCACGCGTTTGAACATTTCGTGCCCGCACCGAGCGCGCACATATGGGCTGAAAATGGAAAAAGCACTTGCGGCGAAATCATGCTGTCGAACGACGGCGATCCGAGACGGCGTGGTGTTTGTGTGGACAGATACAGCGTATCGGTTTCATTGACGGTGGTAACTACACTTTGGAATGAATGTGTGTGTACATATGGCCGAGCGAAGCGTACATTTCAATATCCGTTTAATAGAGGTTTTTCACGTTTAAAGGCCTGTTGTTTTTAAGAAACAAAAAATATTTGTAACATGAACAAAAACAAGAGACCCTTAAAATAATAGCTTCGAAATGTTCATCAATCGAGTGGTAACGAAAACGAACGCCTTGGCATGGCGAATCAACCGACGAAAGTGTAACTTTTTCGATTCATACCGGTAAAAACTGAATGCAGCAGAATACGATTCATAAGAAACAGAACACTCGTGAGCAAAGCGCAAAATAATGACCTTCCCGAAATGAACCTACCGCTCGCGAATCGCGTTGCCTGTGCGCACAAACCTTGGAGTGTTTCCTTCGGGCCAAAATCGATCGAAACACGGTGGGTGTGTGAGTGGGTGGTGGTGCAGAATAGCGAACGTTCGTTATGAATGAAGATTAATATTGACAGCTGAATAGCAGCCAGACAGAGAGCGCCTCTCCTGGGCAAAGCGGGCAAAGCAAAGCAAAAGCAAGCGGTCGTTTTTCTGGACTGAAACTCCCGTTCCGGTGCACATGGTGTATAAAGTATGCGTTTTCCACTTGCCTGAATGATTTACGAAAAGGGAAGGATAGGAGAAAGATTCCTCAGTGCCGCCTGATGGCTTAATTTACTGTCAATTATTGTCAATCGTATGTAGATACGTGTCTCGCTTGCCATCGAACCCGACCATTTAACGTTTATGGGTTGCGATTTTTTTTTATCGAAATGTGCCATGCCACTTTGGTACGCAACCACCTTCTTAGCCATCGTTTGGAAGGTGACGATGCGATGTTCAACAAAGGGTAGGAGTACAGAGGGTAGGAGGGTTATCCACCCACCGTTTGACATGCGCAGATGCCGCACAAACCTAGAATGGTGAATCAAATGCCCTTACTTACTTCATTCATAACTCAATGGTGCGACGGAATACCGATTGGAGTTTTTTTTCACACATCACTCATTCACAACGAGAAAAATCACAGACTTATTGATTTTTTCAGAACAATATTGATCCCTCCTTGCGATGCGAGCTCGGTAGTAGGTATCCTTTTGGTAAGAATTTATCGCTTCAAGGTTGTGAAAAACCCGATCACATATTTGTTCTGCTTAATATTGTAAGCTGATGTGGCGTGTTAAGATGCCTTAATGATTCACTAGCCTCACCCTGTCGGAAGCATAGTTGGAGGTATATGAATGATACACAACGATCGTGAGGCAAAACAGAGGAAGGTCGGAAAAGTATCGCACTATTTGACTCAAATGACACAACTACACACGAATCATACTCAACGAAGCGTGAAATGGAAAATGACGTCACAAGTTCGCGATTTTGTATTAGAAACACAGCGACAGCGCTATGTCGCCTGCGAGTCTGGTGAAGTTGCCGTCATAGTAGTCATCACGTACTGTCACGGTGTCGACGTTGGCCTTATCTATTTCCCATAAACGCCAGTGAGCAGAGTGGGTTTTTTTTCTCCCTTTCGTTTTCTGCGTTCCATTTAAAGGGTGTATCGATTGAGTGGGGAACCGATGCGAGCCTCAATTTAAGAATGGAGTACGGCATATGGCTCACCTTCTTGCAATGTTTAAATGTCTTGACCGTCATGAAGGTGAAAATTAACGTATACCCTATGGCTACCACTTGCTGCAACGACGCATCACGTGGTCGGAATATTTATAGACGGGCATCGTGAACTACGTAGGGTGATGAATGTTTTAACAAGAATTAATAATAGTTTTTTTTACTCATTTCCATTTTTTTTCTACAGGAGAAGCAAAAAGCCTAGTAGGACGTAGCAGTAATGGAGGTACGGCGTCATCAAAGGAGAACCGAGATGTGTACTGTACGATCGCGCTCGATCAGGAGGAAATCTGTCGGACGCCAACCATCGAACGAACGTTAGCGCCGTTCTTTGGCGAAGAGTTTCAGTTCGAAATACCGCGACCGTTCCGCTATTTGTCCGTCTACGTATGGGACCGAGACCGGCACCTGAAGCAAGACAAGCCGTACGGCAAGATTGCGATTCGGCGCGAAGATCTGCACCAGTACAACCACAAGGATCACTGGTTTCCCCTGCGCCCGGTCGATGAAGATTCGGAGGTGCAGGGCATGGCCCATCTGCTGATTAGCATCGATGACGGAGTAGGGAATCTGAAGCAGCATACGGGCGAGTTCGAAGACTATCGGTACCTCACCCAACCAACAACACTATCACGATTGCAACAGCAACAGCAGCAACAACAACACCAGCAACAACAGCAGCAGCTTCTTCACCAAAACCACCTGAATCAGCACAATCTTCACCATCACCATTTGAATCATCACAGTGGTACGGGGGGCGGTGTCGCTGGTTTGATGGTGGTTGGCGGTGAATCGAAAGAGAACAGTGGCGTCCTGCCTTACCAGCTGTCCCACTCACCCAATCTCTCATCGAACAATGCGTTGATGGCGGTTCAATTGAACAGTTCTGTGAATAGTACAAATCTAAAGTTATTTTATCCAAATAAGGGAAGTAATAACGCACACACACTCCTCGGAGGATCCGTCGTTGATGGCAGTGGTGTGACTGGTGGCGGCGGTGGCGGTAATCCGATGACGCCGCTGTTGAAAATATTCGATTCCAGCCATACATCGCCCCTGCTGCTGTCGCTGTACACCACTGGTGCGGGAGGTAATGGAGAACTCAGTCACGGGCATGGATTAGGCGGTGGCACTGGCGGATTGTTGACTGCTAGTGGAGTCAGCAGTCGGATCACGATCAAGCTCACCGAGTGTCTGGATTTAGCGCGCAAAAATGGTTTATGCGATCCGTACGCGATCGTGGTGGCACATTACTCGAACAAAAAGACCATCACAAAGCGCACGAAAGTGCGCAAGAAAACTATAAACCCGTCGTTTGACGAAACGTTCAGCTTTGATCTGTGCATCGACGCGTGCGGGAGTGACTCCTCAAAAAGCGATAGCAACAACATGTACACGGTAATGCCACTCGGTGGAGCGGATCTTTGCGAGGTCGTCATTAGCTTCAAGCACGCCAGCCCGGGCATGGGTGATGATGTGTTTCTCGGTGAGATACGGCTACCGCTACGGGGGAAACAGCAGCAGAACGCGGTCCAGCCTAGTGCGTGGTACTTCCTACAGCCGCGCACTAGCCAATCCCGGCCCATGCGCACATGTGCAACTCCTCCCGGAACACGACTATCCTGCGACAATTCCCTCGGCTCGTTGCGGCTCAAGCTGAACTACACTTCGGATCATGTGTTTCCGCTGGCGACCTACGATCAGCTGTATAACGTGCTGATTCAATCGATTGAACAAAAACCGATCACGGCCAGCGCCGTGCACATTCTGGGTGAGATCAGCCACAACAAGACAGAGGTTGCGCAGCCGTTGGTGCGCCTATTCACCCACACCAACGTGATAGCTCCGATGATCAAAGCGCTAGCGGACCATGAAATCTCGAAGCTCACCGATCCGACAACGATCTTTCGTGGCAACACGCTGGTCTCGAAGATGATGGATGAGGCGATGCGGCTATCCGGGTTGCACTATTTGCACGCCACGCTGCGTCCGATCGTTGAGGAAATTTTTGCCGAGAAAAAGCCATGCGAAATCGATCCGACCCGGGTGAAGGATGTCGGGCAGATCGAGGGCAACCTGCACAACCTACAGGACTACGTGGGAAAGGTGTTCGAGGCAATCACGAAAAGTGCAGTAAAGTGTCCGCCGATACTGTGCGAAATTTTCCACAATCTGCGCGAATGTGCGGCCAAGTACTTCCCGCAGAACAAGGAGGTACGCTATTCTGTCGTATCGGGGTTCATTTTTTTGCGGTTCTTTGCACCAGCTATCTTGGGCCCGAAACTATTCGACTTAACAACCGAACCAGTGGTGAGTATTAATGTCTCTTTTCAATCTGTCTTTAACTTTCTTTTTTTTTTTTGCTCGGTATTGCTATAATCATGACTCGCGCGAATATATTACTCTCGATTGAAAATCGATATTTACGTTGTTTATCAATTTTTATTTCCGGTTTGTCTCACATGCCTTTTACATTAACCCATGTCATTTATGATGAGCTATCTTTGTTTGATCGATAAACACCCCAAACTTTCGGTCGCTTGGGGTGGGGTCCTGCGATTAGATGTATGCTGCTGAAATAGTAACACACTGAACGATAAAGAATCATTTTGAAGCTATTTTAGGCAGCTGCTTATGATGTAAATCATTCGCAACAGCCACCAGACACAGTAAAGACCGTCATACGTACGGTAAGGATTAATAATCTTATCTTATCGACGGAAAATTTTTTGCGCTCACACTTTTCAAGCGCCTTCCATTCATTGATTTTTTTTTCGCTCTCTCTCTCGATAAGGCGCTTCTTGCTGTATAAACATTTTGCGTTTGTGAATGAAGTATTGCCCCGTCTCTTACTGAGAACACGAGAACGCGAACCGAGCTAAATGATCGCCATGCTTGGTGGACTCTTCTGGCAGTTGTTCCAAATTTGAGTATTTTTTAAATACTTTTTTGTCGTCTCTATCGATACCTCTAGGATGAACAAACAACACGCACCCTTACGCTGATCTCGAAAACAATTCAATCGATGGGCAACCTGGTTAGTTCGCGATCGGCTCAACAACCGTGCAAAGAAAAGTACACCGAGCAGTTGTATAAGAAGTTTTGCACGGAGCAACATGTCGAAGCGATTAAACATTTCCTGGAGGTTATCTCTACCGTCGGAACGACCAATGCCGGCGAAGCAGAATCGAGTGTACTGGAACCAGTAGTGCTGAAGGAAGGGTAAGTAGCGCTAAATTGATTGATATAAATATTTCAATGCGTTACAATTATAAAGTGTCCAATATCTCCTCTCGGAGAAGACTTATTGTATAGTTCGTCGACCACCGCACCCCCTAACACCTTGTATGATGTTGAGTGTTTAGTGTGTCTATAGGATGTACCTTGGCTTTCCCAAACATGCCCCTTATTACTCTGCTGTTTGTTATACATGTTTGTCTCTCTCCATATCTCTCTTTTGAACACCATTACACTACAGCATAGTAATCTTTGTATTGGAAACAGCAAAAAATCCTTTCTCGTGCTCGTTTTATTGTTTACTAATAACAAATCTTCAACAATTTTGGTATCTTTCATTTCCGTTTCCGTCGTTTATGTATCTCTATTTTCTTCTATTTTTCTTCCAATTGTATCTTTCCTTCTATTATCCGTTTCACGCATCGTGCGCCAAACGTAACTGAACGATTGATACTTACGATCGAAAACAATTCGACAAAAAACACATAAAATTTCATCTTCGTGGGCGAACGAATGTGTGTTTTTGTGTAAAATGCACAAACATCATTACTATCACAATTCTGATGGGAATGTTCCGTATTATTCTTCCGGGAAGAGAATGGTAAGTGTGGCTGGAGGTAGCTGTTGACTCGTTTTCTTTTGATTCCATTGAACATTCGGTTGCAATCCTTCCATTACTCCTGTTACAACTGTTTATTCGATATGATTAATTCTTTGAATTTATTAAAAAAAATTTGCTATAGTTTTTAGTTTGTAAATATTTAATACTATCAACAATTGTTTGCATTCTGTAAATGATGCATAAAAATCTTATAATTTTTCAGAAATATACTAGCTAGTACATTATTTTTCCAATAATATTTTCTGTTTATTTTGTTTCTATATGAAAGGCAATGCTGGTGTAGTGTTTTAATATTGTTCTTGATCAACAGCGCGTGAAATGAACTTAGGATCCATCACCGTATGAGGGGTGACAATCACAGTTGCTCACCTAACCATTCCTCCTTCCTTCATTTCCTCCACTATCCATTATTTATCGGTAGTTATCAAAAGCCTCCCAAGCGTTTCTCTCAGTGCATCTTCATAGGCTAGTGCGCACGAAAACAATGAAAAATTTGAGCAACTGAGCGCATGTACCATGCGTGTACTGTTGTTCTTTTGACCTATTCGTTCGTTCTCTTTTGTTTTATTTTTGTACTTCTTTTAATTCTTAAGCCAATTTATTTGCTTGTTCAGAACAAAATAAAATTCATTCGTCACCTGCTAACCATTATCGTTAGATTAAGTTTGCTTAGTTACTGATCAACAGTAATCATTTTTCACATTCAAAATTTCATTTTCTTTCTTATACTTTACTATCCAACGCATGCAGGATGATGACGAAACGTGCCCAAGGACGCAAAAGGTTCGGCAGACGGAACTTCAAGCAGCGTTACTTCCGGCTGACGACACAATCTTTAAGCTACGCAAAGGCCAAGGGAAAACGACCCATCTGTGATATACTGCTGGCTGATATACTGGCTGTCGAGCGGCTCAACGAAAGGAGCTTTAAAATGCAGAATATCTTTCAGGTATGCACTAATTTTATTTCCACTTTACTGCTTGACTTTCTTGATAGATGTCGCAATATTAAGTTTATTGATCACATTTAATGTATTGATTAATTATTATTTATTGAATACGTTTTTGGCTTTCAGAAACCAAAAAATTGTTTTATTTTGTAAAAACTGATAATATAAATCATGAATTATAGTAATTGCAAAACCATGTTGCCACATTGCCGCAATGAATCGATTTTTTTTTATGTGATGAATCGCTTTATTACTTGCTGGAATCCATCCTTCCCTGTTCTCTATGTGGCTTATGGGAAACATATATGTTTGAATGTTAACAGAGGGAGCTAGTAACAAATGCATTTCAAAAGAAACTATTTTCTTTCACTGCACGCACCATAACATACATTACGCACCCATAGGAATATGTTTGAGTGGTGGCCCGATGATAGCATACTAAAACGCTTTCTTCATTAGCGGTTGTACCGTGGGGGTGGTTTGTACATAATCAACATAATTGTGGGAATAGTAAGGCAAATGAGAGTAAAAAATGCCCCAATACCAATGCTTCCCTTTTTCGCTCCCCAACCAACGTATACCATGGCGGCTGGCCCACATTGCCGCAACATCAGAATGAATGGAATAAAAGAATTTAGCATCAGCCAAGATACACAGCCGACAGGCACGCACATGCACATTTTAATGCTCTGCCGTGACAAGGTGTTTCAAAATGGATGTGTAAACGCGAAAGGTATAAAGCAGCGAGTTGCAGAGTGACCGAAAGTCGTAGCGTAGCGTGAGCGAGATGATCGTAGGAAAGAAGATTAACAATAGTTTGAGAAAACAATTGAACGAAACACGACGTAGGGACGGTAAATTACGCCCCAGAAAGAGACACATTGTCGACACGATTGTGGTGTAGCGTTCGGAGTAGTTTCCCTTTTTATTATTTCTCATAGGTTTCATTGAAATCAAAGGATGAAAAAACTCTCCACTGGTATGCTTCAGTACTGTCGTCTTTTGCTAAATGTACCCGTGAATTGGGGGCAGTTCATATTTTACCGCTCCAAGCGAACCTTATAGGTCTAGGCGAACGGAACGGTGGAATAAGGTGGCTGGCGGTGGTTTTCCATAATGTTTTGGGTTATGCTGCTTTCATGCTGTATATACCAAGAGCGACCGATGGCCGCAGTGCGCAGGCGTCCCAGCACAGGCGGCATGGTGGGAAACTGTTTTTCCATTCATGAACGTTTATTTGCACAGCCTCTGGCTTCTGTCCCACTCGGGTAAATGGCGATATCTGATACTTCATTCATTGTTTGCACGGGGAGCAGCTAAGTTCATCGTACTGTGTGGCTGGTAAGAGAAAAAAAATCTCATATCCATTCATAGAATTGGATGTTGTTCCTTTCCGAGGTCGCTCAAGGATAAATGCGTTATTGGCACGAACATGAGGACATGCAAGAACAACGTGCACGTTATGTTATTATACACATGGTTGATTCTAATTGGCATGTTATGTAATCATGTTTATTGGCATTACAGAACAATGATTTGTATCTGTATCCGTAATGAGTAAATATTTTATTTGAAATATTGTTTGCTGCACATGTTTATAATAATATTTTTTTATTGTCCTCCAACGACCTGGCAAATTTGGAACGTGCTTTATTTAGCCATATTAAATTATGGCAACCGAGAAGGAGGCATTCTCCCTATTCGCTATGTGCTCTGAAATAATAAATGCTATTTGCATCGACAACCATTATTGTAATGTCTACGGTACACAACGCCATCACAAAATCGATTCGGCCCTTTTTTAATATTCAATTCATTATGGTCGCATATTCCGATCACATGCAAGTGCAATATACGGACTTCTATTTGGCGCATTACACCAGCCCGGATGCAATCTTCGCTCTTCATTCTCCATCAATAAATGCAGATGCTGTCCATGGCGCTATTGCGCGACTAATTGAAATGGACACGTTACGCCACGGTTTGATTGTATTGCATTCTGTCCCTGTTAGTGAAACGTTGTATTTGCTTGTATTTTTCTTTAAAGTATAGCAAGTGAAGTAAATAACTACGGTTAGTTGCATAACTGGGTCATTAAACTAATTTCGATCGGGAACCCTCGGGCTCAACTGTACCGCAGATGTGAATTGTACCGCATTGTACTGCAATCCTGATGTTACAAGACGCTAACTGATTATCTATCTTAGTTTAAGGTGATTATGTAAAACTACATAATTTCATAAAGACTACATGGGGTTTTAATGTTGTGTAAGCTGTTATATTATTACCTATACAAACCCTTCCAAAACGTGATAATAGGTTCCGCCGTAGAAAGGAACTGCAAAAGTATTCAAAAAGCAATATTAATAAAACACCGTCCTTTCTATAATTTCAGATAATAAAAAGAGACCAGCGTCCCCTCTATGTGCAAACGGCAAACTGTGTGGAGGAGAAGGAGTGGATCGATTTGTTGAGTAAGATCTGTCAAAGCAACAAAGCCCGCCTCGTAAACTTTCATCCTCGAGCGTACATTAACAGTGCCTGGACATGGTGTGTATCAACACTGTTAGATTCTTTCGCCAAACTGTGCTAATCACATGATCAATGTTTCTCTTCACTGCAGCTGCAACGAAAGTGACCAATATGCACCGGGATGTACGCCCGTCTCCTCGTCTAGCCCGATTCAGATGGAGCTCGCAACCGCCCTCGATCCGGCGCGCGACCTGCAGCGATTGCACTCACTAATCATTGCCAACATCGCCAGCCTGGAGGTTTTGGATCCGGCCCTGAACGGTACGGCATATGAGGATCCGATGGCAGCCCGGAAAACAATCAAGAAACTGAACGAAATTGCTTGCACGCTCGAGCAGATTCACCGGAAGTACAAGTCGATGTTGGCACGCGACCTCAAGTACGGTAGCCGGCAGGCACCGATCGGTGACGACAACTATCTGCATATGCCTCGGTCAGGGTTTTCGGCTGCGGTCATGGCGGCAGCAAATGCCGCCGCAGCTTCTGTCGCCGCCGGCACTGGTGGTGGAGGTGGCGGCGGTGGCGGCGGCGGGTGTGGTACTCTTAACAGTTCGTCTCCATCCGCCAACACCTCCTGTTTATCAAACTCTAGCAACAGTGCGGCGGTAGGTATAGTTAGCGCGGGAAGTAATACAGCGCTCAGTAACATTGGTGGAATTGGTAGTCTAACACCGATTACCCAACACTATTCCGACGCAAACTTAGCACACTTTTACCCCCACCGGAATATGCTGATGCGCAGCGCGGACGGAGGTGATCCCCTAACGCAATGCTAGCGTACGGAGAGAAAAACGCCTTAAGGACGCTGCTCGCAATACTCGACGGTGGCATTTTGAAACATTTGTCGCTGGGGACAATCATCATGAACTACTTTCCATTAGAGTATCACCAAAAAATGAAAAAAACGGACATAGGCACACAGATACAAATGTCCTGCGATGCAATGTGTGTCAAACCCATAAGAGCGGAAAGTTTAATTTATTTATTTTATTCATCGGAGGTTCTATTAAGCATCCGTTTTGTTTATTGTTTTTTTATGCGGCTGATCCAGCGTTCGAAGAAACACCTCTTGCCTTAATAATTGGTGATCACTGTTGCTTATGGTGGTAATGATGATGATCCCAACGTAACAAATCATAATTATCAATCGCGACGCACAGCAACGTACAATGAAACGATCAGCATTAAGCAGCACCAAAATTCGAACTATTCGAGTAAATTGTAAATTCTTTTTCGCATAATTATCATTTTCCGCTAAACGGTAAGGAAAGTTTAGGTTAGAAAATTTTCAATGTACTACCGTCCCGCGACTACAGAAGGAAGGAGGAAGTGTTAGGAGTACATCATGGGACAACCACCGGTACACTGACTAAAAACTTAGTAATGATTGCAACAAGCAATCAGCAGTAGAATTCGGATACATTTCTTTAAGCAGAACAACGTATTATGCGTGCAATTTCGAGAAACAAATGTTCGTCATCTGCGATAAAACTTGAACTGAAGAATGTTTTATCTGTTTACAGCGTACATCAGACACTGATTCATATACAGCTCTCTAGCTCGCTAACACAACCTGATCCAAATGCGTGCACTCTTCCAGTTTGAAAACCATTCCATAGCAGGAACGTATTACAGCAGCACTTTTTTTTTATTTTATAAAACAAGCTTTGGAAAGCATACATGCATGGGTCGCGTTTCTACCGCTGTCAGGCAGAGGTGTGCCGTTTTGTTTGTGAAAAAATTACCTTCTGTTCTCACTCCATGATATGCCGAAGAAGGCCTTTTCCTCCTCAAAACCGACACACAAACATACACAAACACATTCTTCGTGGATGTTACTGGTATTGTGAATCTGCCTCAACTATATACCACGGTTTTAAAGTAGACGCACGGTTTAATGATCAACGGTCATCGCAACTAACAAATATACTCTGCTTTACAAGATAAGCCTAAATCTGATAATATTATTACACACCTGTTGCTTGATGTGCATTTGAACGCACCGTCGATTACCAAGTGCATCATTTTGTAATCTCAAATATGTGGCTTTGGAGGTAGTTTATTTTACTTTTTTTTTGTGAAGCCTGTACTGCATTCCTAATCTGCCAGATAGACACCGTAGCACGGCATTTGATGAAAGTGAACGATATTGAATGTTGTCTTTTTTAAGAAAGCTAAACAACAAAAAATCACATCCTATCTACAGATGGAAAAATGAAATAATTCGAATTTATATTAAGAGACTCTACACCAATATTGTGCAAAGAAACGGACAGAGACAGATATTGTTCATTTCTTTTGTTCTTTTTTAATCTTCATAAATGTTTAACGTAGTTTGAGTGCGTGCGATACGCGATAAGAACACATAGTAAGTTAAAGCAGCACCAAAATAACTTATGCACATAACATCCAATTTACCTGCTAGGTGAAAATTCGTTCTAAAGATGCAACATTTGTATCGAAAGGCGAGTAGTTTGTAAGGAATGGAGGAAACGGCGGCTGCATTAAAAAAATCGTTAGAATATCGTTTCGTTTTAGAAAAAAAACGATACATCTTCCATGCGTGTGTGTATGTGTGTATTTTGTTCGGTGATGAATTTGCAAGAAGAATTGCTCTATCATTGTGACTGTCGAGTACGAAAACAGAGTCCCACGATTATGCTTGAGAATTTGTGCAAATTGTGTCGCCTTTATCGATCTCCTTCAGCGAGCAGATGGATCTGTGGGTTACATACTAAAATCCGTTTACTTTTAATGTTTGAAGCGATAAGGAACCGTTTATTGACACCATTACACCCAGCAAACAATCCTGGCATTCATATTTTAGACATATATTGATGAAAACAAAGAGAAATAAGAATGAAATATTCGAAAATTTCCTTTTATAGACACATCATTCTCGCACCAGATTGGCTAAAGCATAGATTCTATTTTTTCGAATAAGCTTTCGTATACACTATGCCAATGTTATGGTTCTTCCACTCTCTCTTTTCTCTCCCTCTCTCATTCTCTCTATCTCTCTCTATGACCTTCTTATGCAAAAGCGTATATGTGATGAAATCAATATGGATCGAACGATTATGTCTGCTAGAGCCTATGTGAGGCTGAAACATAGTATTGAATCGGTATCGATAAGGTCAGCTGATATCCATCCAGAATCTCAACAATAGAACAGAAATAATATGGGTAAAGGCACATAAGCAAAAACGAAAACCAGGGCAATTCTCGTAGCACAAATGGTTCAATATACGATATCTTACGAGGACGGCCTACATTCATGTTACCTTCGCCGGAGGCAGGTCACGGGGAGACGCAATGAATAAGAAATGTTTGTTTCGTTGCCCATGATGTACGTTTCAGCTGAAAACAAATTCCGTGGCTCCATTAGACTTTTCTAACGGGGTAGCCAAATTTTTCCAAGATGTGTTCTTTACGTTGTTTAACTAACATTGCGTTGGTTTCGTTTTGATTTAATCGTATTGTAAAATAGTTTAAAAATGACTGCATGGATGTGTATAGCGCTTCAGCTTGGGACTAAGTGGTAGAACTACTGGAATATCATGCGTGTAGTACTCTGACTTAGAAACAAATAAAATGGGGAATAATGTTAAGAGAAAAGAGAAAAAGTACGAGAGAGAGAGAGAGATAGAGAGAGAGAAACAGAGAGAAAGAGAGATTTAGAGTTAAATTCCGGAAAGTAAAAGGGAACCGATGGAAAGGTATACTATAAAGGGGCAACTTGTGTTTTAGCTAGGATGGACAGTGCACACAAAATGTAAACCATTTTCGTTAGGATACGAAGGAAAAGTGTGATGTCGGGGCAACGGAATTGTGGAATATTAGGAGAATATGCTGAAGATGCATATATTATATATTGATTACATATATTATTAATATTATTATTCGTACGCGCGAAACATTGTTGATGTATTCGTTTTTTTTTTTGTTAGGCTGATTAAGAAGAGAAACAATAGAGAAAGAGAGAGAGAGAGAGAGAAAGAGAGAGAGAGATAACTTAAAAAACAAACGTTGAGTGAACTGTTAAAAAACAACAACAAATGTCAAAACTCCTGATCATGAGATAATGAATAAGAAATTGAAAAGATACATTTACTACTAAACGAATCGTTTTTTGTTCGTTGAAAGAAACGTTAAACAATCCTTCGTTCCCGAGCTTTGCCACCACGCAGGAAACTAATTATTGTTGCTTAACAATATGTTTCGATCCATGCTCTACGTGAATTGGTGTTTTGAATGTTGTGCAAAGTATTCTAATTGTTTACCGATGAACAATCACAATACACTCTGTAATGAAACGACATTCGGGTGATCCACATCCGAATTTGATCTCTAGTCGTTTCCTTATTAGCAGTAAAAGCAAGAAGATATAGTTTGATGTGGATTTTAATTATCGGTACATTGCATGCGTCGGTTAGGAAAATCAGTTGAGTCCTGAATAACTGAAAACTGTAACCTAAAATATTATTTACGATAGGATTGATTGGTAAAAATATATGCATATTGCGATACAATTGATTGGTAAAAGTACATGCATATTGCGATACGATTGATTGGTGAAAGTACATGCAAAACCGCATTGTAATCATACGAATAATATACGTTAACGTGGTGATACTCGATCATGCAGTGAATATTAAACTAAGGTACCGATGTACCGGGCGTACCGGTGGTGAATGATTGCGGAGCCAGTCGTTCAGCAATCCTAGTACGATTCCATTCGATTCGCTCATGTAAATCTAGAAATGACATTGACCTTTATTAAAGTAGATGGATACCCCTTGAACTGTAACTTCAGCTCATAACAAAGACGTCTAGCGGTCAATGCTATTTCGTACATATTTAATGACGGTAGTTTCGGACGGTCCTTTGACTGATGAAAATAATATATATAGCTGTGTTATTTATAATTTTCTAGATAGTATTTATTAGCGTTTTTTTAAGAAAGTCAATTTCATTTTTAATTATCTTGCCTAAACGAACCGCTGGACATTCCATTAGCGATCAGCAATCCCCCTTAAAACTATGATGAATCATCGTTGCATGAGCTATAGCAAAGATGTTCTATAGATGTACTTATTTTCTTTTATAGTTTACAGTACAACTAATGACGAGCAATGTAGCAAAACTCAGTTTGTTCTTCACGTAAACCCACACACACACACACACCTACACGTGGTGCAAGGTGTTGTGCCCACAGTCGCACTATACCCAGCACTAGTTACAACACTATCATTTTCCAAGCACACGCCTGCTTGCGTATGTTTTGCAGAAAGGCCTCATAGGGCCTTTCCAACAAGCTTTCACTTATCCATTATGCATGCGTAATGTTTAGATTGAATTAAAACATAAAAATATCCAAACACATCAAATCTAGATTTTTTACATAGTAATAAACTAACACAAATCATCGAATCAGAAATTATGATCATGTTTAATGCTGTCTCATCTTACTTTACAAGCCGAAGCAAATTTCATCTTGCAAAACGAGTTTGAGAGTAGCAAAACTGTCTGATCAACATTACACTTTATTCGTAGTCACACACACACGCACGTAATTTGTGATTACCTTTATTGTGATTGTAACGTATTCCCGAATGTGCCGGAAAACCAATGTTGGTTCCCAAGCCTCTACTGCCAAATTCCTGCATAGTTGCCTATCAATGTCGCCGGCAACGGTCCGCCTGCAGTGAAAAGTCTTGTTCCACTACTGTCATAGCAGTGCGTGTATATAGCAGGCAAGTACTTATTCTGCTGGAAGCCATCGATTTCCTCATCCGGGAATTGTGCCTAGATAGGATAAGCACCATGAGCAAGTAGTTCGGAAAAATTGGGTATGTTTGAAAAGCCACCACCACTTACCACATAGCCTCGACTAGCTTTAAGTACCACCGTTCGCGAAGAGTTTATGCAAGATTCCAAATATTTCCCAGCCCGTATGTCGAAAAACATCAACATTCCCATACCGGTCCCTATGGTGAGGATATTGCCCTGGAAGCTCGCTGAACGAATTCCACAACCACTGTACCGCGAAGCGATCTTTTTCACTGACTGTAAAGAACAGAAAAATTAGTATACCATGAGAGAAGAAACATAAATATATGACAAAAGGTAACCAAAATTCTTATACCACCATCTACGACAACTCCATATCATCAAAAGATTTTAAATGAATAAATAAATATATAGAGCAGGAGTATCGGTAATTTAACATTGAATTTGCTAGTAGAGTTTTTGATATACATGCATAAATAATACGTCCCTATAGTTCAGGTTCCTATAGACGCTCGTTTAAAGTAAAATCTTTAAGATTGCCATCTTATTACACCTTAACACCCATTTAACTTTTTATCTTATTTACCTGTAACGTTCTCGGGTCAAGCAGAAGTGTGTAAGAACGGCATCCGACTGCATACAGACCGTTCGGTTGGCAAGCTATACACACGTTTTCCTGACAATTGGGTAGTTTCCGCGACAGCTTCTGTGAAAATGTTTCTGCATTGAACAGATGCATGTAACCGTTGAGCGATAGCAGTGCCAACTCGCGATACTCTTTGTTGAAACAGATAGCACGAATCTTTTGTGCACCACGGCAATCCTTCACGGCGACGGGCGTGATGTGAGCATAGCTCGGAACGGGCTGCTCTTCCTCGCCATCCTTCGCCACGGGGAAGTCCATCAGATCTTCGTTAACGCGCCAGAGTGCTAATTTCGTATCACGCGATCCGGACACCAGAAACTGGTCGTCTAACCAGCACATATCAAATACCCAGTCTCGGTGCGCGTTTTCGCCGATGCAAAGAGGATCTAGCGTAGGCAACCGGTAGAGTGCTATATCGGCCGAATGCCGTGCACCGGTCGCTAGCAAGCTGTGGCTAGGATTGATCTGACATGCGTGAATGCCCGACTGTGTATCGGGACTGGTCCCGTGGCTGTTGGGTAGCGTTGGAATCGCGTCCACTCGTCGCATGTTGACGTCGTACACCAACAACTTATTGCACTTGGTGCCGAAGACGACTTGTCGATTGCTGAGCCACTGCGAGCAAAACACCTTGTTGATGCTACCCAAAGAGATCGGCGTTTCTCTAAACATATCGTGCGTCAGGATGTGTCTGCTGGCGTAGGCCGGTTCCATGATCCTTTCCTCACGCAAGTCTGATTCTCTGCTTCTTATGTAGTCTACGAAGTTGTACGATGTACTAAGGATCTGATGCTGTTGACTCGGCGTTTCCTCCTCGCTGTCGCTATCCTCGTATGTCACGAAATCATCCGGTTTTTCTGGCTTACGCCGTCGTTCCTGTCGTAATGTTCGATTCCTATTGCGTCGATCATCCAGTCGTGTGGGAATGTAGCAGCTAGGCCGTTCGCCAGCCACTGGTCGCTTTAGCGTTTTGGACATTGTGGCTGATGTGCAATGTAATTGAGATGTCAGCTAATGTTTCGACCCAACTGTATCAGGACTACTGAGAACCAATCCCCACTGTCAAACCAATCGGTTCCACCATATAAAGGTTCGCCCAGTGCACAGAGTCCAATGTTTTATTTTCACCAACGACATTCAGCTATGCACTCCGTTGTGCACCAGAAATGATGCCACAACGGATGGTGTATCTGTGCCACCTAGCGAAGGTAAGGTGGTGGCCAATGGAGGCAACGAAGCGGAGGCGCTAGTAAATTCAGTCCACTTTCAGACACATAATTGCACTTCTTGTACGACTTTTGTACAATACTTCAACATCTCGCACGACATTCTTCAACACTTTACGAAACAAGGTTCTTTTAATTTAAACATAGCTAATAAAAAGTCAATAAATTAAAAGGTTTGTGCAGTTCTACCTTTTTGTGTAATGAAAATTCTTTATTTGACAGTTGTCTGGGGTCACAGGGTGCTCCAGATGAAAAAGTGTTTATTTTCAAAATAAGTTCACATGCGCGATATGCGGACGTTAGCCAAAGCTCTTATTAAGTTTATATTTTGTGTATTAATATTAAAATGTATTAAACAATATAAGAAAACATTATTTCCACTAGACAAATTGGTCCAGCTAGTCTGAACTATTTCTTTTATGCACTCATTATCATCATATCCTATCATAGGAAATATGTTCCTAGCTGTACTTTATGTGACTGTGTGGGTGTGTGTGAACTTCAAACCATCTGGTGTTGTTGTTTTGATAGCTGGCTGTTGCGGCTTTCTTGTTTTTTCTTCAATAAAATATGAGCATCGTTCAAGAAATCGAAGATTTTCACGGTGTTTATCTACTAGTAAGCAAAAGTTTAAATCCCAAATTCGCTGGTCGAACGTATATTGGTTATACTGTTGATCCAAACCGGAGGATAAAACAACACAACCGTGGACAGGATGCTGGAGGTGCGAAAAAAACTTCAGATCGAGGGCCATGGTAAGACAAAAAAAACTATTATGCAGCCAGCCTCCTGCATTTGTAATGTTCGCCAACTACATTGAATTGTTCGATCGCCAATGCAGGACGATGGTCATGATTATTCATGGATTTCCAAATAACATATCAGCTTTGCGGGTAAGTGACGCCTCCTGTTCCTACTGTGTAACAAATCATTCATTTGATAAAATGTTTATCCTACTTTATTTAGTTCGAATGGGCATGGCAACAGCCTCGGTTATCTCGAAGGCTCAAACATATACCAGAACTGCAAAAGAAACTTCGCCATGAATCCCACTTTGCGTACAATTTTCGCATACTTACGGAAATGCTGAGAATTGGACCGTGGAACCGGTTACCGCTCATAATCCGATGGCTGGCCGATGAATTTCATCGAGAGTTCGAGGTATGTATCTATGAGCGCATTCCTTTCGTACCACTTTTTTCTCATTCTCGATTCTGTCCTAACAGGCTGGTAAAAATCCACCGCTACACATGCCTATCTGTTTTGGGCGAATCAAGAAAGTTGGCCGAAAAAAGAAAACGAAAACGACGAAAGAGCAATCACACATATCTAAGCGAACCGTGTCTAATCAGTCGAAGAAAAGCAAAATAGTCATCAATTACGATTTTGACGAGTACGATCTGCTTGTAATGGGTGGTGAGAAACCCGATGGTGATGATGATGTAAAACTAGTTGGTGAATCGATTACCCCGGTGACAGCACCAGTTGAGAGTGTGGTGATTAGTTCCGACTCGGAAGACGACAGCGAAGTACCAGAGGAAGTGTCGCAGCAGCTGTGTACGTTGTGTAAAACGTCTATAGATTTAACGGATATGGAAACCACGGGAGATTTAATGTTGCGATGCCTACAGCCTCGGTGTACTTTAGTGAGTCATCTCGAATGTTTGGCCGATTTAATTTTAGAACCAGGTCAGTACATTCCCATTGAAGGCGACTGTCCCGTATGCGAGACACATTTCCTGTGGGGGGATATCATACGAAAAGCAAAGGGATGTACTGATTTGGTAGAGGACACAGAAAATGTTGACCCACTTGAAGTGGACGATATCTCAGATGAAGCTGAATAAAACGTGGCACGTTGTGTAATTTTTGTAAAACTCAGTTTGGGTTATTTTCTCTCTCACTCTCTCACTCTCTCTCCCTCTCTTTCTCTTTATTTCTTTCTTTCTTTTCCTGGCTTATTAGACATGTTTTGTCTCGATAGCTTAACCTTCGATAGGAGAGATGAAATTGTGGTATCTGTCCTGTCTTGTGAAAGGAGACCATTCTCGTCCTAGTTCGGGTTTCTACTCTCTTATACAATATACTTAAATTCTCATCCTTAAATTATAAACACATGATTGCACACATGGCAGCTACTGCAGGCAAACAAAGGCAACTGAACGTAAACGTAGACGGAAGGAAACATCCTGATGTCACAAAGCACATGGACCGATGCCAAGCGTTAGAATTTCCACTGCAGCATCAAAACCTGTGTTCCTGAGAGTTTTTTTTTACGAAATAAAACAAACTTGGCGAGCACGGATCGTGTTCCATATGGTACATCAGATCTCCATGATCGGCCTTGCAGTTGACCAATATCGTACTGCGCTGTAGGTATTTCGTTTACGGTTTACTCACCAAACTTCCATGAATATCTGGTTTCTACTTATCTTCCCGTCAGCGATTGAAACATCAAACGGATGGTAAGTTTGGAATAAAAAAGAAAACTATTAAACAGTAGTTAAACATTAACTTTTAACAAGCAGTTAAACATTTTTCTATTTACCTGTTTTTCTAATTTCTCTTAACCAGATTGCCAGTGCTGTACAAAAGATAGCAGTGTAGTTTTTTGTGTTATGTTAAGGAATTTCACACTATTGTTTAACTTAATTAAAAAATTTATTATATCTGTGATAAAATTTACATTGAACTACGATATTACGATATAAAGTTTTTGAACTAAAAAATTGATGTTATTTTTTATTAAAAGAAAAGTTCTATAATTCGATTTACATATGATGGAGCATAGTGCAATGAAAGTAATAATCACTCAGCATGTGAACCGTCGAATACATCATCGGGAGTAGTAAAAGCAAGTGGAAAAGAAAAGAGACAAGACGAGCGAGCGATCTGAAGCATTCGTATGTCAGGGAAGTCAAACTCGCACTGCTTTCATACTATGTTAGTTTTCGTCCACTGAACACGATCGCAGTTGGTAAGACCGCTGTAATGATGGGCCTTGCAATTTGCATATTTTTAAATCACAGTAGTCAATTGGAGTAGTTATCATTTACAAGCATTACTCCGTATATCTTCTGCATTTTTATGAATGTTTCAAAATTCGTTCGCCATAGCGAAATAGTTAATTTTCAAAGGAAGACAGAGGAAACCAAATATGAGAAAAATAGAGAGAGAGAGAGAGAGAGAGAGAGAGAGAAACACCCATAAGCTAAAGTATTATATTTTGAAACTGATTCGTTTTTAACATTAATTAAATTCCACATTACATTTGCTTTATGAAAATACAAATGTGTTCAATACCGTTGCAACTATTACTTCAAACATATGACTGACACACATGAGATACATTACCCAAACCAACATGCTCGTGTCTCATTTTTTTATGATACACAGAAAAAAAACACTGTTATTATTTTTTATTTTTATGAAAATTTTTTAAAATTGCTCCTTTACACTTGACTTTGTTAACATTTTTTTAAAACAAAAAATTGTTCATCTTCAAAAACTCACACAGCCTATAGATATAAAACATAGTTTGATATGCCTGCTTACAAGTGATCATGCTCGTGCGTCCCTCAGCATACGAATGTGTTTCACGGCGAGCGAGGTTTCATTCAGTTGTTTTGCTGTTGGTAGTGATCACATCGACTCCGGCACTCAACGAGATCAGATCGCGTGCGGCAATAACTACACATTTCAACTTTGCTTTTCACACTTCGAGCGCCAAGCGTAATTTTCTTATACACTCCAGCAAAAACGATATTGATTTCTTCCGTTGAAGGCATACAATTACGTGAAAATTGCGTGTTACAGCTGCAAAATTTCAATTACTTTGAGAGACTATTTAAATTGTGTGTGTTATAAGTGTACACGAGTGAAGGTGTTAAACTGTTTCTTATATTGTGCACTACTACAATCTAGCACATCGCTTCTTCCTAGAAACAAACTATCAATAAACTGAGCCAAAATGCATACCCGTCAGATGATAGTGATTGCATTGATCGTCCTGCTAACCGTGGCCAGTGTGTGCGATGCCCGACGTCGTTTTCCGAACCGGCGGAGGGGTCCTTCGAGAAAAACGCTCAAACAGCTGTACTATGAGTCGCGGGAAACCAACACGCCCAACTTCGTCCGGTTGGTGCTGATGCGGCTGATCTACGGCATCGCAACCCAGATGGGTGTAGAAGAACGGTTGGACAACGTGTTCGGTGGAGCGTTCGTACCTCCGAATGCTGCCGACGACAGCTCCGACTTTTTCGATGTACTGAGCGACGAAAGTGGTGAAGATTTTAGCTTTGGTCTATAAGGTAAGTTGTCCCAAGAAGTTCTAGCATCCTAACCCAGTCGGAGCGACTGTATCAGGGTGTCATTTTCGTTTAGTGCGAGTGTGTTTTTGGACTCCTTTCTGCCGCAAGAGGAAGGTTTCATAGTTGCCTATGACACAATTTTGACGCATTGCTTAAAATAATCGGAATGGAGGTGAAAACACTACCGGCTCTCCCACAGTCCCACTTCCCACTTGCACCGTAGCACGATTTCACGCCTGCTTTTGGCGGGGCCGCGACTGAAACCGGTCGATCATTGTTTCTCGACGCGTCATCGGCGCCGTCGATGGGCTTTTCTTCTGAGTGGAACGGTATTTGGCGCAAAAGAAAGTGGCTTCTGTTTTGTTTCTTGGTTTCGGGTGTACAAGAGGCGAACCTCCCAATGGGCTCCCTCCTCACGGCAGGAGAATGGCCAGAGTTTCATTGCGCCATTACTGTTTGGCACATGCTGTTTCATGCCGCGTGCTATTACCTGCCAACTTGTGCCAGTTTCATCCGGCTTCTATTGCACCGACATAATCGATCAGTGCCACTGGGCGAGGACGGGTAGGGAAGCTGTCCGGATGGTTTTCATTAAATAACCTACCATCCATCGCTGCGATCCTCGTTCCACCGAACGAGAGTAAAAATTCAAATACAAATAATGACGCCAGCCCATTACTGGTGGCCTGGCCTGGCTTTTTCTGTCTATCTGTGAGCCCCTATGCATTTTTTTTTTTGTTAATAAGCATCCGTCCCGCTTCTTGCGGTTCCAATGGGGTGGAAAATATCGATGAGCGGATCCGATTCCGGCGTGGTTCCGTCGCGGGAAAAGTGACCTCGAAAGTTGCAGCAGCAAACAGCAGCCGAGCCGAGTAATGCGGTTGAAGCGTCCCAAAATAAATCCTTCGGTGGTTCTTGCTTTAGTAATTACTTTATTCGGTGACCTCATTTCGCGCTAGTTGAACAATATTTACCCACGAGCGAGTACAACTTTATGTTTTGATCGCAAGCCGACAGATGTGGCCGCTATTGTTCTCAGCATCAGACGGGGCTTGCTGCAGTGTATTGCAGCCAACCGTACTAGGAGGTCTTTTAAATTCCTCCCCTTACCTTAAATAATCACCTATTTAACGTAAAGATTGAGGAGCAGCTTCCTACAAGTGGTAAGGTGTGAGGAATGGTATTTGATTTCACACTTTTTCCCCCGGAGAAAAAATCGCATCCAAACAAGAGAAAAGCCTAAAGGGACTTATTTATTCTTCTTTGTTTGCTTAAAAATCAGGTGACACGGACGTGTCCACGTTCAGTCCCTGGAGACGTAGCAGTCATACTGTGTGAAAGTGGTCAGTGTATCGGAGCGAACGGCAGTAAGAAATAATGTTAATGACGACCGGGCGTCATACCAACCGCGTATCGCAAGTTACTTTCTTAGCAACTTCCTTAACAGCCGCTTTTGTTCGCTTATGACGTGATGTTCACCTACGCGATATGCAAAGAAGTACATTAATGAGCCCAAATGAAAGTCATTTCCGAAAGTCAGGATAAAAAAATCCAAAACTACTGCGTCAACAAATGTCTTCGTTTAGCATAATTTAATAAACAATAAGGATTCCGCAGTAGAATACCTAAAGGGGGGGGGGGGATGTTTTAAAACAGGGTTCTATTTCGCAAATGTGGAGAACATGTTGTTGAGATGAACATAATGATTTTAAGAGAGAGAAAAAGAGAAAGAGGGAGAAAGACAAACTTTTCTTTCACGACAGTAGAAAAGTGTATCCTCTCTAATCTAACTCACGTTGGGATAGATCTTAATTGTAGAGATGCCACCTGGCATTTTGCTATGTGTCAGCATAGCACAGCGCATTCAGTCCGAACATAGTAGTCCCGGACATTTCAGCATCGTAACATTAATTGTGAATAAATCGAACATTATGATAAAGAAAATAGAATTTTAAAACATATTTTCAGAGGATTCTAGAAAAGTTCGAACAAAAAGGTAGCAATTTTATATGCTTTTAAATATTCAACTTACGTCTCACCATTAAAACCATGACATCCGCACATCAGCTCTAAACGAATTCCTTGGAGAAAGTTCAACCAACAACAAGGCAAACTATAAAGTTTGTCGAACGGTTTCCCTCACTGCATGTGTGTTTTTCGATCGAAGCTTTTTAGTCTCATACATCAAAGCTGCTTGCGCGAGGCGTGCGTAAGTTCTCCTTGGGCGGGTTTAACGGCTTTATCCGTACACCTGTACCAGAACATAATCAGGCAAATGGCAATGCACTGGCGGTACATTGCTCACCGAACACCGAACCCCTTTTCATGACCATAAGCGACCGATGATAAGACGGTGCCTGTTGCGTGTAAGAATAATGGCCAAGCATCAGTTGTTCGCAGAGTTGTTATCAATTCGACATGCGTTATAACGGATGGAGAAGAATGATACGCGGTCCCTTTATTTCCTTTTCTTCTGTTTTGCACAATAGGCCCTAAGATCGCCTAACACCACCAGAACATATCGCAGGGGAAACGGTAGTTCTAAGCGATTGGTTTTACTCCAACGAGCACAATTGATATGGAAACCGAGGCGTGGGAGGAAAACCCGCCGGTGCACACCGAACGCGCCAGACGATCGCCAAGAACCTTGACGTATCGTGTAATTTCTCATTCGTATGGTATCTCATTGTGCGCACGATATGTATAAAGCATATTGAATTATCGAAAATAATCCACATGCTTACCGCATTTTCATAAGATAGGCACAATTTGCCCGATAGAGTAGTGAAAGGAACTGTAATCTCAACTGCTGCACAGTAAAAAGCGGAAGAGTAAGAAAAAATCCATTCATCCATGTTTTCGATAGCTTTAAGAACATTGTTCAAGGCAGGAAGCGTTTTTTTCTTCACTTTAACTCACCAGCGGTCCAGGAGAAAGTGCATACGCTTTTGCGTGCTTCTCGGAACGCGACGCGTTATTTTAATATGCACCACGGTGAATGTATTTTTTTTTCTGCAATTTCGCATCATTCCGGCGCCCGATTTCGGTACGTCCGGTTTTGGTTGCTAGCCGCAGCGTGTGAAAAAGTGAAACCTGTCGCTAAACAGTTCGGGCCACCATCATGGCACGGGAAATCGATGACACTTTCGATGATAGTGGTTGTAGGTGCGAACGTAAACCAAACACTGACCGTAGTCAAATTCACCGGCTCGTGTTTATGGTGGAGAATTGGTTTTTTTGTTCACAATTTTACCAAAATAGTAAAATCTCGACACGGCAGCTACCCGCGCCCAGCACCAAAAGCCCAAGCCGACCAAAATGGATCGCTTTCGATTGGTACCGATCGAAAGGTGAAAATAATCGAAAACGTGATCTGTAAGCATCGGCTTTGTTTTTTGGGGTGGCAAAATTTGCATAACGAAACAAACGCCACGGAAAATGAAATGCTCCCACAAAAGGAACTCCCATTCCGTTAGGCACGTACAGTTGCGTTCCGCTTCCGAGTGACGTTCCGAACCGATAAGCTACGAAACGGTTCGTGTACCGGTTCCTCGCTGACACTGGCGTTGAAATCGTTTGATCGAAGCGAATCGAAGAAGGGTGACGTGTATCGTAGCAACGTGATGGCAGCAGGCACATGTTAGGGAAAAGATGAAAGGCGTTGCTGAAGCCTCGCGTGTAGGAATGTTGAAAACGTGGGTTTTTTTAGCATTCGTACCGAAAATCACAATTTGATTGGAATATATGTTAAAATTAATCCATTTTTAATCTAATTAATGAAGAGCGTCAATATTTTAGCATAATTCTAAAGATAAAAAAATTGCAAAATTGATCCGCTCAATTCGTCGACAGCTTGTTAGTAAATGTAAATAACAAACGAGATAAGAAGATAATGTGGTGAAGTTTATGTAAATTGATCAAGAGAAATCATTTATTTATTCCCAAAAAGCACCACCTGCGCTCTGCTATTTTCTTCACACACGCCCATTTCTCCCGAACCGAAACAGAATAGCATTAAAATCTAATTTTCCAATGAAAGATTTATGAATATTTTCGACGGGTGTGATATGCTAATTTGATTACAGCGCTGAGTATGAGCTCATAGATAATTTATATACGACCTAGGAATCTGAAGAAAGGTGACGTGCGCTCCAGGGACCGATACTTATTAAGATTAAATTTACTGTGCCTTAGTAAAACGCTTACTTCATTATGTTACTGCATTGAGTAAATTCTATGAAATCACTGTATGATGTCATAGGGTTTGCAAACTGCACTGCTAGCATATTAATCGTCAGAAAGGGGAAAGTTTGTAGCAGCACAACAATATCACCCAGGTGAATATGACTCAAATGACTGTCATTCCGAAGAAGCGGTAAAAAATTAAGAGATGATCAAGCGAGCTCATAATCCCAAGAAATCAGCTCATTCTTCAGGTTTCTTCTGCATTAGAAACTCGAAAATAGCTTTAGGGGCCGTTTCATGCTCCACTAGCGAGGGTATGCTGATAGGCCAGCGTTTTTATGCCCCTCAGACGCTAACAACATCATCAGCAATCATCTTGTTTACTAGCGCTTCAACAGCAGTTTTACATTAATTGATATTAGTCGTAACTTTCACTGGATCGTTCATGCTATTTCTGCACGAATCATGCATTACAGCCCATTATGTAGGGGGGCAAAACAATGCCGGCTTAAAAATTGTGCCGAAAAATGCTAACTAGATCGCGTACGTCGGGACGGTCGAAGCGAGCAGCTAGATTCTTCTGCTTCCGCCGGGGAACAGTCACACTAACCCAAGGCGTAAATGAGAAACATAGCCCAAAGCGAAAACAGGCGGATGCTACCGGGGCATTCACTTATCGCCTGCTTAACGTATTGCCTCATAATAATGTTACGGAGTAGCGTCACGGGCATACCTTGGCACCGGTTACGGCAATATCTTGACACATTTTCTCACACCGCATACAACCACACAGCGGAACCGGAACGCATCCGAGCCGGGAGCTTGACAAATTGTTTAATAATGTATGCCACAATGTGGATCTTCTGCCGGCAAACACGCAGGCGATTGAATCGCGTGGTGAAAAGTGGGAAATTTCTAGACGCCTCTCTTCATCGGCTTATTCTTTACGTAATTTAACACCCGGCAAGCATTGCTTAGCAAGTCTTTTACGTTGCGTGGTTTCGCTAGACGGGGTGTCATCGGGCGAGGTAATGAAATTAACCTCGATTGCAGAAGATCAATCCCGTGTGCAATCTTACCACAGTACGGTGAACTTGAACTTGATCAAATTCCTCACGGTGAAGGTGTCGGTCGGTGTCCCCTCCCCCTCCCCCCTGATAGCAAGCGACACTCCTAAGTAAGTCGTTATACTGACGAGCGAATATAAAGTCAATTTTCGACCCTTTTCAGACTGATTTCCTGCTACCTGTAAACGACATGAATTAACGTGAATTAACGTTTTCAATCGATTCTAAATTAAAGTCACATCACAGTTCTTCAGTCTCGGGAGGCCGACGGAAGATCCCGTTCGTTACGGAAGAAAGCCTTTCAGATGCTGTTAACGGCATGTTTACCTCAATATAGCCTACATTGAGCGTCTGTGTTCTTGGTGCACAGCATTTAACCTCATTGTACACACTGCCGTCCATGAAGTTTGTTTGTGCGGCGTGGGGATGTTTGTTCGCGCGTGAAAGGGTTATGTTGTTTGCAAACTGCTTTGCTATCGATCGATGCGATGCGTTAGCCATTAGGCAGCTGTTGGTTATCGTTGATAGAAAAATTGTATTTAGCTGCGAAAACATTTTTACCCCAGACAATGATACGTTTTGGAACGGGGGAAATTGGTGTGGATTTAGCTTTAGACCGTGCGGTATAGATGAACAACTTAAAATGAGCGGTTTATTGGCCTGGTTTTAGTCACTGGTAAAATAATGTGGTGATTGCAGGGCGTATGGTATGCGGTACGGAGGAAATCGACTACAACACCTTTTGCGTGTTTTCATGTCGATTTCTTCCTGTGAACCTTTTCGACGCGAATGCTCTCTTGTGAACTATTATTCTGTGTAAAAATCATAAGCGGTTCACAACTGGCAATTGTAGGGATTGTTTCGAATGGTTTGAGATTCTCCATACAGTGTGCAACATAACTTTAGCATAATTTGTGTTTTGTGGATCCGAAAGTAACCGTTATTTATACTACACATACTGCTTTCAAACATTGTGATTTTTTATCCAAATACAATGCCAATGTTTTGTAAAACAATATTATGGAACTGATTTGATGTCATAAGGCTACCATAGAGAACAATGGCATAACTAGTTGCATTATTTAAGCATATCTATACTGGTGTGGGTAGTTTCTAGTAATAGTAAAAGAAGTCTTTGAAACTGAACTATAACGTTTGTTTTATTTAATTGTCTAATGTGCTAGAGTCAAGGCAGTTTACCTCATGCAATTCTTAACCCTATAGATACAATTGTTATACTTTCTTTATAAATTATATAACTTAGTGAAAATTTTTATATCCTACTTAAGAACCCTATGATTTGATGTTTATCTAATGATCTCTTTCATCCGTACTAATAAGAACTAGGTCAGACTAACACATTTTATTGCTATACGGCTAAAAGGATGACATAATAAAATAAAAGTGATTCTCTCTATACATTATGCTAAAATTACTATCACTAATTGTTGTAGAATTATATGTTTTACTATTAAGATAATACCCGTTCATTACGGACCCCTTGAACCATTTCTCCCATTTGTTCATTTATTATTGGATTCAGCGATCGCTGCTTCTTTTCCATTCATTTCCATTAATCCTGCCTCGCTCGGAATGCATAATTGTTCGGTTGTTTACCAGGGTCTGGGTGCCAGGTGGGACGTGTTATGTTGTCTTTCGTCCATCGTTACCACTCGTCGCTAAGTAGGCATATCGCGGAAGCGACTGATCTAGCGTTCCAACGGGTCCGTCGTCATCGAAGCGACACCAGTCGGTTTGACCTAATTTCAGCTGAACTGATTTAAATATTCTGTTCATACCGTTCCGTCCCGAGCGTACCGAGAAAGTCGTCACTAAGGCAAAGGAAAAAATAGGAACGCATAATGAAGTCATAAACACACGCATGTCCGCAAATCATGCTTTCTTCAAGCGGACGGAAACTTGCGATCAATATCACCGTGTGTCTCAGCAGCATTGGTTGTACTACTGATGGAGAATTTTCTCGCCAGCAGCTGTTTATTTCGAGTGAATCAAAAACACACATATATTTTCATCTGTTTTGGTTTTGTGTTGTTTCTTTTCTTTGCAGAACCATTCCCTCAACGAGCATCAAACAAGCAACGGATTCCATCGATGGGCACAGGGAAAAAGAAAAACACACTACAATAAATTCAATCAGTATTGGCGGAAATACCAAGGAGATGGAACCACCGAACGTGTATAGTAGTGCACCCCTTCCCAAAAGATCATCAACGGCAGCTAGGATCGACGCTGCTGAACCGGGAACCGACGACGCTTCCCAGCGGAACGAAAACGCGCAGATAACAGACGCAGTTTTTTTTTGTTACGCTGTTTGCTTATTTTACCATCATAGCAGGCAACGGTCTTTTCATTTCCTTCACATGTCTTCACATCACGACACATTACCGGGTACGGTTGAACAGATGACTACGGTACGATAAGCTACGGTAACGAGAAAGAGCAAAAAAACAACGAGCTCCAGGTGGTCTAAACGCTACTTGCAGACGAAGCCGAAGCTACTAACGCCCAGCGATAAAACAACTTCAGGCAGAAAAGCACTACTGGAACTATACAGTATCGTCGTGTATGCGCTATTCCTCCACTCCACACCTCTTTCTTACCCGTTTTCAAGGGTTGTAAAAACAAAGCCCAAAACTGGACACAATCTGAGACCGACGGAAAGAAAAGTTAACAGCGCCATTAGCAAAAGAATCGGGAGAGCGAAGCTGCCGCCCGGGGAGCTGCCACGGATAACTGCTGTTGATTTTGGCAATTAAACTGTCGAAAAGAAAAGTAAAACTGCTGCCTAATGCTGAGGTACCTGGTGCACCGGTGGGTGGTGGCTCTGTTTGTTTGGCTTCCGCCCAGAAACGCCCTTCCTTGGTTGGTTCCCTTTGGCCACGCAGATCGACACGAACGGCAACCAAAATTAGCAGCCTCGATCGAACTCGAGAATGTGCCGCACATTTAATGGACGGCCGAACTGCCTGTCCAAATTGTGATGGCATGTTTTCTCGCTCTCTCTCACTTTCTCTCTCTCTCTCTCTCTCTCTCCTCGTCCAATTTTTGCCTTTGTTTTTTTCCACTTCCACACCCATCGGCTGAACTGATTTGAAGTGCACAATTTCTGGGCTATTAGGAAGAGTTTACTTTAGGAAAACCAATTGCGCTCCTCTAACTGTTTTCGAGTGATTTGCGGAGACTTGGGAATGGGATTTTTTGGTAGGTTTCGTGTCGAGTCGAAGGCTTTCGAGTCAGCTTTGATTGGAAGCTGCTTGCTTGGGGTCTTCACTTCACATTGAAAAATAGATGGCAATGAAATTTTGGTTCCATTTGTAACGTTCTTTTCGAAGTACGGAGCGGTTTTAGCAAAGATGTCGCGATGTGAAGTTGCATTGTGGCAAGATTCGACGTTTATTTATAAGCTATTTATTACTATTATTATTGGTTATCACAAGGATTGCTCCCATTGGAACCATTACGTTTAAGAGAATGTATTTATTGCAAAACATTGCATCCGTCCAAAGCTGTAAATAGTGTATTATATACAAATATACGACTAAGATATAACAAAACAAAAAAACTACTGTAAGGTATTCTGCATGAGCGAAATGTGATCGATTGAGAAAAGCGTTTTTAATTGGTAAGTAAAAAAATAAATCAAACTCACAAGAGATAAGAAAGAAAACGATCTCCACGGTTTGCATTTCGTGAATTTCTAAGAAAACAAAAAGGCAAATAAAGATCAAAATTAATCAAAATGTAGATGATAAACAGTTACCTCTTAAACGCCATGCATGTCACATTTAGCCAGCGAAGTAAAACTAACAAAGATACCGAAACGTTGGCCGAATTTTGCAACCAAATTTTGTTCATTACCTGTATGTCATGAAAATTAACACTCGATGTGGAAAAAGTCGTAAATTAACGCTGCGAGAAGGGAAGAGATTAATCATGGTGTCCTACTATATCAAACAACTTTTACCGACGCAATTATTTGTAATTCATATTTTATCTAACTATGGGAGAGTGAAATTATCATATGATCGCTTGCCTGGGTGTATATCCGTTTGGTGTAATGACATTTCCATGCCGAAAACGGGGGAAACCCAACACAAACACCCCCCGCCAGCATTGATTGTCCGGTAGCGCCACGGATCGTTGGAATTTCGCGCAACGATCGTGACGACACCGTTTTCTCTTTCTCCCGTGGGCCTAGAATTTCTCCCGCTTCATCTGCCAAAAGACGGACGGCAAACGAATGTCTGGCCATTTCGAGTGTCGTTAAGTGTAGAAGGGAGAAACCGCATGCCGTTATGCACCCTTTCCGGGAGAGGAACATGTCTGTGATTGCAGTGCGGGAGGCTTTGCGTTTGTGTAGTTGTTGTGCAGTCTGCAAGGATAGGATAACGATATTCAGTAGAACCACCGCGGGGAAAGGCCCTTCGTAGCAATCGTGCCTACTGGAACGTAGAAAGCAGAAAGTGTCATCTTCATCGCCCAAGTCTAGGTCATTTCGGTTCATTGTGACCTTTGTTTGATATTCCCTAGCCTTAGCATGCACCGAGATGTGACTTTAATGCAAGTGAAAGTTGTTAATATTGATACTAGTGGTGGTTTTAGGAATGCAGCGGCTCTCTGAATGTATCATAATGCGAAACTGTAAAAGCTATGGAATTCAAGTTTTCCTCTAAAACGTTTTATAATATATTTATAAATTATTATTAATACCTTGTTTAATAATATTTGTATGATACATTCTGATATTTTTTATCTTAAGAAATGATAGCATCCTTTTCCATTCCATTTTGGTGCAAAACTAAGTATTACTCAGGTAACTTCTCTTTTACTAATACTGGAAGAACTGTTGGTAAACCCCTGTTTGTCGAATTATAGCATATTTTTTCCTAACTTTACGATCACTATTCATGCATTATAATCCGATATGTTTTTTGACACCTCGTTGTATTATCATCGGACCCCTGTAATTCAATGTGACCAGGGTTTTTATTAAAGTTTTCCCTGCTGAAAAATCATTTAAAGTTAACATATATAAACGCATAATATAATCAAGATATTGAAATAATTATATTCCACAAGCCATTGTGTAAAGGACAAGATTGAGTCCGGCACCAATGAAACATTATATGTAAACATGTATATTGAATATGAAAAATATACGAATGAATGAATGAATGATACTCTGGATCCCTGTAATTAAAAATAATCAAAAGCCAGAAATAACTTGAAAAGAAAAATAACTTAAAAAGATCTTTTTTACAAATCATTTTTCCCCTTTGAATGTTTGAATGAATGAGATATTTCGAACTTCGTTGTCGTTAAAAAAATAAGTCTTTTTGTTCTGAAATGTTCGATTTGAAATAAATCATGAAATAAATAATGTATTTACGTATGTATTTGAAATATCACAACGACGTTATTTTTTCATTTTACTACTTCTCTTCTTATCTATTGATTTAAATATAGAAGATCCAATTTCGGCAGTTGTTCTTGAAAGTGAAAACCTTCCTTCTCACAATAATCTTAAATTTGTCGAAGGCACTTATAACCCTGAAAAAAAATAGAACCTTATTCAATTGGTTGATAACCCAACAACAAGCAAATATCGCGTGTCATCAGTGTTCTAAAAAATGTGGATTTTTCAATGTTGGGAATGATCCAAGGTTAAATATTCAGTCAATTCTAGTTTTTCTGTATGCTCACGTTTAAACACTAATTTTAAAAGATCTGTTGGAGATTAACGTAAAAAAACACTCAGTTTATTTACGCAAATGACAAAAAATAGGGAATATACGAATATATATCGTACGAATTATATATAAAAAATGTAACATGGGATGATATCAACATGAATGCATCCATCTGAGGGTCTCAATTAATCCACCACAGGAGCAGAAGTTGCTAATTAATTAGCTTAATAAGCTTCAACTGTCACATCTAGTGAATTGGATGTAATGCTTATGTTTGCTATAGATATTTTTTATAGTTTTAAAACGAAACGGTTAAAAGGATATTTCTGAAGAAGAAGGGAGGATTTGGGACAAGCATAGTTTGCACGAGATCATTAAGTTTGCATAAATAATAAGTTTGCATAAAATAATAGTTTGCATTAAATAACGAGATCATTAAGTTCATTAAGTTTGCATAATAAATTTGAAAACAGATCAGTGCGTAGATACCTAGCTCGCTGTCTCACAAGATCATGATTCAAATAAATATTCAATAAAATGAGCATCAATAGTTTTTGGTTTGTCGTTGCTACTATTAATAACCTATCCATAATCATATTGTGCGCAAAATTGTATAAAAAAATTGTTACAATTTGGTTAGACTAACTTTGAGATTAGCTTGTCTTTCGCTGTATCACTGCGTATAATACACTAGCGCACCTGACTATATCTTTCCAAACTCTGTTTTCAAGCAAACACCAAACAAACTAAATAGGATTACACAACAGATTTTCGTTGAAACTGATTTTGGCAAAACCAGAAGAGTTTCTTTATTCTTCATGAAATAAAACTTTTTAACTTTCAATTGTTTCGCAACAATAGTACTGAAATTTCACACACAGAGCTAATTAATTTTTCATCTTACAATCGTTATAAACAAAAACAAATGGAAAAATACATCTTTGATTTGAAAAGATATCAATGCTTAAAACAACGATATTGATTGATGCATTTTAAGGTGATCTCATTATTTTAAGTGTCATCAAATCAAACGGCAAAAAAACCGTTTGATAGCACGATCGTTCCCATGAAATCGCATTTCTTCCATTTCGCTGGCGAACGTTTTTCAGTGACCGTTAATTAACGAGCTAGCAGTTAGAAACACAACGCAGCGATGCACATGTCCGGCAGCAGTTTAATGATTTTTTCTCTCTCCTTGTTCACAAAAATTATCGATCGTTCACCCGTTCGATACAGGGCCGATGAATTTCGATACACCCGTTAGATCTCGTTACCTTCGCCACAGAGTGGGCCAGCACTTTGTTATCCGAAAACGGATCAATAGTGGGCGCCAAAGGGGAAAGGAACAACAATTATGGTGTGATATTTTCGAATTGCAGTAATGCATCCATCATGGACCATATTTGCAGTATTCAAACAAAAAACCAACTCCATCCATTAACGGATAGTGTATAGGATTCCATTAGGATTGACTGTTATTTTCTCACAGTTATTGCTCCAAACTCTTTCGCTTCCGATAATGATTGAATTGTAATTGAATTCCAAAACAAACCATTTATGTTTTGTAGACAATTATTCCACCTTTCCTGCTTCTATTCGAACATGTACAAAATTAACTGCTGCATTTCTTGCTGCTGTGAGAAGTACCAAAAGTTTAAACGATTTGAAAATCAATATTAAACTGGTTTTATTTAGAGCCTCTGCGATCTGTGACATGACATTGTGAGGATTGACTGTGAGGATTGTGAGGACTGTGAAGATTTGAAATATTGACAAAATTTGATACAACTACGCAAGCTTTGGTATACTAGCGTGTTTCATTCGAACACATTTTTGTACCAGCTCATATCTGAATGTATTTGATTGTTAGACTAAGGAGAGTATACACAGTTTTCATTACTCCCCATACCGTTTAGTCATCCAAATAAAGATCCTCGTGCCATAAACGCGGTGTTTTTGTGATTTTTTGGCACGGATTCTGTATTTAAAGAGAATCCGCCAGGTAGCATAGTATTAATGCTGGTTCACAACATCACTTTATTTGTAAAGTACACAAACCTATATGAAGGTGGCCTACATGCAGCACAATACATATCTACAATTTAGGAAGATATCTGCATTTTGGCAGAAACGAAGGAATTTTCTGATTTGGTACTATCTCTCACTAGCATCGAATCTAGTTTTTTTCCCATCCATCGAATCCAGAGATGCTACTATGTTATGCCAAATCATTTATTAACGTGTTTATCGTTTGGTATCGAAGCGATGTCATAATTTAAATTAGACTCTGGCACAAAAAATGCTCTATTTTATAAGCATGTGATACAACGAACGAACAGAACGTGATTTTAAGCATTTAGAACGATATCATGTACACAACTTCCTTCCTTCCTTTTCTTGGCCTTCATTCAAAAGATTATCATGCACTGAACACCAAAAAGGAGAAGAAAACAACTAACTTCATGAAATATCACTGTAAGATCAACGGAAAGCAACGAATAGGTATACAGATTCCACGGATTCCACTAGTTACACTTGCACATGCGCCAGAATAAATAAACAGAACGAGTCCTTCGATACACAAACCCGTGGTCGAATTTTTGTTTGATTGATGACCTTCGTACAGCACCGGTTTCTCCGTGAGGAACAAAAAAAGTAACTAAGTTTCAAAGTTAATTGTAATTATTACTAATGTTTGTTTTTTTTTCAAGTCCTACACGTTACATTATACAATATTTATAAAAACAGTCTTTATACATCAATGCTTCATCGCATCATTCACAAACATTTCAGTATAACCACGGCACTGCATCTTGGAGGATGTGTCGGTCACCGGGCATCCAAACGATTGATTAAGGAACTTTCTGATTGATACCACTGCCAGGTATGCCACCTCCGCTTCCCATCGGATTGCCTAGCATGCCACCGCCTACTCCGTTATGTTGCGTGATGCCAGCACCATTCTGTTGTTGCTGCTGTTGCTGCCCTACTGACGTTGGCACACTGACACTGCCACTATTTGGACCATTGTTACTGCTACCGTTGTTATTACTGATGCCACCAACAACGCTTGCCCCGTTGTTACTATTGGCGTTGCTACCATTATTGGTACCGTTGTTGCTATTGGGCATAATTGCAGGATCATTCGATAGAAGGGTACCCTGGACACCGCCTCCAACAGGTTGCCCTCCGACCGCCAAACCTGTGAGACTGGTAGTTCCGAGAGCCGTTAAGCGTGTACGCCGTCGGGTATAGTGCTGCCAGAGTAAGATGGCCTGGTCGTCAATAAATTTGCAACATTGTGCGCTGACAATCTCTCGTCGAAAGTGCTCGTACTGCAGTAAATCCAGGAAATACAGACACATGGGGAATTTGAGATATTTTGCATACTCCGGTTCCTTCCAGTACAGTAGATACTTTAAATAGTTTACAAAAGCGGCATCTTTAAAATATCCACGTTGGGCCAGAACTATAATATATTTGAAACAACAATTGTTAGTGAATTGCAAGGCAACGGCAAGCAATATAGTTCATCGTTTTAGCTTCCCAGCGTTCTACTTACAATGCAAATAATTGGGATTAGCCAAACATTGCACGAACTCCAGTTCAACTTGAAATCTCAGCTTTTGTGCATCTTCTGATTCGACAGGTACTGAAGATGGGACCAACAAGAACAATATTTGCATGGTTATGTTACTTGTATTCAGCATATTATATAAATAATAAATTCGGTACACCTGACATAGGATACAAAGTACAGAAAATAAACTATACGAGTACCGAGTGTGCATGCCAATTTAAAAGCCTAAGCGCAGTAGCGAAGATTAAGGAATTTCAATTATCTAAAACATATACGCTATTCGCTACTACATAAATACAATGTTTTTAAACGAGCTATATGGACAGAAGTAAAAGTATAATAACATAAAGTACTTACATTTACCCTTCCCGACCATTTTATTAGCCATGGCTATTATTATTTGTATCGATATGTGTATGTATGTACGTATGAATGTATGTGCTGAATCCTTAATTAAACGAAAAAGGACTAAAACACTAAAAGTGGGCTTGTCGCAAATGGTCTTAGACAATATGGAGAGTGCTGGGTTGCAACCGAATTTGGTTTGCCAGTGCGAATTGGAAACTGAACAGACAGGAGCAAAAAGAAGCTAAGATTCTAATAAATGACTATATAATATACGCCACGAAATAAACGAAGCGTTGCTAGAGGAATACGTACAACAGCCTCACAAATAAATATGAAAGTTTGCAGACTCTTTAAAGTAGGGCCTTAGGGCATTTTTAAAGGAACAGGAATGGATAATGAACTATTCACTCGCTATCCGCTTCTTTACGCCGGTCATATGCTAGAGTCAGCAGAATGTTGAAGATCACATAATTAGGGGAAGAAAAGAGAGAAAGAAAACAAAACAGGAGCTCATTATTTACAACATAACAAGAAACAGTGCTAGAAAGGAAATACATTAATCGCTGAGAGGGGTTTATGTACACTATCGACACACAGAGCAAACTTTCCAGCATCACCAATAAACCAGATACAATGAGGTTGGATCCAAAAATATCAATACGTTCATATTTTAAAAATTTTAAACTTTTTTCAGCTTCTAGCTATCGATGTGAATGGAAAGTTTGTGATGAGACATACCGAGTATACCTTCACATTATCCGTACAAGAACTGATTATGGTCTACTTTATAGTGTTTCTATATACGCCTTTTTCGAAACAGTGAAATATTCACCGCAACAACGCGAATGATCTTAATAACACAGTAGTAACAAGGAACATGAAACATCGATTTATATGGTAGCGAGGATCCAAAGCAACAACTACCAGCAACATTAATCGTACGATAGGCACGGTAAACTTCAAGTATCCCGAAGTAAGCAATTTTTTCTAGCAAGCAGTAATAATTAAAAATCCAAGGAACAAAATTCGTCAACAAGTGCAACGAAATTAAAATTGAATAGGTACACATAGGATAAACGTACAGAAGTTTGGTGCATAAAGTGGCCATCTAAACACAGGAAGATAATAAGAAAATAGGTGATTTATGATTTCCACATAGACAACCGTACTCACAACCGTATGGGTTCATGATAGACTTTCTCAGTTAACCCAATGTAATATGATATCGAGCCGATGTATTGATGCGTGTTTTAATCCAGAAGTAACAGAAAATTCCTCGACGAGCAGTTGTTTTCCATCGATATTTCAGCACACGCACTTTTCTTGCCGCTTTGCCGAAGTTTTGTCTTGCTTACTTTGCCTGTAGTGATGGGGCGTTACTTTGGGGCAGTGTGAATGTTTTGAATTATTATTTCCTGTTTTCTTATCCATTTCAACGTACGATTAATTAAAATAATATTGCATGAGGAAATTCATTTCAATCGAAAAATAAACATATAAAATTTCAGCAAAAAATAGAAAGAATCTTTAACAAATCCTTTAATATTTTGTTTAAAAATAATGCCCATCCCTACTTGAGGCAAATTTTGACGCGTCAAATTCGTTTCTCAGTTTTGACAATTTTGACAGCAAGCAACAAGGTTAATAGTAAAACCCACGGTTCGTACATTGCCGAAGAAACCAACATGAAGTACCCGCCCGACAAAAAAACTGTACAAATCTTGTTATTGCCGACTCGGCTGCCGATCCTAAGTAATCTTTGGCGAAAATTATCTCACGCACACATGCGCATTTCGTGTATGTATACGATTCGTGCGTGTGTATGCGTGAGATATTTTGTGCTTGTTTCTCTTTCTTTCTTTCGTAAAAGTCAATTTTAAAAAAGTAAAAGTCAGGCTAGGCAGTCAATTTTTGTTCCACTATATATATATACATCCATGTTTATTTTTTCGTAAAACATTAACACAAAAAACACAAAATTTCACACACAAATTTTGGACACAGCGCAGCTGTTTGGAAATTTTCCACTTGTCGTCTGGTTTTCGTTGGAGTTTTTCTGGAACAAAAGAATAAAACAAAAGGTAAAATAGAGCTTGGAAGTGTATATTGAGTATTATTATTAAAAATAATTACCTTTTATACGTGTATTTTTAGTAAAAATGCCGAGTGAAACGCTGACAGGATCTGCTGGCGCCAGCAAGCTCGTCAGCCACACCAACGCCGATCACATTCGTCCACTGCATCCAAACTGGCGCCGCCGTATTGCAAGCGACAGATACGATGGGGAGGAACACATCAGTTTTTTCATCGTTGGTCGCTCCGGTGATCAGCTAGCCATTTAGAACTGCTTCTATGCCGAACACTATACTGGGACCGGGTTCCGTGATGTATACGCCCAGCACAAGTGCATCTACTTCTGCGTCGATCACGATCATTCTGAGCTTTTGATCACGCACTGCAGCGAGGAAATGCATAAAATTTACGTGATATTAAAGCAAAAAAAATACCAAACATAAAACCACCAAGATACACGAAAAAAATTGGCGAGAGTGGCCTCAGTATTGTGATGATTGGAATTTTTTATAACCCTTCCCTTACCATTTTGTCAAAAAAAAAAAAAATCGGAAGGAGATACCTAACCGGAAAGAAAGGATCTCGCCAAAAAATGGAGTAGGAGAGCCCTACAGGAAAAAGTTGCGGAGCTCTCACCCTCGTGGCGGAAGGGTGACCAAATTCCACCCACCAAGAAGAGAGCTTTTGATCACGCACTGCAGCGGCGAAAGGCATAAAAATGCGTGATATTAAATCAAACAAAAATACCAAACACAAAACCGCCAAGATACACGAAAAAAAAAAATTGGCGAGAGTGGCCTCAGTATTATGATGTTTGGATTTTTTTATAACCCTTCCCTTCCCATTTTGTCAAAAAAAATGTGAAGGGAGTGCCCCAAAGGGAGACGATCTCGCCAAAACATGGAGTGGGAGAGCCCTACAGGAAAAGGATGCGGAGTTCTTACCCTCGTGGCGGAAGGATGAGCAAAATCGAACAGGGGACACTGACCTAACCCACCAACAAGAGAGCTTTTGATCACGCACTGCAGCGACGAAAGGCATACAATATACGTGATGATAAGCTAAAAAAAATCAAACAGAAAACCGCCAAGATACATGAAAAAAAATTAGCGAGAATGTCCTCTGTTTTTTATGTTTGAATTTTTTATAGCCCTTCTCATTCAATTTTGTCAAAAAAAAATAAAAACGCGGGAACAACACTTTACAATCTTAAAAAAACTATACTACATACACCAACTTACTACAAACAACACTCTACGAACTAAGAAAAACTATAGTACATACACCAACTAACTACAAACTACATTCTTCGAACTAAGAAAAACTATACTACACACACCAACTAACTACAAACAACACTCTACGTGTTGTGGTCAGGACGCAGCCATGACTTACGCAGCCAAACTACTCGCTCGGCGCTGTCTGGTAACTGACAGCACACGAAGTGAAGTAGTGTTCGGCGTGAGTGTTTCGGTTGTACCGAACACGCAGAGAGATGCCTTCTTTCTCTCCCTGCGATAGGCGGTAATGACCGGCGCCTAACGGGACCTGGCGTAAGATGATTGACGGCACAGGATCACTCTCTTCTCCAGCGGACTTCGAGGAGAACGGACGCACGGCTCCACTCGTCTTGTGGTTTGTGTGCGTGCGTGTATTTGATTATGTGTTAACTATTTTAATTATATTAAAATAAACCGGCCGTCTAAGAACACAAAACTACGAACTAAGAAAAACTATACTACATACACCAACTAACTACAAACAACACTCTACGAACTAAGAAAAACGGTTAAAGTCCTGATTGTGTCTCGTCCGCCATTAGTTCGAAAACCCCTGGCGTTGGCGTCACTGTCAAAGGTCGACGTTTTGGCGATTACTTTTTCAAATGTCACGATGAAAATCATGTACTTACATATTTATCGGTTTATTTTAATTGTGCTGCATAATGATGAATATAAATTTATTTCATCAGGTAAGTGTCAGGCTCCGGAAAGGGCCAAGGACGAACAAAACCGCGAACACGAAATACCAGGAGGTACAATAATCAGCAAACGCACGCGGAAAACGGGATCATGAGAAAGCGCTCACTCGCTGGAACTAAGGTGTGGACCGCTCGGCACTTATCACGTCGAAACATTACAGAATAAGCGGATCATAACTTCGTGTGGCCTGGCCTCGCTTCGTCCCTAACAGTGTTAATAAGAATAACAGGCGTATGACATACGCTTGTAGACAACATCAATAGACCTACCACGAGAGTAGTTGTGATTTTTGTTTCCAGCCTACCTGTTGCTCATTCCGGGCGTTGTGAGTATTCTAGATTCTCACATTTGATTTCATGATATGTACTGAATGCTATGTGTGTGCTATGCTATGTGTGAGCCCGTCGGTTCGTAATTTAATATCTTTTGTGTAATGAATTTTTAACTAAATACCAAATTTGATTAAAACAAAAACTTACAATTCAAAACGGATAAGTGAAAAATTTGGATATTCTCTCTCGCTCTCTATTCTCTAAATATTGTATTTTTTGCTTTGCTTTCCTACGGATGTTGGTTATGTACGCTATTGTGTTTCTCCACTGCGGCGGAAAATAATGAGATGTCTAACTACTCTTCATGAGGTCGAAAACCGTCGATCGATTCCATTAGCAACTGATTCTGTACAATCCAGAATCCAGTCAGATGCCTAACCGCCTCATTAAAAAATTAAAACTTATCAATCAGTTTCCAAACGGTTCACACATATTCATAAAATACTGCGGATCTTTCCAAAACTGACTAGCAACACTCTTAAAAAAAGAATTTCCGCCTTTGTATAAAGGCATTTAAATATATCACTTTACACGATTGCTCCACCGGGAACGGAAGCTGCATCACCACTGATACCGACTGACGAAGCGTTTTCGGTAGTTTCTGTTTCTGAATCTGAAAATATACATTATTAAACAACACTGAATATATGCGTACGTTCAATAAACACTTACCTGATAAAATAAATGTATTTTAATCATTATGCAGCACAACCAAAACAAACCGATAAATATGTAAACAAATGGTTTTCATCGTGGCATTTGAAAAAAATCATCGCTAAAACATCGACCTTTGACAGTGAATAGAGTGACGCTAGCGCCAGCGGTGGTAGGTTTCCGAACTAATGGCGGACGAGACACAATCCGGACTTTAACCCCGGACTTCAACCCAATCCGGACTTCAACCCTAATTGCAGTCTCGCATGAAGAACCTAAGATATTAACATAAACAGTTTGACAGATTCAAACCACAGCACAACTGTCCTCTCTTTCATATATACTGCTTTCCGTCTCCAGTTGCATTGCTGGGCTGAAAACATAAGAGGATACAATCACCCACCTAGGAAGAAGAAGACAATAAAGTTTAGAAGCGAATGTGAATTTTCATCACTGAAATTGGAAAGTATATTGTGCAGAAAAAACAGTTTTCCTGTCTGGTGCATAGATGCACGGTGCAGTGGTTGGAATATACGTAACCCTCTGAAGGCATGATTCATAAACGGCGAATCTCCTAGTTCGTGCTGGTTGCATTGGTCGAGTGTGTTTTACGGAGTAGTAAACAAAGGATTTCCTTCCTTGGCCAATGCCACTGGTAGCAGCATCTTGCCTGAGAAAAGATCTCCTTTAGTGTGCCAACTAGAGAGCTTCATACCCCTTGTAAGGGCATAGTTGTACGCCTGAAGAACATCATCGTAGCAAAATGCCTCCATATCGCTACCCGACCAACAACTTTACTTACGTCAGCTCCTGCGTAAAGTACATGATATTCCTCCTTAATTTTATATTTTGGCTGTTCGGCGGGCTACTGATCGGAATCGGGTTTTACGCGTTTGTCGACAAATGGCAGGCTACCGGACTAATTAAGCTGGAAACATTCTACGACATCGTACTGAACCTGTCGTTGGTGATGATAATCGCTGGTGGCATAGTGTTTGTGGTCAGTCTCGCGGGTTGCCTTGGTGCGCTGCGAGAAAACACCTGTCTGCTTAAGTTCTACTCGCTCTGCCTGCTTATCTTTTTCCTCTGCGAAATGGCCATTGCCATCACGGCGTTCGTATTCCCGCACAAGGTGAACGCGGTGCTAGAGGAATCGTTTACGGACAAAATCATCACCACATACCGGGACGATCCGGACTTGCAGAATCTCATCGATTTCGCACAACAAGAATTCCACTGTTGCGGACTGAGTAATGATGGCTACTTGGACTGGGGAAAGAATGAATATTTCAACTGCTCGTCACCGAGTGTGGAAAAGTGTGGTGTACCGTACAGCTGTTGCATTAACGCCACAGATATCAGCTCAGGCTTGGTGAACATTATGTGCGGCTACCACATCCAGCAGCAGTCTGTTGCTGCGGCTAGCAAGAAAATCTGGACCAGCGGCTGCATCGACATCGTGCGGGTGTGGGCCGAACGGAACCTGTATGTGATTGCTGGCATTGCCCTCGGTGCCGCCATTAGTCAACTTTTCGTCATCTATTTGGCCAAAACGCTGGAAGGACAGATCGACCTGCAGAAGAGTAGTTGGTCATAGTGAATTTACATCGGGTGGGGGAGTGGCGGACGACCAGTCTAAGAGATACCTACGAACAGCGAGCGCAACAAATCAGCAAAATCCATTGCGATGGAGCAATGGAGAGCAGTTAAAATAGCGAGACAGAGAAGAAGTGTGTGTGAGAGAGAGATTAAAAGACCTAGCAAAACAGAAAAAGAAAATAACAAGCACAATAGAGTGTTTTGCCGTACAAGTCCGCGCATCATCATCAGCATCAAGCAAAACCGAGTGCACAGTTTTTTTCCTTCGTCGCTTGCAACATTCAGCATACATAGCATGGGAGGGTGAGTAATCAATCGCTCTGCTCACTCCGACATTGCTTCAGAGGTGCCCGCTTTCCCTTTCCCCCTACCCACGCGAACAAAAGCTGCAAGATGTCTTGCAGTTTACGCAAAATCTTTGATTTAGCAATGAGCGAGCGACGCGAACATTTCGGTTTTTTACAAGTCTGCAAGCAAACAGACGCACATAAACAAAACCGAGGAACAATCTAAATAAGATCAAAATTTTCAGTCCTTTAAATTAGATTTTACATGTTGGTCGTAGTTAGCCCATTTCTTTCATTGACAAGTTGACTTTTATTTGATCAGTAATGAGCAAAAAATGTAATTTTTGGTTGGGTTCTCTCACATGTAATGTTAGACACTTATGCAGTCATTCCACCTCCCTTCGATTTTCCTGCACAAGAATGGACTGATAGGCACAACAGCAAGAGGAGACATGATTAACGAACGAAAGGAATGGACGTTTTTAAGTACGTATGTGTAAACTAGACTGTTAATAGTATTTGTTTGCGAATTCCCTACTCGACATCATCATACGCAGGAACTGTATGTGGATTAAAAAAAAAATGAATTTTGACCACTCATGTTTGCTTTTAGTAATTGTGAAAAAGTTCGCGGTCAATGTGAAGCATTTTAAACTGGTTCAGAACAATGCAAATCGTCTATGTCTTAAGATTGAGGGTCAACAACTGCGAATAATACTCATGTATCTCATTTCCAATCTCTACAGCGCGTTCTCTGAAGCGCTGTACAGTAAAATATCAAACTTTAACGTGCAGTCAATGCCAACGCGTGTGATGTTTCTTCCTGGTATAGCGTCATAGATAACGAGAAATTAAAATTTTCCAGCGATGTGCTGTTAAATAGTGTGAGTCGAGTAGCTTGAAAGTATTGATCATTCCATGGTTTATAGATGAGAGAACAGGTGCGAACAGCATCCCAAAGCAAAGGTTTACACGCAAAATGTAATGACTGCGACGAGTTACAATACAATAAGCCAATTCTATGTCATATATTTGTAAAGCGCAATAGAATTGTATCAAATAGGTATTTGAAAATGAATAAAGGAAATGCAAACCGTGTCATACAGATCATTAAGAAATGTTGTTTTTATTGACTATGAATATACAGAACGCGGGTGAGAACGACGTATGTTTTAATGTTTATAAACAAACGATTGAGAACATTTCATTCGAAATTAATTAAAAATGCAGTTCAACATGTAAAATAATCGTACGATCACGGGCGTTTTAGCTGATCATCTTCCTGATTTGTAGCGCTGCGTAAACGTTGTGTTAACAACGACAAAAACGTTTGTTTACACCCGTCATGCTTCAAACACTATCTTCGTCTGCGGCTGTTACGATCTCGTTCGTCGCTATTTCGTCTATGGTCACTGTCATATCTATGCCGACTGTGCGATTCATGTCGATTACCATGATGTCCATGGCGATCCTCCCTTGAATATGGTTTATTATGATGCCGATCATTATAGTGTGAACGATCGTTGCGATGCATTTTCGTGCGCATCGAACTTTGTTGCTGTTGATCATCATACGGCGGCAGTTCGGCGCCGAGCATTTGCTGCCCAAACTGAGCAAATACTTCGGGAGTAAACGACGCAGGGTTAGAGTTCATCATCATTATCATCGTGGATACTAGATCTGTTTGGCCGTACACTTGATTTGAAGCAATTGCCGATAGTAAATCATTTTGCTCATGTGATGTGTTCAAGCCGTCCATACTTTTTTCCAACGATACACGCGCTTCATTGTCAGGCAGATGATTATATGAAGAGTCTTCCTGATATCGGTAGTTTCTGCTATTACTAGTCGAGGGATGGTTGAAGTTGATCTGTGGCGATGCAACAGGATTGGAGCCATTTCGAGTTTTCTTATGCAGCGTTAATTGACGTTGGAAAAGTGAGGTGCCTTCGAAAATGTTTATAGCATATTCAACACTGGCAGCGTGCACGTACGTAATGAAAGCGTAGGATCGTTGGCGTCGGTCTCCATCTCGTGGTATTTTAACGTTCTCCAATGGTCCAGCCTGTTGTGTTAGCATGACAATGTAAAAAGTAGAGTTTACATCGAAATTGTTAATAGAGTAAGCTACCTGCAGAAACAACTCGTATAATATTTCTTCGGTGACGTTTTCGCTTAAATTCCCGCACCAAAGCATTCTATCGTCTTCACACATCGTGTATATCACTTATCAAAAACTGAATAAAGAACGAAGTTTTATAGCCCTTTTGCAATGAACAAACGAACTGGTTGAACTGATTGTTTGTAGACGCGGCCGGAAAGAGTACGATTATCCGTAGTTTTGTTTGTTTGTACTCCTTGAAAATCACGAAACGCGGCGAAAAAATTGTTTTGATACAAATGTACAGTCAAACAGAGTCACTCGTTTGGACATATCGGTGACAGTTTAAGGAACGATTTGTTCATTGAAAAGCTCCATGTATCGTCTCAGCAGCCATGTTTATCCGTGAATAAAAATTATGTAATTTTCAACCGTTTAGTCAAATTTGAGGCTAATCTCTATGACCGTCGTATGGTGTTTCGTCGAAATCAAAATGTTTCGTCTTACAACTTTCGTAAGATGGCTTTTTCTCGAAAGTGAAAAATTTAAATCGGATCCGGACAAATGGCGCTCTACTGTAATGAAAATCGTAGAGCTTCTACTGTGATATGAACCAAGGGAGCTGTCGAAATTATGCCGAAATGTTTAAATACCAAACCGAAATTATATCCTTTCTTTTCAATACCAAATTTTATTCATTCTGTAATCCAACTTTATCAATTCATAATACTTTCATCATCGTCTGGCATCAATGGTAGGATAAAATACTCCACAAACATATGCGAACTATCGTTGTTTTCTATCATAACCTGCAAACCCAACAAACCCTCACTATTCGTTCGTAGTGCCACCTTGGAGGCCAACGCTAGAGTGCGCATAGCGAGTCGGAAATGTTGAAACTTGTACCGATTACGGCTGGCGTCGGTGCAGTTAAATGTGATAATCATATCGCTAGTATTTGTTATTTCCACGCTCGACTCCGAATGAAGCTCTCCGAACGAATGAAACATTAAATGGGGCGCATTAGGTGAGATGACTACTTCAATCTCATCACAATTACGATCCATTTCACTAAGAAGCTGAAAAAAATCCGTTCCCTTTACGTTTATCTTGCTTATTATCTGCTTCTCGTCTTCAAAGTCAAGCTCCATGCATTCGAACGTGTCCATCGTGCGCACCGAACACTCCGTAGTGAGACTATCCTCACCGTGCTGTTCTAAGATTACGATCAAAGGGGCTCCTGTTCCTTTTTGGATCATTTTAAGACTTGAATCGAAGTCTCCACTTGTGAACATGCTCAAACAGTCGGTGAATACTTTCAAATTTAATCCGAAAGTAATGAAGGGTTGCGTGCCGCTTTCTGTTTCGGTAGAAGTTTGCTTTGCTATGGCAAGTTTAAACTGCGAAAAACATGCTCGAGTGACGTACGCTGAGGCCTGGATGCTCTTCGCATCCTCAACAATCACCTTCATTCCATCATTGCTCAGCTGGACCATTGCATTCTACAATTATAAAAAAAAATAATTAGTATTTTTTTGTTTAACTGGCATAGCCACTTTAATACTAACGTCGACGAAATTCACAGCTTTCATGACGTTGTAAAGCGTCGAAAAGTTGTTAAGTACCGCTTGGAATTGAATTTGACTGAACTGTGACTGCGTCACCATTTTGGGGTTTAAAATTATTCCTTTGTTGAACAGAAGCTTGGTTTTTTGCATCAAAGTGTGAACGATCGTTGAAGTTGGCCTATTTATCGTGTCGTGTCCCACTCTTTGAGGAATGTTGCAAACAATCTTCTAAAAACTGTTGTTTCAAACTGAATAGGATATCCGCCTCAATAGTTTGCTCCTTTTTTCTATTCAATATTAAAGCCAATTGTGCTGCTAGAACGTGTTTACAAGTAGGTTGACGTTTTTGCTTCAGTACCCAACCCTTGTAGGATTCGCAGCCACAAAAATTGATGCTTGGAAACACTTTATACACGGTTCCTGGTTTTGATCCAGGCACTTCGACTAAACCGCACTTGTTATCCGTTGTGCAAAAGGCTGTGATTGGTTGTTTTCCATATACTATTCCGATGGCACGAGATAAAAGTGCTTGCCCGAACAGGGATTCCAACTCCAAAAGGTGTGTTTTATCAACTGAAAGTAAAAAATTAAAGTAATTATTGTATTATTGATTTCGGTTCGTTAAAATTTAAATTTTATTTTAAAAAATATAAGTTTATGTAAGTAAAATATAACTTAGCGCGGACGCTGCAAATATAACTTAAAGTGACTTGAAACAGTCATGTGAAAGAACGCCGCTGCTACAACTAAACAAAATTATTCCGAACAATCTTTGGTTCATTTGTTACATTTTAATAATTATTTCTTCATAACAATTTTATGAATCCTGCATTGTCTGCAATTAAAATTTCGTATGAATTAAAAATTGATTTGAAATCAATGCAATATTTATTGCATGACTCGTTTAAGGTTTAATGCAACATAAACTGCTTCATAAAATATATGAATACCATCAAATACGATTGGTTAAAATTTCTTGTCAGTTGTCTCTATTCTCGCCCAATCATAGCAAATTCAGCAAATGCTTTCATGTTTGCAACTTCCAAAAGTAAAATATGTGATTTACCAAGCAATTCGTATGGCTACCGTGTAGCAGGACCTTAGCGGGATGATGTTTTCTGAATGCTCTGGCTAAAAACTGTCGATGTCGCTTGTTGTTGTTCGGTCCGTGTGTAGCGGAGAAGGTGTTCGTCGATATTGTGCGACACAGTCCAGCAGAAAACCAGTGTAACCCGTGTATTCCGGAACTAAGTCCACCATTTATGTGTGCAAATCGAAAAGTAATTTTACATGAACAGTTTACTGTTGGTTTGTCCAACCAGAATCGTCGTCGTCGATCAAACGCATTCCAACGCAATGAACCACAACAAAAGTGACTCTCGTATGAGAATAATCCGTTGCCAATAGCGATAGTGCATCGTTAGTTAGAGCGACACATAGAGAGAAAGAGAGAGAGAGAAAGAGAGATAGAGAGAGAGAGTGGAATATTGTCAAGAATTTACGCTTATCATCACGCGTTCGATCGATGACGAACACACGATGGAACAGTGAAGTTTGTGGTGCCAGTCATAGAGATAAGAACAAACTTTGCTTGATCAAACGAGCGTAAGAAGAGCGATTGGAGTAATTGATTCAGCGAACCACCCCAGAATTAAAAGTTTAAACCCCTTTCTTCTGGCTCTCGAATGTGAATGGGCCTCGTGTGAACGCAACTAGTGATGTGTAACGAATAGGGCTACCGATTCCAAATTCCTTGTTGAAAGGGAGAAAACTGAGGCTTGAGCAAGCTTTCCAACGTTTGGATGCCGCTTCAAATCTTGTACGATGAAAATTGTTACGGTCTATAAGATGATCTAGTTTTTTTCCGCTCCGCTCTTTCTTTTGTACCGGAAGTTCATATTGAAAACTAGAAACAATATATTTACCTCTTGTGAACGATCAAATAAAACGTGAAGTAACTTTCGTAAAAAGCAACGAGGTAATACATTATTTTTGCACGAAGAGATTGTTTAATGATCGCTTCCCAAAACAAAACACACCAGGGCTGCTGTTAACCTTAAATTTCACTACCACACAGTCCTTATTCTCTTTTCTACTGCATGCATTCTTAAGATCATACTATGGCCTCTCGTCGATCACAGCTGGCCATAAAAAACAGCTATAGTCAGAATAACGTCAGCAAAACAAAAAAGTAGATAAACGCCTTTACGGCAAGAACTGTGGTTTGTATTGTGTTACTATTTTTTCGATTATTGATAATTGATTCACTTATGTATAAATGTTTAACAAACATAGCTCAAATATTTCAATTTTCTAATACTGTTGATATAAAAAATGAACTTTTCTATTTTATGAAATCTAGTATGAAGAAATGGAAGGGATCAATGAATTAAATTCTGAATTGAATATTAAATCATTTTTTTATATAAACATTTTTATATAAAAATGTTTATATAACACAAATGTTGTGGGGCATTTTGTTTACTTTTTTTTAATTTGAAAGTTCTTCGCATACTTGTTCCAATGGAAAGTCACTAGTTCGGCAGTTCTAATGAGTAAAACAGCTTTGTGAAACCAGTTTGGAATATTCATGAACTCACTGCTGCTATAATTTTGAGCACTGTTATGCTTTCAATTATGTAGCATTGCGTGTTTCTCTTCAATTCTGTTCCCTTCCCGTTGCTTTGTGTTGGTGATGGGACTGGTTTTCCTATTTCCATGTGTGCACATGCAAAGAAGCCAGAACCCGCTCAAAAGTTCGTCAACGCGTGAGAGCGATTCAGCGCGTTTATAGCCGCGAAAACTAACACTGCTACACGTAAAGACGCGAATCGCGGGAAAGGTCTCCCCGCCCATGGACCGTCCGCGATCACGATCGCGCTCTCTCGGACGCGTTTCTGTGTTAGCGAAGGGTAAAACCGCGGATTCAAAAGAGCATACACGCACTATCCGCTCTGGCCGTACGATAAGTCGATCTCGCGTTGGAAGGTTGGGACTCGCGCGTCCGTCGCTTTGCTGCTTTATGGTGGTGTAGTGTAGTGTGTGGTGGCCATCGGTGTAGAGTCGTTATTTCGATCGTGGCGAAATAAGCCTGTGAGTGGCGTGTTCACAGTTCATTCGGGGTTTGTGTTTCATCCAACAGCTGGCAATAGTAACTGCAACATCATATCGCTGCTAGTCGTCTTCCTTTTTCGGGGTTTACTATTTCATTGCAATTGCAAACGGGCCTGTGCTCATTCATAAAGAGCTGAACTGACAAAATTTAGAACGTACGTAACAACGATCATCAAGCTCGCTACGACGCAGGAAAAGGAGCAGGAACAGACAACAGGAAGAAGGGAATGAACATAGAAGGACCTACAACATCGACCACATTTCTCGAACCCTGCCCCACCAGCAGCCACAGCAGCAGCAAATACCACGATTTCGGCCAATTTTTTGTCCCCTGCCCCGCGTAATAGACCGCCAGGTGTAACTCTATTTTGTTTTCGTTGCCTTCTTGCCCGTGGCGCCTGGTTCTCAAGTTCGTGCACCGCAGATCGTACACCGCCGTTCAGCATCCTCTTACCATCCTGACCTCGATTCGGTGTGTGCACAGAACTGTGTTTGCGTGTGTTTGTGTGTTTGCAAAGGTAGTGGTTTTTGGGGTTTTCTCAACGACGTCATCGGACGGCGCGCATTTTGCGAGTCAACGAGTAATCCAGTGAGTGTGTTTTGCGGTTTAGATCGTTTTGTGATCAGTTTCCGACAGTGCTGCTTCACGTACGACACCAACGACGTTCGATTTTTTTTGGTTCATCGCAGTGCTCCAGTTGGAACAGTGACAACAATCGGTTGGAGAGCTCGGTTAGATTCATAAGTAGGCGAAAAAACGGTTGATACACACGCTATACCGCAACAACGCTGGAAACCTTGCCATCGTAAAACAACGGACATCGAAGTGTCAAAACAACACATTCCCCAACTCACCACCACACAGAAGTCTCTAACCATGGCCAACATGCAGGAGGACGAAATGAAGCACTGCTACGAGAATCTCATTGTCGTCGATGTCGGCGCGAATCTGACCAACAAGAAGTACATCCGTGATCTGGATTCGGTGATACAGCGCGCAAAGGATTCCGGTAAGTGTTCCAGCGAGGGTCTGCCAGGGTTCCAGGGAGGGTGACATCAGAGAAACTTCATTACTGATATAGCGAAGCGTATGAAATAGCAAACGGAACCTGTGCTTTACATTATGCCAGGCCATCCTAATAGACCCACCCGTGTTGTGCCCTACTATCAACTGCTACAAACTAATCTTATCGGACAGGTTGTTTCAGGCGTGTGTGCGTGTGTATTTTTATACCATTGGTTGGTTGGTTTGTTTGTTTATTTTTTATGACACGTTTTCCCGTACACAGAACACACTACATCCCCATATTGGGAGGAGGGAAACAAGTTGCAATGGAACGAAATAATGTGAGCAAAGTGGAGTAAAGTTTCACGTTTTCTTTCATGCCGGTTTGCAGCCCTAGCAAAAGGGCAGTAAGAGCGGCACTGGCACAGCAGGCGTTGCCAATAGTAAAACACATCGAATCGGTGAACCACATCGGCAACGGAAACACACAGTGAAAGCTAACCAATAAGCACGAAAACACGGTTTGCGAAACAAGGTGACGATGGCGTTTCTTGCTTGCCCCCTTGTAAAGGTGTGGCTGCCGCCGCTACCTTACTTATCCTTGAAATACGGGGCAGTTTCTCTTGTACGAGGGACCCAAATTTTGACGGGCTTTTGTGTGTTAGATTGCAAGGTCATTCTATTTGGTTTGTGAAAACTCCTCGGTGAAACTTAGAACTCAACATGTGAAACCTATGAATATTGTCCAATGTTGAGATTCACTTTCCTTCAGAAGATAACAATATGTAATGGAGGCCTCTTTTTTAATGTAGACTCTCAAATTAATCAGACTAATACAGTATTATTCAGTTAAACGAAAGCAAATGAAAGTGAACTTGAAATCATTTTTTTTAATTGCTTATGTATAAAATATCATCCAATAAATCAATGATTTAAATTTCTAAATGATTGAGTCATGATTCGTTGGGTATCGAAATCGGAACATTGAAATAACACAATCAACCTCTAAATGAGCCCGCTGAACGAAAAATTCTGAAGTTTGCTTTTGTATCCGGATTACTTGTAACCATAATTTTATCTACGTTTCTTGCAAACATATGTCACAAAACTCACTGAATGGTGGGAATAACATTTAATCAAGGCCATCGAAACTAGCAAAAGTCGGTCAGTTCTAATTCAGAATCGAAAATACTACGCCACGACGACTACATAAACGAAAATGAATATTGTTTATCACCCTTGTTGCTATGCTTCATTCTGAAGGGTAGTAACGTTACTTCAATCTGAACAACAACAAACCAGGCCTAAATCCTACACCGACCTCGGCCTCGGCCTCGGCAGTGACAAGAACCACGGGACAACGTTCATGAACTTACGCCACCTCATCGTGACGATCACCGCATACTTTCGTGCGTAACGATGCGACGCGTATATTTCCGCGGACCGCGCAGAGAAAACCACGCCTGATTACCGCTGCACCCACCCACCGCTCCCTCCCCCTCACCTTTCTGTGATATACGTGTGGATTTCGATGGTGGACTTCCACGAGCCGAAAGTGGCAATTGTGATCACGCAATCAGCTGGCGAACTGTGCGCTGTGTTGGGGAACTATCCATCGAAATTTCCTACCCAGGTTGCGCCGCCCGTGAAAGTTTGGCGTGAACTGGCGATAGCGTCAGATACAACGTGTGATAGATATATATATGTGTGTGTATGTGTGTATTTGGCCAGACGTGGGCGCTTTTTCCGAAGCCAACAGGAAGTCCCATATGAAGGTGGTTACTAAATCGGCTTCCGTGACAGTTTTCGTTGGACTCTTTTCTCTCGCGGCCTGAGCTAAACCAGAACCGGTGAATGATATGGCTGGGAGAAAACTGAACAACTGCTCTAGATGCATAGAAATCAAATTATGGTACCGCTGTTAGTTACCATACGTTACCAACTATACTCATTTTGCATCTGTTTTATTATATCTTCTTTCACAGCAACGCTTGGTTGCAGCACTATTCTTGGTAGCACTAGCCAATAAAAACCAATCACCCGTATCGGATCTCTTCCTGTGGGATATGGTACCATAGCGAACCAGTAGCAATCATGCTATAAAAATGCCGCTCGTAACCCGATCGATCCAGACACATCCACAGTGCACAAAGAAATCATCAATCACACGGGCACTCGATGAAGCGATCACACCAAAGCTACCCTTGTTGACGTGGGGTGCTGAATGTTTAGCATGTTTAAACCTCACACCCCGTCCTTTAAATTGTCTGCATATAGCGCTCAAGAGCAGATAATCGCACGCATTAATTGTGAAGGTAGCTGCTCGTCGGAAGCTAGCTGTTGCATGACGCATTCCGAGAACCAGACACTTAGCACCCTCAAATAGATAGAAGCTCCGCTACCAAATCGGTTGAACGGACGGTCGATTGCTGGTGTATTTTATGCCTCGGCAAGCAGCAGTCGACGCATTCGGCCTACCCCGCCCAAGATCCCGAAAAAATGACTAAGAATCTGTTAATATTTGCGGCTGCAGTAGACCGCTTCATTTGTAAACATCCTGTACGATAATCACCCATTCATGTAACGTACTAGCTGCATTAGACGAAGGTTGATTCATTCGCAGCAAGCGAAATCAGAATGCGTTGGAATACGATATAAGAATTGAAACAAAATAATATTTTAAAGCGCAATAGCAATACGGCCAGGCCGTCCCTAATAAAAAAAAATATTTTAAAGCGTTCTATTTCGGGTTTCAGTGAGGGGCATCGTAGGCTTAAGGCCATATACAATACCTCACCTAACTAATTCGAAAGTGCCAACATTGATAATTTCGTTTTCTCTATTTATGATAATTTTCCCTAGGAGATATCGTGTCCATCGAAAGGAAAATCGTGCAGCGCGCTTTATGAGAGACGGTATCCCCACAAAACCGTATCAACACCGTGCGCTTATTTGTAAAACAGAAGCAATTGGTTTCTTTTGAAGCTCGCAAAAGAAAACAAAAATACCCGAAAATGGTTACACATTTTATTGCACATGATATTCACCCACCAGCTGGATGTATGGACACTGGAACAAGATGAAGATGACGCTTACCTCCGTCTCAGTACGGCCCGGCTCAGTAATGGGCAGTTTTCTCATTTCTCAAGCGAACCGGAACGTGTCCATTTCCGCATGTCAAAGCTCAACGGAGCCACCGGTGGTTTTGGCATTAGCGATGCTTAAGTGCTTCATAATTGAACGAGCTTCAGCTTCGTCGGCACCGGCTCGAAACGGTATGGAATTATTCCGAGCCACATCCATCTCAATCGACCAGAGCACACAACATGATCGTCCGACGGGTGTGTGTGTTTTTTTTATTCGATTCCGCTTGAGAAGTGTTTGATTTTCACTTTCTATCGAATTGGAGTGGAGTGAACGGGCGTGTTGTAAGAAAAAAAAAGTCTATCATTTTCCTTTTTTTTTGCTAATGTTTCACTTCACGATTGCGGGGGGTGTCGGCTTATGAGAAGCATGTGCTGGTTGCGTTTTATTTCCTATCAGCATCTTCATTTGCCCTCCGGTAGTTCCGGCAGATTCAAACATCTCTCCCCTACCGTCAAGCACTTTCAATTTCCAAAAAAATAGTACTTTTTATCGCACATGTTACGCGTGTTTCTCTTGAGTTTCCGATTCCATAAGGCTCTCGTCTGCGGTAGATTTTTTTTTCTTATGCCCATGTTGCACGCTTTGTTCCGTGTGCGACCAGGGGTTTAATTGATGCTGGTTTGCGATATTGTAAACAATTTTTCGGTATAAATTGGTTTTGTTTGAATTTCAATTTCATGTTTTGCATTTTGCGAGCCAATCATGTACATAATGCATCGAAACAAAAAAGAAATGTAGGAATAATAATTGCAATAATGCCACTGGGTAGCAACAGGACTAAATAATTTTTTTTTGCTCGAATAGAATTCCACTTGCCATCTCTTGGTCCAGAACTAGTTGTTCTGAAGATCGATAAATCTACAAATTCATTTTCGTTCTTACACAAAATTATTGTTAGTAAAAAACACACACACATGAAAATAACAGCGATTGTTGTGTGCGTGTATGTATTTCACACTCTCCTGAGAATCTGCGCGATATGATGCGATGTTGTTTGTGATCGCATATGATCGCATTTCTAAAATTAAACCAAATTTTCGACCACAACGTTCGCATCCACGACAAGCCCGTTGGGATGTCGAGCGCAGTCTGCCAAACCGTTTCGGGTTCGCATGCGCATTCGGTTTGTTTAGTCCGCTAAGCCCGCAAACAGAAGTTCGATTTCTTTCACTTTATGATGGTCTTTTACATAGCGATGCTCAAGAATGTAGCATTCCAAAAGGATACGGCAAAAAACGTTCGATTGTGATTGTCTTCAGTTGGTTTCTGTTCGCTGTCCCGTAGGCTGCTTCGGAAAGCCCAATATCCAACCTCAAATGATCATAAACACTTTCGAAATGCATAGAATGTACGAAAACAAACACGTCAAATCATCGGATCGGCCACGGTGGTGCTCCAAAAAGGGAGAAATCTTTGCTGGATGCATACATAACCCCGAGGAGGTCGAGTCGAAAAATCTTCACTTCTTTAAACCGCCCACTGAAAGCTTCACAATTGGTTCACTGCTTTCTACTTCGCTGCCCCTTTTCATACTCGTAAATTAGTGCATTTTTATGTGCATACATGCCAGCACCACCGGTCACATTTCGGTTCCGCCCGTTCCTAACCCTAAGGCAGATAGAATTACGCGCTTGGTATGGTGTGAACAGAAGAGAAGCAAAACGACGTCCAACAGCACAAGAATGCCGAGAGTTTTATGCGTTTTATTTGCTTCTCCCAGTGAAGCATGCAATCGTCTGTGGACGGAGGCGGCATTGAAAGTAAACTGGCAGCAGCGAGAGCGAGGCCAGAGCACGGTTGAGAAATTAAACTCAATCAAGATCGTGACACTCGGAACCAATGCCCGGAATGCACCGGAGGGAGATGCAACAGAGTTGGAAGGGAGTTTGAAAAGAAAGACTTTGAAAGGAAAATCTACTGTGGTGTTTTCAGAAGTTCCGCTCCTGATTGATGTAATTGTCCATTACCAGCTTGCCTCACAATCGAATAATGTGTTAGAAAGCAGTGTTTTGCTACATGCAAGCTGTTGTAACCGTAGGAATCTATACGCATTCTCTTTGATTATGAAGTGGGTGTACCTTTTACCACTTTGGGCTACATTATGCAACACCTTTTCCCGGGCAGCGCGATGGTTTTTGCGACGAAGGTAGAGTTGCCACCGACTGCGCACGGAACAGATCGACCAAACTGGTTCTACTGCTAGACCTCTGGAAGCTCCAACTACATCGCGTTAACCCTGAATGGTGATGCCACCATTCTACCCTGAACGCTATTCCTCGTTTCCTTATAAGGTGCGTTGCATGGAAAAGTCGACAACATTGCATATGTCGACGTCCTACGACAGGTTTCGTTTTGCATGCGATCGACACCGTACCGTTCCTACGGCGCAAAGTATGAGTTGATCATCTAGTTCATAGCGTATGTATCGTTTCTACGAGCGAATATGTTGCTCGATGTGTTACTGCGATTAAGATTTGTCAATCTGGATTAATTTCTCTAAACCCAAGTCAATAACACGTATAATGATTTTTCCGAGAATTCTTAAAGATTATTGATTCCAGATTATTATTCCATAAAGATTATTGATTGTTTTTTTTGTTCAGGAGATTTTGAGATTCATGAGGGAGTAATGTTTTGAGAGCTATGCAAGTTAGTGTAAATTTGACAATACCATCATCGTTTAAAGATTCCGAAATGTTTTGACGGTCACGAATTTTTCGAAAATTCAACATATTTCGAGAAAAGTTTCTCGAATAAAACTAAACGAATCCTGACACCGAATCTCGGCTTTTCGATTGCTAACAAGACTGGTTACAGTGTCTTCTATTACAAATTAAATAGCTTCCCACAATGTGCCTCTTTCACGGGAATGGCCGGCTTAACTCACAAGACGGTCACCTTGTAAGAAATATAAAATTTTACAATGCTCCAATATACGTGCATTGGATAAACAGCAGAGTTATGTTAAATGGCACGCGATAATAAAACAAAGCCGCTTCCTTTTTGCCGACGTGGCAATTGGTCTCGAAATTGCATTTTCCTCGGTTACGACCAACAATGGAAATCGACCTCGAGGCGAGTGAAATAGATTTTCCCATTCAATGGTTCGCAAAAAGCACCGTAAATGATGCGTAACTAAAACGAAATGATTTACTTTAGGTTTTGTGTATGCCGTGCACTATATACGTTCAAAAGCAAAAAAAACATTAAATTGCGTTAATTGTGGAGAGAGTCGTTCGGGTCGGAAACGGAAAGTTATAAACAGTTCACGTATCGCGACAAACAAATATTTGGCTGAAAAAATAATATCAAACCGTTCGAAAGAAAAGATTGCGTTGCATAACTCACTCACGACAAATAGGAATGATTGTCATGAAGGATGTGAGATAATTTGAATGTTCTCAATGACGCAGTGTATAAAACATTCGAGCCGCTACGCGGTGCAATAATGTGACTTTCGCGTTAACAACAGGACTGAGGACAGTTTTGTGTGATTTTGAGTGACGTTGTGGTAGAGTTGCAGGTTATCGATAAAATAAGGTCGGGCTTTAAGTATGAAAATAGGGTTGAAAGGAGGGTATGTTTGCAACCACGGTTTCGTTGCTATCCAATTTGATCCATAAAGCAGGTGAAATAGTTGAAAAAGTTTCGAAATGCCGCGAACCTGTAGGAAAGAACCTATACTTTATGCAATGAGAAGCGTAGCACAAATAACAAATGCATAACAGGTGTTATGTTTTCGCTCCTTAAGCGATTCATGGAATATTCTACAAACGCGAGTAGCTTCAGTATGAGAAACCGTGCGAATTGTAGAGTATCACAATGCAACGCGCCGGAAAAGAATCTCCTTCAAACTGAAAACATGTTTCTAAGTCCTTCTGTGTCCCCCTAGTATGCAGCTTAGACATGCTGAATAAATGCACACATGTGGTTTGCTTGCTTTATAGTCTTTTTCAAACAGAAGCTAGCCCTTTCCCCCCAACCCTTCCACCGTCGGTCGCAATTCCTCGCCTCGCATCGTCTTGCCCAAAACATATAAGCAGGCCATTGATTTTTCCCTTTGGTGTTCCACCATTTGTTGCGTTCTGCGTTTTTTTTTTGCTGGTGTGGTTTCGTGTTGCTTACATTCTTCGGGGATGCACGTTTTTCATGCCACTTTCCCGTATGTTTACAGCCCCGTGCTTATTTGCATGCACGAACTTTTCTCGTCTATTGGCGAAGAGGCGCTTCAATGAATTGCGCTGGGCGACAAAGGCGAGCACATTTCAATGAGAGCCCACCTTCCCCACCCCCATTGACTTGGTAAGCAGAGGAAGAAAGTCAAACTTCTCCATCGCAATCATGTGCAGGGGCCAAGCGGTAGCACACGCGAAATACACTTTTATAAAGCGCATAATTTTTAGCTTATACCGGCTCCAGTCGGCGTTAATTTTTCCAACATGTCTAGACTGAACCGGTAGCCTATGGGAAGGAGGTGGCGGGAGAGGTTTGTAAATGGAAACATGTGATGTTCATATGTATGTTTGCTTTGCTTCGCTCGGTTGGACCGGGTTAGCAGAAGTTAGCATGCTATTGTTTGTGCATGTAGTACCTTGAAAAGCTCATGTTCTTTCACGGGTGCATCTTCGGTTTTAAACAATACATCTTTGTTTACTTCTTTTATCTAATTACTAGAGCGTAAGAATATGGAACAAGGTTCTGATGCGAATACGAATAGTAATGTGTGCAATAATGAATACTTACTTAAGTTACATTTTGTTTATTGGCTATGTCTGTTACATGGTGTATTAAAAATGACTATTCTGCATTTTTAGGCGTACAGAAGATCATGGTCCCCGGTACATCGGTAAAATCAAGCAAAGAAGCACTCCGGCTAACGCGTATCTATCCCGGTATCATATACTCGACGGCCGGCATACACCCGCACGACTCTAAATCGATAATCGAAGAACCGAGCACCTGGCATGACTTCCAGGTGATGGCCAACGCCCCCGAGTGTGTCGCTATCGGACCCTGTGGGCTGGACTATCAGCGAGACTTTTCCGAACCATGCATTCAGAAGGAGATCTTCGAGCGACAGCTAAAACTTGCATGCGAACTCCAGAAACCCATACTGATCCACGAACGATCGGCACAGGAAGACGTATTGGAGATACTAACGAAGTAGGCTCACAAAATCGCAAATCGCATGCTTGGTATTCTAATGTACAGCCGAACTTATGTATGTTTTATGTTTTTCCTCTCCTCTCTTTCACAATAGATTCCAACCAGCACAACCGATCATCGTCCGAGGTTTCATGGGTACAACGGACGAAGCGTTAAAGTATCTGGAGCGTGATTATTACATCTCACTGACCGGTTATTTGTGCAAGGTAAATGTATAGCAAAGTTGAAGAGACTGAGAGCAAGCATTTACTTAGCATCGATGATTACTAACATAATCGCTGTTGTCTTGTTTATCTGTTTCTTCGGTAGGACAAATCCGACACCGGCGTACGGAAGCTGCTCGAAGACGGTCGACTACCTATGGAGCGTTTGCTGGTTGAAACAGACTCACCGTTCATGTATCCGAACACTCGGGCGTCCAAACTGCCGCAGCACGTCAAAGGCGGTCTGACGGAACGATCCCTGCTCTATCTGCACCGTTACTGCACTTTTCAACGCAACGAACCCTGTAGTCTGCCGGCGATAGTCGAAATGATTGCGGCATTCATGAACAAAAAGCCGGAAGACGTTGCCTTGGCTACCGCATTCAATGCACTAAAGCTGTTTGGTCTGTCGCAATGATGATTCCGAACACACCAACCACACATCGATGCGCAACGATTGATTGAATGAAACAAGCGAAAACGAACGACATCTTCTGAACTACAGATTGATGATATTTATACGAAAAATTTGATTCGATAATAGAAGTTTGATACTAAGAATGAAGTTAAGTACTTTATGTGTGAACGGTTAAAGAAAGTCCCATGGGACTTGCATGATTAATGTAACACGACGTCCAGCGGACGAAATGCTAAGTACGAGTAATAGTGTGCTAAATTGTTGACGACATCATCTCTGTTATTCAATTTCAGCTACCGTAAGATCAGCATCCAACATTTACTATTATTGCCTTATCTGCAAATAGCAAGAGCAGGAAGGAATGCTATAACACTAGGATTACTTTGTTAAACTATTGTTTGTTTGCTTTTATAGGAAACTTATGGGTGATAAAGATAACGTTTATTTCATATTTCTCAAATTTCAGGACAGTCCCTTTGTCCCGCACGTCCTGTTTGAGATGCTTATTTCATTATTTTCCTGAGATTCAGCTATTATTTTACAAAAGTCAACGCTTTATACATACAATAATAGCACTACGTTAGTTAGATTGTTTTCAACTGTTCACGTTGGCAAAAATGTATAATTGTTTAGGCTAGTATTGTTATGAATATTAAATCAAGCGTAAGACTGAGTACGGCAGAATCGTCAGGATTCAATAGTATGACTAGCAGTTACGAAGAAAATGAACGTAATGTGACGCATAATCATGTTCTAGGATCATACGAACACGTATCGGATGCTACCACTGAGAGAAAAAAATGTTTCAAAATGAGCAAGCCGGTGGTCTTCCATTCGATATTGTTAGAATTTCCTGCGAGCCAAAGTTAAGATCGGCAGGAAGCATGTTATTCGATTGCTTCGAACGTAAAATGCTATTTGCAATTGTTTGACAAAAGGTATTCGGATGATTTAACGACAACGTAATATAGAGGAAATCCGAATAGGAGTCCTAATTCAGCTGATTAGCGCCGAAAGTGCCATACTTTATATGTTCTCAAATAAGCTACGCTGATGTATGTAACATTTGATTGTATAAAGTGTAACACTGTTTGTTCGTGTAAGTTATTGTAAATGATAGCTCAATAAATTGATGATTTATTTTTGTAAAACCAACGTTCATTATTTACATAATATTCGTCATATTGTTGCCCAATGGTTTAGCAATGTAATCACAGCATTTCATACTTGCTTATCAAACTCTATTCGTTCTACTACGGAACTAGGATTATCTAACCACAGTTGATAGTTTTCATTGTTGTTAAAACGTTTAGAATATTTACACAGTTTGCATATCACCTGCAAGTAACAGTGTTTCTTACGATGGAAATCGTGCAGCTCGGCAGTAATTCCGGGATTCAAGAAAACACCACAACGTACACAAAGTGTGCGTTTGATGGCTGGCTCCCTGTAAAAAACGAACGGATTTATAGAAAGACACACTTTCTTTAAAAAATCTACTTACATCCGGAGAACTGCCTTTTTTCCAATAGATTTTGCAAGTTTCCCGTACACGGCTGAAAGCCGCGGGTTTGTTTGGGACAACAGCGTGGATGCTTGATAAAGGAAATTCATTCTTTCGTGGGTTTCTCGACCCGTACACGCTTTGGCTTTATTTTTCATGTTCGTTGCTGATACCTCAGACTTTGTGTTATTCGAATCCATACTGACTTGAGTAATTGAACGATTAAATTGAGTAAACTACCTGGCTAAAAGCTGGCGGCTCTGTAGCACAAATAAGATTGTTGTTGACAATTTGCTTTTGTAAACAAACAGCTGTCAAACTCAAAATCGTGGTAATAAACGATTTCTGTGACGATCGCTTGGAAGACAGATGTGATGATCAACAAACAACTATCATTATTTAAAAAAATGTCCGAAAAAACAGTTTCAACACTACTTTGAACTGCACCTGACAAAAAATAAAACAATTCTAGAATGTTTTAGAGGTATTTATATTTCACTATTCTTTAAACAAGTAATTAACTTACTTAGTGCTTAAAACTAAGTGTAAGTACAATAAATATACAACCAAAAACTTAATACACTGTTTCTGCAACTGAAATGTTTTAACACTTCCTGGACGGATAACAACAATTTTTTTGTCAATAAAATACACGTATAAAATCAACCATATACATACAATACTGCTTTGTCGAAAAATGATTCCCAGAGTTTAGGAATAAATATTAAACCACACCAAAATGAACTACTTTAATGTTAGGAATTTTCTTTTCCTCTTCCTTTTTCTCCATTTCACCATTGCCATTGCTGATAAGATCTGGAAAAGTCGGTTAAAGAATTGTAAGTTAAGAACACATTAAATCGCAACGGAGAGAAAAAACAACATTATTCTGTATATTGTACCACATGTTGTTACCTTGCATTGGAGTAAAATCTTTCAAGTAATCCTCGTTCGGATGGCACAGGGGCAAACTTTCCGCGAGCTCACGCTTTGGATCGGCGATAGAAAAGGGTCCATACCCTACCGGCCTGGGTTGCAATGGTTGTTTACGAAGTTTTTCAACTAGCAACTTTTCCTTCCGTGGAATTTCCTATCGTGCAAACAAATCATAAGTATCTGTTGCGTTACATTGCGTCAATCGAAGTGGGGTATTATTTGGGGCTTATGTTCTTACCGGCACAACCGCAACCGTTACGGTATCGGAAAATTTTACTTTATTTTTTTCCACCCCATCGCGCTTCGTTGTAGCGGAAGAAGATGATGAGGCACCACTGCTTCCGATGCCACCGGAACCAGCCGTTGTTAGATTCAGACCGGAACTTTGTCCGCCGGTTCCGGTGCCCAATGCAGATTGTTGCGAAAGTCCAGTGCTGGAATAACTACTACCACCATTCGATAGTATTGACGCAGTGGGTGCGTCAGGTTTTTTCCTGGTACCGTATTTTCCTGTCCCAGCTGTAGCCATTTGCAACTCAAACGGTGGCTGATGTTGCTGCTGTTGCAGCTGAAACTTGGATGGAATATTACCAGATATCAACGGGTATTGGTGTATGATGGTGCGAGGGCCATTGTTGCTATTTAAGTTGCTAGAAGGAGCGCTAGCACCCGGATACCAAGACGGTTGGGGAAGAGGCGGTGGTTTCCTGCCCATTCCCGGACGTCTTATGAAATCCGCTTCATCTTGTACTAATGGTATACCGATCGTCTGATCAAGAATGTTGGTTGCCGATCCAGATAGTCCTACACTATTCCCCAACGGTTGCGTGGTGTACGATGACAAAGATCCTCCGGGGAATGTACCATTGCCAACAGGCTTAGGAACAACATCGATCACAACGTGCTGCTGTCCCGAGGCAGATTGAAGAGGATTATCATGGTGATGATGATAAGTAGAAGCTGGAGCACTCATACGGGAAGTCGTCAATGCCATCTCGCTATACTCCACATAATGGGGCGAAACGATGGAAGAAGATCCTCCACGATTTGTCACACCATTCGATACATCTAGCTGATCCATCGATAAACTGTTGGCTGCTGATGAGTACAAACAATACTTTGCTGCTTTTTCTCGAGGATTTATGATTTGTCGCGCTCGAATGCCGGGACCAATCGGTGCCATACCGGAAACCGTATGTCCGTAGGATGGCGAACCATCGTCCAGCAGCAACAGATTGCTGGAGCTTAAAGATTTTCCTTTCAGTTTCGATTCCACAATTCGCGATTGTTGCTGCTTCGACAGCTTTAAAGCCATTGCGGTATGGCTACGCTGCATGGCAAAGGGTACTGCTTGCGTAATTGGTTTGCCCTGGCTGGGTGGTTTTTTGGCAACATATGGCAGTGGAGGTCTATCCTGGTGGACGTAGAAAGTCTCCTGCTGCAGCAAACTCGTTTTCGAATTGCTTCCCTGTCTGCTGTTGGTGTTGGTAAACGTAGTTTCGAGCTTTGGAACAATTTTTGAGGTAAGTTCACTCGTTTTTGGCAACGGAGGGTGAGCGAGTGATGATTTCGTTTTAGCTGTTCGATCGTTATGTTGATCATTCCATCGTTGCACATGGGAGGATTTGGATGAATCAGACGAGGTTGAGAATGTACGGAAATTTTTCTCACGACCATCGTTTGCGATTTGTGACTGAGGTACCTGCTCATCGCGGGCTTTTGCAGCATTAGTTCTTGAACTCCGTTCTAGATGTGCTCCATCAACACGACGTTTTACGCTACGATTACTGTCGTTTTCATGATCGTCAAGATCTTCATCCTCTTCATCAACTACTTGTTCATCATCACATTCGTTATCTTCATCTTCATCCTCATAATCATCGTCCTCATCATCGAAACTGTCCGCACATAAAGAACAGGACGAGTGGGAACAAAGGGAATCTAAAAATAAAGTGAATTCTTTAAATTTAACAACCATTTATTATTACGTAGATTTACTGTTACTTACGCTCACTGTCGCTCCGGTCAGTGCATATCCGATTGATATCGTCTACCTTCCGTAGCGCCTCCTTGGCCAGCTCTGCGTCGCCATCTGCCTTCGCTTTGTCGTGCAGTTTGAGAAATAGATCCGCATCGTTGATATCGATGGCTAAACTGAACGCCTTGTTGTACGATCGGTTACGCAACAGGTAATGGAAAAACTTTAGCGTGATATCGTTCACCTGGTCTCCAAACTCATGCTCTGTCTCGTAGCAAAGCGATTTCACTGGCACCAGGAAGCTTCCAAGCGCTTTCTGCAACTGCAATTCCCGTTCCGTGCCCAGCGGTTGCTTGAAGATGTAGTTTGCTATCCGGTGCAACGAAAGCAAACACATGGCCCCGTACGTGTCCCAATTCAAACTGAGCAGAATGTTGATCGCCTTTTCCACCTGATTCAGCGATATGTACTTGTGCACCAGCACATCCGCCGTTAGACCGGAAGTGTGCACGTCACCTTTCAAACCCGATCCACCGACAACACGAACGCAAGCCAAAGGTCCCTGCTCGAAGGCACAAAACAGAAAGGAATCGGTCGTCGCGTATTTTTCAGTATGATTGATCAGCTCGGGCTTTTTGCTCCAGCACAGGCGACCCAGCTGAACAGACGGCGCATGATGACCGAGGAAGTAGTTGGACAGATCGAATGTGCCAGACGGGATGCCATCGTGCGTTTCGCTCAGCAACTGCATTCGCACACAGGACAGAGCGATATCGAAACACTGCAGTTGACACTTTTCGTTTGCGATCATCACCACCGATGAGTCACTGTGCCAGGCAACGTACGTGGGAATCTGTCGGCGTATGCGAAGTGATGAAGATGCAATGGAGAAGAGACACTATAATTATAGCACTGTATTTTGCATTCATAATTTGGCTACACTTACGAAGGCGGCTTTTACGAGATGCGTTATGCCGCGGCCTTCATCGAACAGCACGATTGAACCGTCAATGCAACCAAGCATAAGCTTCTCGTGGTCCGGACTAAGGGCGTTGCAGCAAACCTGCGTCTGCAGAGGTATTGAGGTAACTGCTACACGGCGCATTTTCGTCTTATTGATCTGATAGATGCAGCTGTCGATCGTGACTTCACCCTACGGAGGAAGTTGGATGCATTAATAAATCATTGCACAATAGCTGCACCCATTTACTGCGACTGAAAAAAGTACCTTTTTGGAAATCTTCTGCTCCACGCAATGCACCTGGTAGTCGTTCATTAGCGAAAACTGTACCGAAATCGGATCGTACTCAGTCCAGTAGTAGCACAACAGTTCCATCCGTGCGCCATTCAATTTGTACACGTGCAGATTCGCACGATCCTGGTCCTTTACCGTGGGACGCCAAGGGTACACTTCGTTCTGGGACGATTTTGTCCACACAATTACGAGATTGAGACTGCTGCTGCATACCAACCGCTTCGGAACTTTGCGTGTCGTCGATCCCGTACCGCTAAGCAGCACGTTATATATCTTCGGATCCATGAGGCTGATTTTTTCGAGATTATTCTTCTTGGCGGTCGGTTTCTGTAGCTGCACGAACGTGATTTGGTTTTCGTTGTACGCCACGAGGATGTGGTTTTGTGTGATGACAACATCGGTTATATACTCCGATATAAGCTTCCCGATCAGATACTTGTCGAAGTAAATACGATTGATGTCGCCGGTGAAAGGATTGATCGACAGATGCACCAGCAGACCGTTGGAGAGCATCATCTGAAGCAGGAAATTGTTTTTCCATTTGCAGTACACGAGGCGCTTTTGACGTAGTTCGTCCTCCAGCAGACGGAGTGAGTGACGAAGTTTGTTTGGTTTTTTGTTGTCTAGGCTCCATTTTAATCCACGGGATTCGCAGTAGCTTCGCTTTCCTTCGCTGAGGACGTTTCGGTTGGGGTCGCTTTTTTTCTCATAATATCTATAATGCAAAGTCAGGGCGGATAGAATTGTGGGTCATTACCGATATTTTTTCAGCGCTTGACAAACAAAGAATAAAATGATGTTGCATTAATGTTGTGGGTTCCAATGATTTTCGTATCGCATCCATCAAATGTTTGATCTGTTGTGGTTAATCGTGTTTAACATCCTTTTACAAGACGTCAATATTTGATGTTTGTCTCGAGAATAACATAGTTTGTATAGTAGCAAACCCATGATTAAGATAAAAGCATCAAAATGGTAGCGTCAGTGTTGATGCTGTAATGTGATTTTACAAACTATCTGATTTCCATACAGTTCTCAAACAACATTATTCAACTAAAGTCATTTGCATTGACGATTTCAAAAAAGGTGATTAAAATGATTCCCTACAATCTTTCATAGCTCGTCATCATTACACGCTAGGTTACATAATTGATATATGTATGCAAACACCGACGCATAACATCTATAATCACCAAATTTCAGATATTTTTAACGAGCTTCTGAAGAATTTACGCGGGATAAGCTCTAAAGATTTTGTTTTTAATACTCAAATTCAAGAGCATGAAGCAAGTAATTGTGGAAAATTATGTTCATAATCATCTACAAAGTACTAACTGCTATCTTGTAAGTTTAATTGCAAAATTTATAATTAATAGTCGTCAGCAATGATTAAACAAAAGAAGAACATTTACAGACCGAACTGCGAATGTAAAATACAATGAATCTAAAGAAGCATACTTAGAGCGTATGCATTGATAACACAAATGCAGGCATGTCAGAGCATAGCATAGCATTTAAATTGGTGATAGGAACGACGACAAAGTATATCTCCTATTTTCCTTGGGTGTTCGGTATTCAGGCAGGGCATACAACTTATGTGCTCCAGCAGCATGATTGCACGTCGTTCGCAATGACCTTTACCGAGCAACAACCACCAAGGGAACCAGCGAAGCTAACCAATCTCGGTGGTATAATAATGAACAAACGGTACATTTTAATTGCAGATCACGATCGCACGCATCCGCATCGCAACGCTCATGCAAAGGAGGGGCGTAAGGGTGCGGTATACAGCATGCAACCCCGCTGCACTTGCTTCAGACAACAACATTGACTTTCATAAAATACACGATCTCAAAGCGACACCATCAATGTGCAAAAATAGTACATTCTTCGGTAAACTGAGGTGATCGCACGATAGGCGATGGAGATTGATAATGTAATTTAGCATAAATTAATAGCTACCTCGTTCCCAGGAGGAACATCTATCCCGTGTCTCGTGATCGCGATAGTGAAAGGATCGTGTTTTATTGCTCTAGATAGATAACTATTATTATTAGCTAGTTTACGATTTTTACGCGTAAAATTACACACAATGTCCCGTAGATTAGATTATTCCGAGAGAGACATGTGGCGTATTCATGTGAAATTTCATATTTTTAATCTATCGGTGCCGGTGCATGTTGGCAGCCCAACTGAGGAGCTGATGAGTAACTCCATTTTTGAAGCTATTTTAGTTTCCGTGATTGTGTTGTTTTCGCATGCAGTTTTTTTTCTCTTGTGCTTCTACTTTTTTAAGCTTACGTTACAACACATAAAGCCATTTACTTCCCACACTCCCATGGAGGTAGCTTCAAAAGTAAGCAAAGTGGGCAATGGAATGAAGCTACCCCTGGGGGGTGTAAGAGCCCGCAAAACCGCAACCGAACGTCACAACATCTCACAAAGACAATAGATTAAAGCCACAGACACCCTCTCCCGAATGCTTTTTCATGCTCCACATTGCGAGGGAACCCCGGAATTAATGCGAAGATGCACGACGCAGTTTTGGATGGATGCGATGGGAAAATTCAGTAAAACACACAATATTAAAAAGACGGCGAGTGGCTCGCGCTTTGGCGTAATCGATTAGGAAATTTTTCTTCTGCGTAGCAAATGATCCTTCGCTCAGCGGCTTTACATGCACCCAGTGCATTTTTCTTACTTTGTCGTTCCGAGGTCCGTGTCTTGGATGCTGATGTCCTCCCTGGTGGACCAGAAGCGCAATTCTGTCAATAGCGTTAACATATTGTAACACTTGGAACAACCACTCAAAGCGGATTGTATATACACAATTGTACGCACAGCACCTACGAATCAGCTTCATTTACACATTTGTGCTGGTATTTCTGCAGCATTGATAGCCGCGTTTGTTGCTTTCATCGGTGACGTGATGATGCCAAAAGGCTCTGTACTGCGGAGTGGATATGCCTTCCCTTTTAATGCTCATTCTTTACATGCACTATAGCCACAGAGACCACCTTCGCTGACGTCGATGCAGCAACCGCAACAAGTGGCCCTTGGCGATCATTATTATTTGATCGTGTATGCACTAACACATCCAAACAACGACGCATAACATTTCGGTAGTGCTGGCACCGAGGAACTACACTTTCGCAGGCTATGATGGACAATCACAGATTCACAACACTACACTCACGAGGCGAACGTTATCCAAAACATTACACTTATTTCGTATCACTTGATCACCGTTGATATATTCAGCTTCTTCTAGAGCCCGTGTATAGAAACTATCGATGAACAAGAGTTTAGCGACCTGTTGATTTTGACCGAACGCGACTCAATTAGGGGGCCATCTTTATACGCGTCGTGACTCCTCGGGAACCGCTGTCAGTTTTGGCGTTTCTCGATCGCGATCGCGAGTCCCCGAGAGCAATTTCATTCCATACAGCCCAAGTGACAAAGAAATTATATATTAACGCAGCGTAACGTAACTAATGGGCATATTACACGGGAAGCAAAGGGAAGTCAATTATCGTACAATTAATCAGAAGGTAACAAAACCACGGTTTAAATTAAAAAAAGTGTCAAAAGCTTTGTTTTGTAACGATTATTTACTATCAAACGAAGAACTGGCGTTTGAATACATTTCGTTATAGTAACTGTTTCGTCTTATTACAGAAATTCAAACAATTCAAATTATACTGTCAAGTATAACTCAAATTAATTAAATTCAAACAATACCGTCTATGTAAGCAACAGTAAATTCAAACAATACCGTCTATTTAACCAACAAAATTATTAAGATACATTCTATGCGATAACACGGTAGAAAATACTGTTTTGTAATGCTTGTGTTGCTAAGCCAAGCTAAACCATGGAGGGGTATTTTCGAGATGAAAACCGTCCACTAGTATCGTTAGTTGAGATTAACCAGTTTATTCAGATTAAATGGTTTATCTATCTTTTTTTATGTATTTCTAAAAAGAAACCATACTAACTTCGCTCATAAAATATAAAAAACTGAAATCGGAATCGGAAGGCATGACACCAACAATATTTGAAGATATGTTTACATCATAACCACATGAATATATTCAGTCGCAGATAATTGAACACAGAATAGAAACTGTGCTAGGAAAGTGACAGATTTAGATTTGGAAGAAAATTTTCGAGAATGATCGAAGAAGTTCGGATCAGGAATGGGTATTTAATTTGTCATTAAACGGATGACCAATAATATACAGTAAAATATGGAGGTTCGGCAGAACCCATAACAGATCATGCTTTCAAAATCCAACTGTTTTTATCTTTTTTATATCATTTTTATGTAATAGAATTGTACAAATGTGCCCTCAATGTAACACAATCGGCTTACGGCAAACTATTAAAATATTCAGCGCCGTGGCAAAAACCAATAAAAATAATAGAAACATCGGTTTATTTCGACATGGCCAGATGGTGATGATGAGAATTAAAATGTGTTTCTAAGTTTTTATATGTAAAAAAAAAACAATTCGCAACTTTTATTTCCCGATTCGTGAAAAAACGTTACTATACGTTACTTTATCGCCTTCAATGCCCATTGGGTGGTCTCTATTGTCGAAATTTTAAATCCGCTACCACTTTATTGAATACAAGGAATGTTCGGGGTGCTTTTACCTAATACCCAATATTTTGGATACTGATATGGCTATCATCTCAGTATATCGATCTGGCAATATTATTTACATATATTTGATGTTAACACTCACGATCAGCTGATTCCTCGCCGGCTTGTTGTTTGGCGCGTATTGCGTGTTCGATTCTTTGGAACAAAGAATCCACCGTATCGAACAGCGTAAATGAACTCATTAACACAGATAGCTGGAGTAATTGATAATTTAATACGGCATCGCACTTCACGAAGTTTAAAGGAATAAGATCGAGAATCAATTTGGCTGGTTTAATTCAAGAAACGATTGCACGTCAAAGTAATGGAAAACAGTAAACAAATGTGGAAGCTAAAAAACCTCTTACCCAACAAGCAAAGCTCAATCGAAGAGACATTGACTGTTTATTATATGCAGTTAAAAGTTAAAACACGTGTGTACGGTATCACGAATTAAACATGTGTTACATCAATGTCATGATAGTAACATTGTAGTTCGTTCGTTTTGACTAAAAGAAATAATTGATAATTTTCTCATTGGAATTTATCCAGAACATCTGACTCAAACTAACGATAAAGAATGTAAACTAGAGGAACAAGGAATTAAACAAAATCATCGCAACCACAGGTGCCGGTGCACAGTGGGCAATTAAATAATGCGTTTTCTTCGAGTGCAGCTTTATTGTCACGCTACGAATTATGTTTCCATCAAAAAGTTTTTAAATTTTCTAATTCTCGGTAGCCGTTCACGATAACCTGTTTGAAAAGATAACTTGTTTTAGATTGAATATAGCGCAGAATTGTTGGTGAATAATTTTATAGCAGCAATGCCCCTCGAGTAATGGAGGAATACAGTGTGCACATGTATTCTGGCAACCCTGCTGTCAGAATTGCTTCACTTCCGCTTTGTGTTCGCTGGAAATAGGTTTGCGTATTCATCATTGAACTTCAAATTGGAGAGACATTAGTAAAAGTACCGTTTTGTTCTAATTTCGGATACTATCCTGGTTGTTACTACACGTGCGCTTAATCATAATCTGTCCGTGCGAAAGTTTGTGGGGCAATTAACCATTCGTTCATTGAATATTTTGCATGAATTAATACTCCTTATGGTCGGGATAATATCACTCTATCCGGATCCATAGCGGCTTTGCTGCGAATTGTTGCTAACTCGTGCGCAGGTTAAAGATATATTCATAGCAGAAAATAAACTTGAAATCTTTTGCAATGACAGAAACTTTGTTGCCTTCACTGTTGTCGCCTCATTGTAACATGTGCACCAGGCGATAATTAAGTGCAAATCAGTCGAAATTGGAATAAAAATTTGGTTTTGCTGGCTTGAAAAGATAGCATTCTAGAAGCAAATGAAAGAGAGGAAGATAATGGGTGAGCGAAACAGATCGATAGAATAAAGAAAATTAACCGGTAATCTCCCCACATACTTTCGTTCGGTGCGGCGTAGTTGTACACCCGGATACCTTATACGGATGGAAAAAATGAAATAATTTGTTCAATTGCAACAGGGCCGGGAGCATCGCTAAAAGCGGTCGATCAAGTGCAAAACGTGTGCAGACCGAACTACAGAAGCTGCGAGGTGAAAAAGAGTGGTGAGAAAAACCGTCAAATATCAGCCAGCTGTACGCAGAAGGGAGAGGAATAATCTAGCCGGACAAAGAGGCAACTAAATACGCTTGCTTGAGCAATCGAAATTTGGAAAAAAATAGAGCTGTTTCAATAACGTTTCGCAGACTACGGCCACCAGCAGCAGTAACAGCGGAAGTGCAACTGAATTCATCTTGGCCGTCACCGACTGCCCGATTGGAAAAAGTGCAATTTTTCTTAACAAATCTACCGGACATCCAATGTCAGAACCTCAGTCATCGCTGCTGTTGAAGAAACAACTGGCAGGTAAGTGTGTCGGGGAAAGGGATTGAAAGGCCTGTTTGTGGGGTTACCTATGCCAGACGGAGGAAAATCCTCGCCGACGTCCTTGTCTATAGTGGTGCGTTGGAAACTCCCGTTATGAGATGAACTGTTGTGCCGGTAAAGGTCATAGCAGAAGGCAGTTCGATTGTCCGTTGAGTAGAAAATACGTAAAGCTTGTGTGATGTTGGAAATCGATAAGCAAATTATTTTGTCACTATTTTCCCTGCTACCGGAAGTGACGATGAATTCCCAGGTCGGACTGCGGTGGGGCTTCTTGTCACTTTTCTCCGCAATACCAGGTGTTCACTCATGCGAGGCGAGGGGTTCGTTTGTCCATACGTACGTGCTTGCGCTTACTAGCAGGAAGCAATAATCGGTAGAAGCGAGACGAGGACGCGTGCGTACGTGTGCTGTGCGTCGTTGAACTTTGCAAGAACTTTTACTTACAAAGGGCTGACAATACCGACAGCATAAAGCACCTGCTTTCTTTTGCGGTATCCCTACGCCGATTTATCTGAATATTTGTGTAGATAATGATGTCTTGCGCAATTGGACTCTTGAGAGATCATTTTTTGTAATTAATAAATGAAAATGAGTAAATAAAAGTGCCATGTATGTAAACACATTTTCTTTTTTTCTTTCATTTTTTTAGAGCTTAGCAAAAATCCTGTGGAGGGATTTTCGGCCGGCTTGATTGACGATAACGACATCTTTCGATGGGAAGTGTTAATTATTGGGCCTCCGGATACTCTCTAGTAAGTATAATAAATCGGCGATCACTAGTGAGGTGTCAGTAGAACAATTTATTTGAACCTGTATGCTAACATTTAATTGTGTAATTTATAATAAGGTATTCCTGCGCAGAAACGCAACATTACGGAGTGAATGATACTAAAAAAATTAAAGTTGTCTTATTTTATCGGGTTATCATGCATCATTTCTATTCGATTTGTCCATTCGTAACTCGTATAATTTCTTTGTTTTATCAAACAGGTATTGTAAATGTTAATTAAAAGCATCTAAAATGTTAAATAATTTTAAATATGCAATACTTGCATTTTAAAAATAATCTTGTATGTAATGAGCATTTATTGAACAAGACCAAACATGATGCAGTTTTTAATGATTAATGATTATAATGATTATTTCATGATAAACAAATCTCGTATACATCAATCGCCTCTGGGTTAAGGCATCCACAGATTCTTTGTTTTTAAAAGGATATACAAATTGTTTTCGTTTTGTTACATAGCAGTTTGAGAAAATTATCACAATGTATAAATTAACATCTATTTTTCACACCAAACCTATATGTTCAACAAATTTAAAGCAAAACGCTTAAGTATATGTTATAAAATGCCTTATGCTAATAGCTTTTTTGGTTTTATTCAATTTCATTCATAGTTTTTGTTTCATGTACATGTCTTAGATTCGGTTCCAACTATAAAAAAATCACAAGATCATGTAGTTTTAATGTATATTTACATTAGCAAGACAGAAACATGAAAGCCCATATTGTAAAATCCAGTTTTTCGTTACTTTATCTCTGTTTGTTAGTTTGTGTTTTGTAAGAGGATATCTATGATTTAGTTATTTTTTGTTCGTATTATTGTTCTTGAAGCATTCCTCTCATGAGAAAGCATTTGTCATGGAAATAACGAATGCAAATGTGCTTAAAATGAGAGAAAATATCGTTATCGCATTTTGTAAGCGATCTGGAAATAAAATCACGTTTCCTAATCTTAAAAGTATGCGATCACATCCATTCAGTATGTGAAAATGAGAGAAATTGCTGTCAAAATGATAATGTAAATTGTTTTAAAGTCTTGCAAAGTATTTAACTGTTTTGCTCAAAGATGTGTATATTTCAAGTTATCTTCAAAAACAAATGGTTCGTCTTATCTTCTTGTTAGTAGCGGATAACGTATGGGTTAATGGTTTTGTTGTGATATGGTAAAGATGAACTGAACTGAAGAATTCTTAAGCATATTTTTCGTTGTACCGCCCTTTTCGACTATAGACGTGAATGGCTCGGATTACAGAATCGGCTTTTACATGTTCTCTTTTCAACTAATGAGTAATAATTTTGCAACCGATCTTGTAACGAAAATATGGTTTTGTATTTTACATATATGCGGCTACATTCAATCAGTATACACATAGTATACAACATAGACACTGGTACGAATTTGTAGGGGGGTTTTATTTTTTTATGTATATGTTTGTTTTATCATTAATCTAATTTTCTCATGAGAAAGCATTTGTCATGGAAATAACGAATGCAAATGTGCTTAAAATGAGAGAAAATATATTTATCGTACGCCGTAACTGGTCTGGAAACAAAACTATGATTCCTGATTTGAAACGTATGCGATTACATTGAATCAGTGAAAGTGAGAAATGTAGATAAACTGTTGCAAACATGAAAATTCTAATACGAATTTCAAGCTTCGTATTATAAATTTTCCTTGATTAATAGTATTATAAAATTTTGTCATAAAAAGCTTTGATATGGAATGGAAACAAAACCATGGATATGGAAACAAAACCATGGTTTTGAATCCCGATTTTTTTCTATGGCATTCTATTGAACAACATTTAACTGCCAGAAGTAGACTCAAAACATAATGAAACGTTCTAATTATTACTTTTTAATGTATTTGCAGTGAGGGCGGTTTCTTTAAGGCACATCTACACTTTCCTAAGGAGTATCCGTTGAGACCGCCACGCATGAAGTTCGTAACAGAGATTTGGCACCCGAACATCGACCGAAACGGAGACGTTTGCATCAGCATTCTGCACGAACCGGGTGATGATAAATGGGGCTATGAGAAGGCATCCGAGCGTTGGCTGCCGGTGCATACGGTTGAAACGATTCTAATATCGGTAATTTCGATGTTGGCCGATCCGAACGACGAATCGCCGGCAAACGTGGACGCGGCAAAGGAATGGCGAGAGGCGTATCCCGAATTTAAGCGAAAGGTAGCCCGATGTGTTCGAAAGAGTCAGGAAGATTGTTAGTAGCATTTATAATCCTTTTTTTTAAATTGTCTTATATTTATTAATTAATTATTGTACGATTACACTTACCTTAAATGAACGAAAGAAAGGCATTGAAGGATCAAGTATCGCTATCGTCTGCAACTAGTGTCCCTAATACCTTCTATCGACTATCACTACTGTTATCCTTGCTGCTGCTGGTATTGCTAGCTGCTGCTGCTACTGCTTCCAAGTCTACACGCGTCCGGGAGCGTTGGTACGATTGAGGTTTACGAGACTATTGGACATTGTGAGAGGCTGATCGGCTGATAGAAAGAAAAGAGTTAGCAAAAGTACTAAAGGAAGGCGATCTACGTATCGATAAGGAACCGGAAAGATGGTAATAGCAATTGCTTCCCATTCCTCGAACTGCTAATGAATCGAAAATTTGGACTGTGATTGTGACGAGTGTCTGTTGCCGTTTCATGAATTCACTGGTTGATGAAGCGAAATCGATCAGAGTGAAGTAAGAATAGGAATGAAATTTTAACACTTACTCTGGAAAAGATAACAGCGATGTTGAAAGCAGCACTTGGCGACGTGACACAATAAGCTGTAACGGGAAACAAACTAAAACAACCAGTACATCTACATCTACCACGTGTCTTGCAGTGTCAGCATCATAATTCCGCTAGAATTTTCAAGAATGCAAAAAGCTCCGTCGCTCGTTCTAATGATGATCTAACGAAAGGTAATTATTACTTACAGTGCAGTGGATTATGACGGGAATAAATCGTGCAAAGGTGGGTGATATAACTTCCACTCATTTAAGATTGATGAAGTGGAATTGTTGTATAGACTTAATTTTCAATAAACTGCACATACACATGCACACACACACACACACTCGCAAAAATACGGCGGTACATTTAACGAATCGTCGAATTAGGTTGGGGAAGCGAATTTGATACTCAGGAACATTAAACTACGACACTTATAACATTTACAAAAGTCGTACAGAAGAAGTTAATTAAAAGAGAAAAACAAACACAGGATTCAGATCTCAATGAAGAGATGAAAAGGTCAAGCGTTGAAGGTATTTTATGTACTCGGCTTCTTAACTCGTAATACAGACATGTTTTTATTTTATTTAAAAAATTGTAACCCCTTCCCGGCTCTTCTTAGCTAATCACGTCCATTAATCGTTTTCGTACGCCTGGGTTAAATGTTCAATTTATGCGTCTGCACAAACCACATCATTTGGATGAGCTTGCCTGTTGTCTCGCTTCTATATTGTAAATAGCATAGTTTTGTAAGACTATGATTATCCACCAAACATCTCGCTCATTTTATGTTGCGAATATCAAAATCTGTTCCGTATTCTTCTCCCATGATTTAAAAAATGCAAGACACATCAATCGGTAGTTGGTGGAGTTTGTTTGAGCGAAAAAAATGCAACCAAGCAGCGATATGACGATAAATGATCCACAACAGATAAATGATCCACAACATCATTCAGTTAAATCAATTAGATTATATTGACTGAATACAGGTGGTAGTTATGATAGGTTCAATGCAATGAGTTCAAACCGTATGACCAATCAGTTTGACATGTTTCTGGATTAGAGTACTGCCTCGAAAGAAAGTCTGCTTCTGTAGGCTTACATTTGTATTAGGAACATTCGTACTAACCAACAAGTTTAATTTAGCCACAATCGTACTAAAACGGGAAACAACTGAGATTGCAGATAGCATTATTGTGTGTAATTTACTGCTAAGAGCAAGGAAACCGTCAGACACGTTACATTAATCAAAGTCGGTTGAACGGAAGAAACAGCGGCTAGGGCTACCACATTATAGCTAAAGGCAGCTTAGTTAGGTATAAGAAAAGGAAATGATTTGCAAGCAAACAATGCTGGAGTATGGTAACAAACATGCAGAGAGCAGTAGGAGTAGGATTCAAATTTGCGAAGATTAAGGATAACGCACGAATCACATTCATCGCGAATTGGAAGTGAAGCTAGCCAAAATCCAAGAGCAACAAAATAAAACTATTGGAACGTATTCGAACGAGTGTTAAGACGCTGGTTTCTGTATTCTCGTAGAATCCTCGGCCAGGTTCCTTGCAAAGTAATGTTTAGTTCACTTTCTTTTTTCTCTATCTCAATGCGGCTCATTCTTATAAGTAATCCTTTGTATTTTTACTACTCTCTGCAAAAGGGACAACGTATGCGAATACAATGTGGTAACATAGAAAGGCATCGTGCGCGTGCGTGCAAGTGAGACAATTGTAAAACAATTCAATACAAATAAAGAAGGTCTACATCTGTACGAAATTAACTATGATTTAGTTTCAATTACTGTATTGATTGATGCCACCTAACCGACGTTGTTGAGGTGCGTGTCGGTTTGGCGATGGCGGCGTCAGTCTTATACCACCATCTCACCGTTATGGTACAACGCTCGGTCTCTCCTTAACGAGAAGTGATAAACCAGCTATAAAAAAAGGCTAATCCATAACAAGTCGCTGGAAGGTAATGTGCATCCAAGCACGAGAAACCTCCAAAAAAATAAAAGGCTTGACTATGGTACAAACTAGAGTGAAGCCTGTCGTTCATCAACGCTCCTAAGCAATATGAACTACATATTTACCACCTTTTGGTACTTGGAAAAAGTACTAATAAATCTGTTCTTCTGGTTTACACAAGATATTTAATGGTTTTAGTTGGCGGAAAAATATGGTAAATAAAGTATTAATGACCATGCATTGATTGACCATGCATAATGACCATGCATTGATATTTTTAAAAGCTGTCTAGTGATCGATGTCTTAAGCTAAGGAAATTTTATTCAACATTGTGGGGAATACTAGAATCCTAATTTGATCAACTGTGATATACATGATTGTAACACGAATTTAAAAATTCGAAATTGGATAGGAAATTGATTTCCTATTGAAAACAGCACGGTTGTTGTGTCGATTATTTATTTGTTACACTTCGTTGCGAATTCGGTGAAGAAGCAAACTCAATGCTAAAACGAGGTTTGCAAACATTTTGAGTTCAATTTTTAGATTGGGCGATTCAACAAAAATTCAAAAATTCATTATCAAAGTACATCAACATAAATGAAGTGAAGGATTTATTGGTCTTTTGAACAATCGTGTCTCGCGTACACATAAGGTTAAAGTTAGAACTTTAGCGGATCCTAAACCAGCAGTTTTTGTCAATTAATTGTAAGATGAATTGCTGAGCTGAATGTGTAATATTTCTCAATACTTCATTCTTATTCACTTTTAAAATTAACTTCGACAACTATGTTAGGTGGTGACCGAAAAAGCATTTAAGCCGTGCAACTGAAGTATGCATTCCATAAAAAGTAATGAAAACCTGTAATGAAAATCCCAATGTTTAATAGTATTACCTAGTACCTGAAGAAGGTGAGGAACGGTTTACCGCCTTAACTGATTTGATAGCTGTTGGCGAAGGTTCCGCTAGTGTTCCACGACTCGTGTTGCAAACCGCCGCACCAAAGCGATGATGCACTATGATTGTCGCCAAGCGATATCCAAAATATACTTACCGGTGTTTATCCCTAACCCTACTGAGCTAGTAGCTGGAAGAGGCATCGGACACGAGACGGCAGTTTTCAAAAATATAAAATATATTCATCATTACTTACACGAAACAAATTGATTGAAATGCTGATGCAGGCACTTTATATAGCTGAGCAACACACAACAAACAGAGAATGGCTACAAAGTGTAAACAAACTTGCACCTCAATTGAACGCCTATTGCAATCATACAGCCAGTGTGCGGCCCACCACAACAGCTCGAACTGTCAAACGGGAGTTGACTTAGGTTCTCTTCAAAATTCCTTTTTACCCAAACAGTCTGAGGCCAATAGCTCGAATTTCAACATTATCCCCGAAAATGTTTAGCTGTGCTCGAAATATTCAATATTTTAACAATTTTACCTCTAGAACTGTATCGTTAATCGTTATAGCTGAAAACTAGCGCCTCAAATTGAATTCAATACATTTGTTTAAACTGGAAAAGATATAGTTTATTCACCAACTCATCTGATAGCGCTACAAATCTTGTAGCAAACAATCATTTAGATCCAAGTACAGATATCGTAAATGAAATACTCCGCATTCAGTGCTTATATACTGTCTAAATAACGTTAACAGTAAAAAGAAAAAAATGTACACGACCCTGTGGCACCGTGCTAGTAAGAATAATATTTCACGGACATACACAGTGATGGTTTACTAAAAGTAATTGCGATGAATGAATCACTCACGTTTAATGAAGGATTCTATTTCTAGGCATATGAAACCAATAAAAACCGTCTCGTAAAAAGTACTTAACAAAAAAAAAAAATCCTGGCACAGGAGTATTTATTCGAGTGCCAATGTTGGCTAACCGTTAAAAACCGCTAATGGATACCAATAATGCGGTTATTAGACGAGGGAAAATACTGTCATATGGTTTTGGATATTTTCTGCCAAATCGCGTTT
>KI915046.1:7405153-7429350 GCA_000473445.2 Anopheles farauti | reverse complement strand
CCCAGTTTGACAGAAAATATCCAAAACCATCTGACACTATTTTCCCTCGTCTAATAACAGCATAATTGTACCAAAGGGATCATGGATGAAATCCTTGCAGCTTTCTATTTGTCATTGTGACCAAAAACATCATTTTTTTATTTTTTTAAATAAATGAACAGTTTGGTACTCCAGTTATGTACACTGGGACAGTAACTTAGATCGAAAGTGGATCACACAGCTCCTACAATCTGAGCTCGAAAAACAGCTCCATTTACCCATATGTTATCCGTGCTCAAATAACTGCCCGATTGGCCGGTTGGGTCTCGTATGCCGAGCGTTTCCTTGCATTCGGTGCTCGCGAGAGTTTCGTTGAGTTTCGAACCGTGGTAGGATGCATGCCCGCCGCTCGGCCCGCGTGGCATAACAAACGGCCGTCGGGTGCGCGCGCGCGAGCAACCCGTTAGCGAAGCTGTGGCTGCGTACGAAGTGTTCCAAACATAAACACGAATAAAATAGTAGTGCCGCGCTCTCACGAAGCACAGTAAGTGCTACCGGTGTGTTTGGTGTTTTGTTTTCACCGTGTACGGTAACTTCGCGGTTCGAAACCGCGGCTAGTAAGCTCGCACTTTTACGTGCGTTAGTGCGTGCGTGCGTGCAAGCTCGCGTGTGCGAACATCGCAAGTGCGTGGTCGGGTTGGGGGGAAGACGCGCAAAACCGGCTGCAACTTGGTTAGCGCCAAAGCCAGAAGGTGGGAGAACAAAAGGCATCGTGCGAGTGTGTGCGAGTGTGTGGTTCTGCTTCATCGAGTCTCCAGCATCCCCAGCCAAACGACCAAACAAGGTATGCGCGACTAACGATGAATGTGGTTGTTTTAGCATATAAATATAAAAATGTTCTTTCTTATTCTCGTGACTGATGATCCGATAGGATGGATGCAGCATTTGTCTAAGGTTATTCGTGCCAATTTTCGTTCGGGCTCATTCTTCTGTTGCATGTATTGTTTTCGGCGAAGGTAGATCGGTCATGGTGCGGTGAGGTTTCGCGAAGAGCTTTTTTTGAAAGCCGTTCCAATGAAGCACAGAAACGGAAAACACGGATGAGCTTGGTTTGCGGGGTTTCTCCTCGTGCTACTCTTGCGGGAGCCGGATTTGTGGGAGCTGCCGGTCGAATATGCGCGGCGATCGTCATCGCCAGTCGCGGTTTACAAAGACGGTGGCGGATCGGGGTCGCCACAGTGAATGGGTAGTGGAAAAAGCAGGCATGTTGTGCAAACAGCAACAACAGACGAACGCGTAACAGCGAGAAAGAGGGATCGAAATACAATAAAAAAAAAAACACTACGTCAACCATATGATTCGAGCTTACCGGTGGTCGTTCGCGGGATGACCTCGAAGATGCTGGCCTTCGATGCCGGCCGGAGAGGTTTGTGAACATGTGTTCGGGCTGTACTTTCATCCGAATGCGTATTTGTTTCGTTCGTTGCTGCAGCTCTTTTTTTAGCTTGCTATGGGAAGTAATTGAAGATTATCGGGAACTTCCTAGTTTGTTGTTTCAATCTTCATCCATTGGCGATTTTTTAGTTTAAAACGAACGAATATGTCGAATTTTGAAAATATATTGATGACGAAAAAAGGCATATGAGGCTGCTTTGGTGGCTCGTTGATAATATTTTTGAATTTCAAATATTGATATATTATGTCTGTTAATGACTCTTCTGGAGCAGTTTTTGATAAACTTAGTTATAGAAATTTTAAAAACCTCCGTTTCGAGCTTCTCCAAAATGTGTCGATTGAAAAATTTGCAACACCATGGAGAGAATAATTTAATTTTCGGTGTAATTTTATTGCCACTATAGCGAATACGACGAAAATCGAATGAAAGTGTGACCTAATTTGATCGTTTTCGTTTAAGTGGCGATAGAATGCTCATTTTAACGTTCTACCACAACGAACACAGACAACACAGGAGGAGCACGAAATATTGAAAGGGAGCAGATTCTTTCCAACACAGCCACAGCCTCCTACCACCGACTGTGATATCTCTGCAGCCTTTTCACCATCCACGGATAGCGTTTTTAGTGCAAAAACGACCGAGAACCGAGACTTCGAAATGTACATACTTTTAGCATCCTCATCCTCAAGGGGTTAGCATCCGTTCGGTGGCATCGCCGACGATACCGGGGCGTGAAGTGATCGACTTTTGGCTTCTGGTCCTTTGCTTTGTGCTATACGGCCCCGTGTGTCGATAATCGATTGGTGGCGCATGACCCATTTTTGCATCCAACAGTGCTGCATGATGATCGAACCAAAACTGAAAAGCGCATTATGGTTGCAGCCCTGAGCCACGATTTTCCAGCGGTGGTGTTTTTTTTGTTGTATTTTTGGTTGTGGCGAAAGTACCATTCAGCGAAGTGGGTAGATATTAATGGGAAAACATTGATTTTAAAACTTTTAATGATGACGATGGTCACCTGTAGACTTACAATGGTTAGTAATGAGATAGTAAGTTTTCCTACCCATATTAACTCACAACGCATTTTAGATAGTGTCTTTATTTAAATTGCGTTTTTTTGTGCATTAACAAAACATTCATGATATTCAAAAAGATAATCAAAAAGCCGTCCACGCCCTTTGGATATTTTTCACTGCTAAGTCAACAAGTATTGGAGTCACATTTCATAAAACTTCAGCGCGTTGATTTGCATATTATTTGACGGGTCCACCTTTCAAGGGCTGCGGAAAGGGCGCTGCTGCTGCTGCTGCTGCAACTAAAAACAACTAATTCCAGATGCATGCAAACTCCTTTCCTAGTGCTGCCGTACGGGCGTTGTGCGAGGCTTATGACGAGTTATAAAAAGCTTGATTTATGTGGAAGGTGCGCTGCACCACACTCTCCGTTAACGATTCTTTTCTTTTTTTAGATGGCACAAATTTAAACTTTACCTTTGCTGAAGACCCTGGCAAAGCACTGCATTTCAATCGTAGCAACCCGTATCAGCTGCATGCTACACAACGTGTAGCACCACGTAGCTTGTGACCACATATGTACATATATGATTGCGAAGAAAAAAGAGTTCATGCAATAGACGAAACAACACGTAGCCGCATTCACATTGCACAAATGGCTTAATTTAAAGGCAAAGCGGTGCTATCACACGTGCTTCGTGGTGCTGGGAGTCTTCAGATTTGGACAAGACAATAATAGTTGTTGGTTGCATATATATTTAGCCTAACTAAAAGAGGATTTTTAGATTGGGTGTGGTAAAGCAGTCTAGAACATTAAAAGCACCGATGAGCCATCGTAGGTTTTGCTATTTGTAAGTCGAGCATCTAATGTTTCGAAAAATGTTATGCAATTGTTTTTTGATTGATCTATAAGTTTTAAGAATGTTTTACAACTGTTTATAACTGTAGAAATCGCTGGCCTGGAATGGCTATCTAAAAAAACATGCTCAATACAGCAATATCTTGCTGATTAGAAAGAATACATATTCATGGTGACACTGAACAAAAGCAATAATTCAAGAACTTTTGATTTCACATCTTTACTAAACATGAGCTTTGTTAGTGTTTTATTTATAACTGAGATCGCTAATACGATTAATAAAAAATGTGTTTGTTGAGTCCTTTGCAAACAGTATTGTATCACGACGTAGGTTAATCTTCGTGCGCTGTTAATCGCAAAGCAGTCAACTACTGCCACAACACTCTAAACCATTCATGAAGCTTTTCAGGATTCCACATACCGGGGATATTGCTGTATCATGATTTTTGATTGTGATCAACTTGCGGAAAAGAATGAAGCGTAGTGATGAGTGATTACAATGATTTTCATCGGTTTCGGTAGCAAAAGTGGACGCACGTAATCGGCAAAGAAGGAGTTTGTGTTGTGCCATGTTTTTTTGTGTTTTTTCATCTCCACCGCGCGTAGTAGCTTCTATTTTTGACGTCAGTACTTGTTTCGTTTGCTTATAAGAAAAGGTGTAATCGATGTAAAACTGTGCATCGCAATCAACCGACAAAGGGGTCAAGCCTGCCGGATCTGTTTTTCAAGGGTGCTCTTTAAAGCAAGATAAGCTGTTGAAATGATTGACTTTGATGGTCGTTCTAGCAGTGGCGTGTTAGCCTGTAATTTAGGTGCAAAAACGCCGAAATTGGATGCGCGTCTGTTTTGTTAAAGGATTTAAATACCGCACGGGGAGACCATCTTACCGTAGAACCTCAGTGGTACGATCTAGCTGAGGCGCGTAATTTATGCTGATCAGGATGAATTTTTGGAATTACTTCAGGCATTCATTGAATAAATTTTTTGTCAGTTTTTTGAAAAATCTTCGTAGTATCTACTAATTGCAAGGAAAAAGGAAAAAATACTATCTATAGTAAGAATAATAGACTTTTTCGTTCAATTTCTTCTTGAAAAGCCTAATTAGTTTTTGATAAGGATATACTTTAACAATACTAATCTGTAATTGCTTAAACAGGAATAAACCAAGACAATTTACATATTTCTGCCTCATAATTTATACTTAATAATATAAAACTGATTGATAAAAGGTATTATATATTAGCACAATATTTTACTCCATTTTAGTTTGAACTTTTTATACCGAAATATTAGTTATCAATCCCTTATCAAACCTGCCACTGACAGAGTTGTCTCGTTGCGAAATGAATGTTACCGTAAAGTTATTCGGAAGCTTTGATAGTTTACTGACTCGTAAGCACTGGCGATCCATTTCACGTTAGCATGCATGATAGTTTGTAAAATGGTTGACGAAGGTTAGATGTTGTCTCAAATTGTGATAGCTTTTTGCCAAACTTGACGACATGATACGGTCGCTTCATGGCGATTGTTTGTTATTGTAAGGTGCTAATATAGGAACACCCATGCGCGCTATGATTTAGTGGCGATAATTTTCATCGAAAAGATATTTTAAATAGCATTGGCACGTGTTGCAATGTAACAAATCATTGTAGCTTACCGCCGCCGGTTGATGCGATTCTTTCGTTCGTGCAATAGGCTAACGCGAAGACTTCACCACGTTTCCCCCAAAGGTCGCAAAATTAATCTCTCATCCGTTGCCACCAACAACGCCGACGACGACAGCGGCGACTGCAAATGAATACTACGATGATGGTGCGGCATGTATGTACATCGATCCTGTAATTACTGTTGCAGCGCCCATCAGGGCTGATCTCCAGGGCTTTGCTGTTTTTTTTTTAATTTTATTTTCTTTTCCATCTCCCACCGTTTGGGGTCGCACAAGATAATTAGAATGTGCATGCTGTAAATCATCGCTGGCATTCGCCATTATTCACACCGACCATAAATGTTTCTTGGAATGGTTTCGCACCGAAACGAGCTAATGAAGCATTAGTGCAGGCGTCGTTGGCGTCGGTCGAGCCCGTGCGAGCCGGCAGGATGGATGGATCGAAGATTTTCTTCAAGGAACGATTTCGAAACGAAGAAAGGCTTGTGAAAGGGTGCGGGGTTGGGGTTTCTCCGAGACTTGCAATGTGTACTGGTTTTGGGGTCAACGCCGATGCTGTCAGTTCATCGGGAATCTAATCAATGTGAACGGGCGAGTTAATGAAGTTGAAGTTTGCTAGAATTGCTCAATGCGATAGCGCTTTCGAGAGGACACGCATCGGTCTAATCGTTACCCGTTTCCTTCCCGCGCTACGCCCTGTGTTAGGGGTTGCACTTTTTCGAACAAATATTGTCGGCAATCATGACGGTAATGATGATGGCACCAGTGCCGTTGCCTGTGATGAACGCCATTTGGAACAAATGAACGGTATTAATTGAGCTTTCGCGTTGGTGGTAGAGCACGATACGAGCAGATACGAGTGGAAAGCAGAACAAATAACAATTGGCAAAATGTATAATTCGTATACGAAATGAGACTGCATCGTTATCGGAAGCTCCATGGAACAGATTCCGCGAAATGTATTTTTTATGCATGTAAATATTCTTTGTTATGAATCATTTCTATCGACGTAGGCGGTGTCAGTATCATACCACACCAATACTTATTTCCATGCATGTATCTGCATGTGTGTGTGCTTCCCTTTGCTACGGTTTAATACATACATCTCAATTTGCCCTAGCCCTTCACATTGCGCGTGACGTGTTGGTTATTGATTGAATTGAATAATTTAAATTCCGTTCGAACTTGAAAATGAGTTCTAACCGAGGGTTTTTGAAAATAATTTTTATGATGTCCTTGAAAGATTTTCATTTCCTAGATGGTGTAACGATATCATGGGTAATATTACTCACGCATCAACAAAAAAGCTTTAAACATTTTGAATAGCATGCTTTAGTAGGTTAATACGTTTTAACGAGTTTGAATAGTATGAATTGTAAAACTTTTAATTTTGTTACCATTTGTTCACTGCATATTTTCGATTTCTTGTCCTTTCAGACAGCCACGCTCATCCAAGGCACAGAAAGATGAACCAGCAATAGGGGTGAAAATAGTGTTTATTCAAAGGTTTCGAATAAAAAAAAATACCTTTAAAATGTGCGATGTGTGTATTGCGTTGCTTTGGCACGTATATTGAATGTTTTATGTGGAAGGAAAATTATGCTACCAGCACGTTCGCCGACGTGGTACGTGGAAAAGTTGTGTAAGTCAAACGAAGGCAAATCATTGCTTCAACACCATTGTCGAGTGATTCTGCGGCGGTGAGTGCGACCGTTGCGTGGTTCATAGTGAATCAATACGTTTATCGAGGCTTGGGCTTGGCTATACGAAAAGGCCATACGCTCCAGGATATAGCAATCGGTACACGGTCGGTTTTTTCCGGCAGCAGGGAAGCAGAAACAGCCGCTCCCAGACCAAGGAGCTGGTGATCAGGAAGTGATTATATCCGAACGACTAAACGGGCTTGGCTTAGTTCACGGCAGTATCATCCCTTGCAATGGAACAAAAGCCAGTCGGCGAGTGATTTTGAGGACGCGCCTGCATTGCTTCTGGCAAATGGAGTGCTAATCGGATATCTTCGATCAGCGATGATGATAAGCAGTGCTGTCGGTAGCAGCAATATAGATTCAGGTGAGTTTACCTTCCATAGGAGTGTGTTAACGAAGCGTGTTCTTGCTTTTCTCACAGCTATGTTGGTGCCTTCAGGAGGTAACCGAAAAATACCATCGATTAGTGGTAATATCTCTTTCACAGCATAGATTACGGCATTGTGTTTTTTTGTGAAACTTGAACGATGATTCCATGTACTTTTACTTATTTCTATAAACCTGAGTAATATATTAATCAGACACTAATTGGCTCACTGGTCATTTCAGAGATTCTTTTAGAATAGTATCAAACTATCGTAAAGCTGACTTGTAGTTCGTCATTTCGTTGAATTTTACTCTCCACCCAGCATGAAATACTTCTTTTTCCGGGCTTTTGTACGGAACGCTTTCCGTAACTATCGGTAGCTTATCGCTTCCACGTTGCCTTTTGTGCGTGGTAACGAATGGAGGAACGAAATCTAAAAGGAACGAATCGACTTGCATTAGATCATCGTGATTCAGGTTCCCCTGCTTTTTGAGATCAAACATAGAATAATCTTGACAGCAGACAAAGTCTATAGCCTTTTGATGGAAAAGCACAAAGCCTGCAGCGCCCGAATCTCCCAAGGGCGAGCGTTTCTTTTCCTCCATCTTTGCGATGCTGGAGCTGGCCGGGTAAAGAAGCATGGTTCTTGCTAGGGGCGTAGTTTGTTTCGTTCCCTTGGTTTCGTTTCCATCCTTTTGCGATTGCTTCAATTATACACACCAAAGCAAAAGCTCGAAAGAGCCGGCGAACCGGCTGCTGTGCGAACAAATAGCAGCAGCCTCATAGTTTCACGTGCAGGAAATAATTCCCGATAATCTCGTTAAACACGAACAATACCAGGGCGCACAAGGTGTGCGAGCTTGTGGGCGAGCATCGTTCTACCGTCGCATCCCGCACTTGATTCCGGTCAAATGAAAGCAATATTTGTCGGAGGACACTCGTGAAGGACACGATGGTGTCACGTAGTTGTCGCATACTTTTCACGATCACCGATGTGACAACTGGTGGTCCCCGTGTCATGTGAAATGGCCGAAAGAACGTCGCTCGATGCCAACACTGGGGCAGGATGCTTCATGGTTTTGAACGAAGTGAGAGTATTTCACTGGTATGCATTTTATGGAGAAATATTTACACCAAATACGTGAATATATTTTTAATTTGTGTCGAAACGGTGATAAAAGTATATGAAAATATGGGCATGATCGAAGGAAATTAAGAGGTATGTTATACGAATGCTCCTAGTTTAAGCGATTTTTAAGGATTGATAACTTTATAAAAATTAAACAATAACAATAATTACAATACTTAATTTCCCATGAACTTGGTTTTTTTCCTTCAAAGTATGACTCATGGTACTGTTTGCGGTCCATTAGGCTGGAAAACATGGTATAGTTGATCAATCGCTTGCAAAAACCACTTCGGAAATCAAATATTGAATGACGATTTGCACAAGCACGATGGAATAATCCAATCTATTGCACTGTCTAGCTTGATGAGTTCTGACGACAATTCGTTGTTTTTTTTCTCCTCGTCACTCTCTAATGCAAGCGAATCGATCCGCTTGACCAAGCACTGCGCAAAACATGATGAAAAACTGTACGTACCGGATCGCTGCTGGTTCGAAGCGACAGGCTCAATTAATGGGATTTGTTGTTTTAGTTGATCAGTTCATATTGTTCAGCAATCGTTTAGCGATTATTTTTTTTATTTTAGATCCGGCTCGTCAGTCCGTTGCAGCTATGCTGTGAGGTGATCGATGGACAGAAATAATTAAACTTCTTTCTCAATTCTTTCTTCCTCTCTGCTTCTCCGTGCACAGCTGCACCCACTATCGTCCAACGTGAGTAGGTAGGTCGAAAGTTCAATTCCCGCGCTCGTATGGATCCGCTTATCACAGTGTTGTTCCTTTCTCACGAGTTCATTCGCGTGTGTTTTAAACGAGGAACATTTGAAAAATGATACGAGAAAAAGTCCTCTACGCGGTGGTGTTACAATTTCAACTTACCCATCGGATCGTGTAACCTTTACCGCCTGGTCGATGATTAATAGCGATAAAGTGTGCACGACAGCACTATCAGCGCAGTACGAGTAAGTTGTTTTGCCTCACAGTCTACCACGATGCATCCTGGTCCCACCGTGGTGAAGGACTTTCCTAGGTTGGTGCTGATTTTTCGCAGTGGAAAACTCGCTTTGGCTCAGCTTTTATCGCTAATAACACTCCAATGTCGGAAGCAATAAAACGAGCTATCACAGACGAGGAGAGTACGCGTCAAAATGCGTCAAGAGAATCCGATCCGGGCGCGATTGAGATGAAATAACCGAGAAGGAATGAGTTGAATGTATTGCTAGAAAACTACACGTTTGCATGTAGTTTTTTGTCCGACATTTGGTATGTCCACCGAAGTGAGTTTTTAGTGAGAATATTTGCTGATCTAAACGAGTTTCCAATGCTACGTAGAATCATGCCACACAAACCAAACCTAACTAAACATGTACAATTTTATGTACAATAAGGTATGGTACGTAAATTTTTTTCTGTAAATGGTGCTTAAATCTTTAACTTGGAATATTCTGTAAAAGATATCTCTGAAGCTCTTGAGAGTATACATAAAATCCTTCCAAAGCATTTAACCTACATCAAATTTATCTTAAAAGTATGTAATTAAATAGTTGACATGATTGTATTCTATCTCACAAAATACTCTCACGGCCAAGCAACCTCTAATCAATTTACTTTAATGTACGTTTCGGGCCATACATGCACCGGGAGAGAAAAGAGATAGGTCGTGAAATTCGTGAGCGGCGCCCATTCCAGCCGGGTGTAGCTGGTTGTTAAAAATAGACTTACACCAAAGATGACTCCTCGGCTGGATGGTTGGATACGGTTCATTTTTCGTCCGATTGGAAATTGCCTAGCGAAGATTGAGCAATCTGAACACCCAACCCAACAAGCTCAAGACTCAGATTTGCTGATCTTTTTTTCCACAATATGGTTTTTCTGTTGGTGCTATCAACGCCAAAATCAACGGTTCCAAAAGGAAAATTCCTCTTCAGTCAACTCCCGGCCTTTAGTATGATGGGTGGCCAGTGTCGCATTTGTTTCCACAAGGCGTTTGCCGAGGAATCCATTTCGTTCAATTAAACTTTCCGTTCGTGCGCGTTGGCGGTCAGTTTTAATTCTCGATTCGATATCCATCCGCCTGGTGGCTGGTGGTGGGTGCTGGTATCTTTTGAAGCCAATCTCTTGAACGGCATGTGGTTCACAGGGCATGGATGCTCGCACTGTTGGAGCGACTGCTGCCATCCACAGAAATTGATATGCGACGTTTGTTGAGCAAGCAGCTTCGTTCAGTGCAATTTAGATCGACCCAACAGCGAAGAACATGTGCGAAGAACAACTCCATAGACACTCAGCGGTGGTCAATTAACTTTAGTGCTTATTTTCTTTCACACGCTACATATGCTGCGTTGCTGGGCATATAGCGATAGGTCGTGCCGGCGAGAGCTTCGGTTTCTATTCCATATTGCACCGACATATACGTACGTACAAAAAAAAAAAAAACAAACAAACAGACAAGTCCCGCAAGCGGTAAGGGAAACGAGAATTGATTGCAGCTGACTTTCTACTGACCCGTGCACATCATACACCCACCGCCGTGCACGCCGTGTATGCGAAGATTTATTTTCATTTAATTGTCTGTCCACCGGATCTTCTCACAGGGCAGCGTTTTGCGTTACCCGCTGAATACAGCAGCAGAATCAGGTTGAATATCAGCGTCTCCGGTTGCGTGGCGTCTTCGTACCGCTGCTTCAAGAGAAATGTGGAGCAAATTTCCATTTAATGCCTTTGCTCATCATTTAATAAATTAATGATGAAAGCGGAATTTCCGTGCGCTCGTTAGCAAAAGTTTATTTTCAATGCATTTTTATTTGCTGCTGCTGCCTGCTTATTTGCATATTCCTTTGATGAGCGTAATTGGCATAATGTTTAATTTATCTGCGAATAAATTAAACATAGAATAGGCGCACGAGCGAGTCTGGCGTCTTGCGGAATGCTTTAACGCGGAATTACAATATTAGTAAAACAGCATTAGGGCATTCAGATGGTTTGCTATCGATACAGTGCAGCTGTGCAAGCAGACCACGCGATGCATGTCTCGTGCGCTGGTGAGTTTAGAACAAAGAAACTACTGCTAACGACTCGTATGATGCAGTTAAACGAGGCAACTTTACCACTATTCTTACCTGTATCTTTGTACAAGACCGTACCATTACCGCGACATTGTCACCATTACAGCTGATGTCTCAAAGTGAATGATAATGGATAGGCAAATGTAGATGGGGACTCTCGACTACATCGAGTGGTTGCCACACAATACAGCAACTGGTAAGAAGGTGCGCTTAAACTTTAAACCATCATCTTCGTATGTGTGTCGCCGACGGAGCAAGTGCACGCGAAGCTTGGCGTAGGTCGGGTCCATGTGGGACCGTCCGATCGATGCAAATGAAGGGCCTTGTCGGCATAGCTACACTGTCGGTGTAGAGCAAACCCTTCAGCCAAAAGGCAGACCAGCATTGATAGTGGAACCATATTTGGCGGCGGGCTCTTCTTCGTAACCTTCGCGCGTAATTGATGAGCCTATTTGTCTCACTTACAGATCATGGCATTGGCCTTCCGGCAGACTCCCGTGGGAGACTGGCAGCAGTTGACTGGCAGGGGTACCACGCGGGTGTGACGCTGATGAGTCCCTTGAACAGACGGATGGACGAATGGATGTCCATTAATCGAGCGGGTTCTCGCGGGAGCTATGATATTAATTACTTGCCCAGCTGGTCCAGCCCAGGCCCGGCCCGGCCAAGCCATGCCAGACCAGCCTGGGCTAGTCCAGCTGGACGGAGGATGGTATCATTTTTATTGGTAAACTATCCCTTTCTGCTTTCAGTGATCCACTCGATCATCGGGCGGCAACGGCGGCACGTTCGGAAGTGTAGTTTTACGTGTACCTTAATTGAGTTATGATATTAGTTACATGCTGCACCAGGGCAAGGAATGTGATGGAACCATTACTTTTAATGAAAGCAAACATGTTGGCACTCCGTTTCGCGAGTGTTACTTAATCGTCTACGCTTCGTGATAATCGTGCTTGCAAACATCACCGACGCGGAACGAATTTGTTTGGACGACACTTTGAAGACGTCGTGTTCGGAATATGGTTCGTTGTAGAGAACCGTTTTTATTGGCTTGATCCAAATGGTTTACGGCAACTGACTCTGATACCGCTGCAGGTTGGAACAGTGGTAAAACGCATGTTTCGAATCCATTCTTTACCTCGTGTGGGTTGCTCAGTTTCGTTTGGCAGAGCAGATGAAGAACGCACTGTGAACAGCTCTCATCTTTGTGTGTCAAATGGCCTAGGGATTATCAAACAGGACAGCATAGCATGTACATTTATTGTTTCACGTAGATGTTTTGTTTTAGCGTTACGCTAAAGCCGTACGTCCGGGTTGAGTAGCCTTGTTCTAGTCCCGTGGCAGCTGCTGATACCCTTCCTTGACCTCACACTGTTGATAATCATAGCGCAATGCAATCGTCATGATGCACGAAAACAAGAATTGTGTGTGTCTTTTTGTCTTTTGTTTAAAACGAGTGTCCTTAATATATGTTCAGATTTAGTTTTGAATGAACAAGAATTAAAAAAATAAACATGCATTTCCATCAAATTTGTGAAAGCTAGTTGATCATACCCAATAAAAGAGATAAGCGTGGTCGTAAATTAGATTGGAGAACATAATTTAATAAATTTGAGAAAATAATTTAATAAATATTGAAATTTCCACATGTTTATACATTTTTATGGTTTAAATTTTAAATTGTGCAATTAACTAGCATAAACAATGTTTGTAAATGGAAAGCTATACAATTTACTGTTATTACGAAAACAGCAAAACTGGTTGAACAGCTGAATTATCGCAATCATTGATGAATGCATTTTAGAGCCAATTTTATATAGAGCTTAATGCTTAATGTTTAAATCATCATCCTGCCATAAAATGATGTCAACCGGTTGCAGGTACAAAAAAAGGTACAACAGTTCTATCTGAACCGTTTCCCCGTTACAAGGAGTGACTAATCAGGTACACTATCAGTCTGGCGCACTGTTCCATGATATAATGCAATTGTGCGGTTTTCCGAATAGAATTTCCGGGTTTGTCGTTGGGTATAACTGGTTTGTTGAACTGTATGCTTTCGTCTCGTTGCAGCAGCAGTAAAACTAGGCTTTATGCATCGATAGTCAAACGAACGAATTAACATTGGCAAAATAAAGCTATGCGGTGTTCAAATTGTAGTACGTATCAAATCAAAATATATGCGAGAAGCGACGTTATAAATTAAATTCGATTGCATCGGTTGCGAAACCGATTCACTGACGCGAAACGAACAACAAATAACAACAACGTAAAAGCGCATGAATGATTTCTACGACACCTTTGCTTCGTCATCCACATTCGTTCGGTATCAAATCTATTTGAGCGGATCAGAACGGTTTATCTTGATCTTTTCAACATACAAACGCGATTGGTGGCACGTAATTGATAGGCTAGAGCACGGTATATGCGACTGTACGTGACCCATGAAGATCACGAACTCGATATGATGATGATGATGGTGATAGAAATGAACAGAGTGGTGGTTACTTTGACAGCTCCGATTTGTTTCTCCCACTTGGTCTGGGTGCTGCTGAGTGCAGTGCTATTCACAACTGAACGATGAGGGTTGCTGTGCTACAGTTTTGTTTGGTATATTTTAACAAGATTGTTATCCAACTATCAATTATATAGATTTCTTCAACTAGCGTGAGGTCTAATGGAAACGAAATCATCAACAAACGTATCGAAACCAATGAAAAATGAATTCCAACGCAAAATTGATTCTCGAATTCAATTCGAACATTAAATCGAGCATCTGTATGAACAAATTGTGGGTGTTTGGTGACACTTTCACGACCTGCTACAGACGACAACCCTGGATATGTGTGGTTCAGTTCACCGATGGGCCATTATTTTGTCATCTGCTATGGTAACCATGGTCAGGGTTACGCTTGGAGCGTATTGGTATTTCAATAGCAACAGACTACCGAAGCGTCCCCATCCACTAACATACCACGTTAAAGGACAACAACACTAACGCTGTTTATTTTCCAGGGCCATAACATCAAAGAAAAAGGGTAGCCAATAATTTACCCACGCTACCCTTCCGATGCCGAAATCAGGGACTCAGACGGCGCACTGATTGTTTTGGGCCCAGTAATTTCGGTAACCGAATCGCGTTTGTTTGCTCCACGCTCCACGCTTGTCAGCCAGATTAACGGAAACGATTGACAGTTCAAAGGTACTGCGCCCGGCAGTAGTTAGTTGCTTTCGCAGGAAGCACATACTAGCTACATCAAAGTAGTCGTGGAGTGGGAATAAAAAAGAAAGATATCAGACAAGGGCGGAACAAGGACTTCTTCCAGAACCGGAACAGAGCGCGTCGGCAGAAACGATGAAACACTGACAGGCACCTGCTGCAGGATAGGAAGCAGGAAGATGATGCAATGCGAGGTGATGCTAAAAATAGATTATCGATTCGACTTCCTGTCACGCCGGTCGAACGCCAGCCGGGGTGGGTCATGTTCAGTTACGGATTCCAATCATTTTCTTTTTTTGTGTCGATGAACGATGATGATGATGAATTCTTAAAGCAGATTCAATGTAAGAAAATTAAATGGAAGCATCGAAGTATAAACAATGACTCCCGTGTCAGATACGCAGGGCGCAGGTGAATCGAAAATCTTTGCTATGGTTTACTAACGAGAGCGATACACTCGCCGTGCTTCCAAAGCCGGCGTGTTTTATGAGAAATAATGAATCCGGAGTGTAGAAATCCAGAAATATTTGATTTTTTTAAATGATATGAGCAACATGAAAGAGCAACAAGCCATAGTGAAAAAAAATTCATAAAAGATCTTAGTCAGTAATACCAATGAAGCGCTTTTTAATTGGCAAGTTTTTGTTTTAATCAGTAATCGAGTTTTGTATAATTTGGCAAAATGTTTGCAACCGTTGATTGTTAGTTACAGGGTTTCGAGTCATATAAGGGAACAATGCAATCAGTAGAGAGAATGTGTCAACCGGTTAAGAGAATGTTACAGCCCACTACATGGCTGCATCATTCTCTTAACCGGTTGACACATTCTCTCTACTGATTGCATTGCTCCCTTATATGACTCGAAACCCTGTAAATTTAGTTATTTTTTTATCATTAAAAAATATTTTAAATCGAATTCATTCGAAAGGGCATAGGTTCTTGAAAATACTTGGTATCTGTAATTATTTTTAACAAATATTCGCCTTGCGTTTCATGGCACGAAAGAAGCAATCCAAATTCAGCTCGCGATTAAGCAGTTTGAAAAGATTATCCTGAAAGGGTAGCTATTACATTTGAGTTAGGTTTTGTGGAGCTTGCGGTTTTCCCTGCAATCAAACTCTCCAACACAGGACAACGGCGTAAACTACCCGTTGCCCGGTGAACTACTTCAACATGCTTTCCATAAGCTCTCGGGCATCTAGTCTGCGGTTGACTTGGTTGAGTAATTATGTGATATTTACAAGGAAATAACTTCCCCGTTTCTGCTGCTAAAGTAAGATGGGCACCTATATTGCCATAACCATGCGGGGTGGTGGAGCGATGACGGAATGGGAGAGGGCTAAACAAATTTCGCTCAAGTTATTGCTGCTGTAAGGATGTGGATGGAGCGATACACTTTTCTGCTACATCTTCAAAGCCAAACACATGACAGGCTGTTTCTGGGGCAGGCAAACAAGCTGGATTAAGAAAACTTTCCCGGACGGAAGGTGCGTTGTGAGATTCAAGAGGTCTCAAGAGGTGGTGGATGAACCCTTATTTGTTGTATCGCGAAAAGAAATATGTAACGTATTCAGCTCAACGAACCGAAATGTACGTTTGTTGTTATTGTGGGAAAACATTCGCCCTGGAAAATGGCAAGCTGGCTATGCTTCCGAGCGACGAAGTTGTTGCTGAGTGGACACGGCTTGCGCTCGGAGTACGCGTGACATTGTCGAGTATAAAAATATTGCTTTTATTTTGTTTTCGCGCTCATGTACTCGTATACTAATGGTGTACTTTTAAGTTATGTATGCGTGTCTGTTACTCCGAAATAATTTCAAAATAATACATTTGTTTTTGTATAGACCGGTTAAAGTATGATAAAAATTAAACATATGCTGGATAGTTTGATCTCATTTTGACAACGTGTCCAGCGTTCATTTGGCATTTTATGCCAATCGGTAAGATATCGCTTCTGGCACCAAAACATATGCGCAATATATATCTATGACTCTCGTAAGCGTAGAACGGAAGGTACAGCAACAATACGAATAAAATGTGTATTATGAAATGAAATTTATGATCATGACCAATGCCGTGCCACTGTAGGCAGTAGATTTGGAACACATGCGTATGGAATGTGATATTCCTGGTGCTAGAAAATGCTATTTTTGTTATTTACACCACAAAACGATAAAATAGCGACCATACCATCAAATATATTCATTTCTCTTAGCTGTCCACTGCGGATCGCATAAAACTATAGTAACAAGGTACCGATTTATGGTTTTTCTGCACTGCCGCTGTTTACGCTCTAAATGCCAACTGTGCAAAGAGCGAAAAAATATTTGGACCCATTTGCAACAAGTTGCAGTGCGCTATAAATGGCTATGGGTATGTTCATAATCAATTTCTGCTTACCAGCTCCTAATAACGTGACAATACCCTGTGGTATCACTCGACGCCCGGGGCAGGGCTGACTGTGCTCGTGTTCTGCACCGTTCTCTTTGCTACGAAGGAGGCGTAATGCAATGCAAACTCGCAGCAATCGAACCGTCGTAATGTAGTCAGTGCTGCTGCTGACAAGAGTGGCTCGGTACTTGTTATGGTACTCGGTACACGGTTGGCAAGGGTTGCTGCGGAGGGGACAAACTGGTTTTGGTTGACAGTGAACCGGCAGATGTAATAATATTGACGATAATGGTCGATGTAACGATATGTTCGCTCAGTCGGTTCATTGCCAAGATGGTCTTTTACGGCCATCTTCGTTCAGTTTGTTTAATCTATAAAGCTTTTTTTTATATCGTTTGTGGAATGTTTTTTTTCATGCACATAAGTAGGCATTGAGTTGTGTGGTGTGCCATACTAATTCGCAAACGCACGTAACGCACAATTCGGAATAAGGCGTAAGGACGTGAATAGGAACAGAAAATACGAGCAAATGGCAGATGAGCATAAGGCACAAATATGTTTTAAGAGCATGACGATTTGTTATGAGCTCGTGAGCTTGGTTGGAAAAGTAACAGTAGCTTTACTAAATTAAACAAATAAAAATTAACAAAAAAATTGAAAAGTGTTGTGATTGTTTTCATACAATATGATATTTTTTCTCTATCTTTCTGTGGCGTAACCACCGATATTTTGCCTACAGTATTACCAGCTGGCCTTTTAAACTATGTTATACCACCTTTGCTGGTTAGTAATTTCTCTATGGGGTGAAACGGTCCGTATATATTCGTGGTACCGGTTCTGTAGAGGTAAAGACTGAAGCCGTTATCATAAAACAATCTGAAAAATGAAATTCTTTTTAGATTTATAGCAATATTGTAAAAAGTTAAATTATCATACAAAACATGTAATCATTTTGAGGTTTTTCTTGAGGTTAATTGTTTACGATGCGATTTGTAAAAAAAATATGAACTATAAACCTTACATTTTTTTCGAACCAGAAATCCAAACTCATTTAATATTAAACTGCTTAAACTAAATAGCACATTTCATCAACTGTTGGTTTCATTGGTTCATCAAAAGATTTCCACTTTTGAAGTCATAGCAACAGAAAAAGGAAAAAAGAAACTGCAAACCTTATAAAAATATGTAAAAAGCACATTTAAGCAAACGGTTGTAAACTAGCTTTCTGTCTGATATGTAAATATTGGTAGCATTACACAAAAACTACAATTCAAATTTCTCGTAAAACTTAAATAAGGATATACTTGTGTAATTTCTGGAAACTGCTAACTGTCAGGAGAGATCCTGTCCGTTTTTGCTCGTTTAAAACTGTAAAACGATCTAACTTTTCACATCCGTAGCACTGTCCTCCTTCCATCTGGTCATGGAAAAACATGAAAGCGTGCTCAAACTTTTGCGCTCGAATGTTGTTTTAATTTAATAAACCGTTTGATGATGCCACCTAATGACTTCGCTTGGGGTGATAGTCGAATGACGATGAAAATAAAAACAAAAAAAAATAAAATAAACGAAATCTGCCCACAAACTGGCAGATGGGGCACAGGAACACCAGGTTCTCGTTTTTACTCCCTCGTCTAGCGGAGAAAACCCAACTGTTTCAAACGTTAACATTTTAGTGAATTACTCTGCAGGTGGAGTGTGGAGTTTGATGGATGCTGCAGGGACAGCAAACAGGGATGTTGTTCTATCTACTTTTACTGCACCGCGTTAGCAGCATAGGAAAAAACGACGTTAAATATCAGTTCGCGTGTAAAATAGCTTCCTCTGACCTTTTCGCTCGCAAAAAGCACACCCTCGAGAGGTTACTGTTAGAGAAAATTTTCTTTCATGAATTGGTGGATAAGACGCACGCAAAAGGATTCTCTGTCGGAGTGGGTTCATACGGCCGCCCGAGGGAAAGGTGTACGTATTTCATCTTCAAATATTGCTTCCCACCGGCTCGGAGGAGGCTGGCGATTCGGGTCAAAAAATTAAAACATCTTGTCCCTCGGGGAAGAGGTAGGCGTATTTAGGAGCCACTTTGCCGCATACATGCTGTGGGTTCGTTGTTGGTGAAGAATAAATTAGATTCGAACATTTTTGCCAGGCTCTAAAGTCAACATAGTTTCACGAGTCTTTTGTGGCTTACGCTGCGGCATCAGCATAATATTTCGCTTCTTCTTCACTCCGGATACGCATATTCCTTAAGCTGCTTAAACACTTTCACGCGATGTTTAGTAGCAGTTTGTGTGTTTGGGAGTTCGTAAAGGTCATAGGTTTTCATAAACATGTTTGTTAATAATTCGCTTGGTAACGTTCTGCAACAAGTAATTTATTCCCCATCGACAAAACCACTGAATTCTGTCTGGGCTCAATGCTGTTACTGGTACTGGTGAACTTATTTGTTAAATTAATTTTACACACAAGTATCTGAACTGAGCTATAGCGAGCATAGCTGAATTTTGCTCAGGATTATTACATACTAATCACAGTTTACCATATATATATATATATAATAAATTCATATAGTATTTTATGGCAAATAAATGAATAAATTACGCTCACTGTCGCACACTCTAAAAACTATAAAGTAACATTTTGTATGATTTAATACTTTCACTATGCACGTTAATATATTAGATCACATTATACACCCTTGCCAAAATTAAAATTATGTCTAACGAATCGACACATATGTTGTCGCATTTTACTCGTTACAAAAACCTGTGTGTTTGTAGCCGATCGGAACATTGCATATTCGCTACCTCGTATTCGAGCAAATTTCCATTTTTCCAGAAAACAATCGTCCGTTCTGTACTGTATGCGGGTTTACGGTAAATTTTCCCTTTTACCAGCGCAATCGTTTGACAGAGACATATGAAGACGGGAAAGCGGCAAGGAAGGACATTTCAATGCTCCGAAATGCAGACCCGGAATTGGGTCGATCCGTTTAGGACGAAAGGACCAGGTTTGACCAGCTGACCTGTCGAGACATAAATTCTCGAGCAAAACACTACAAATCTCGATGGTGGTTCCTTTCTCTGGCCGGTTGTTTTGAGTGCATATGTGTATGTGTTTGTTAATGGGTTTTTGGTTCTTTTCTCGATAGAAAATTTGTTCTTTTATTTTTGACGTTATAACGATGTCGTTACTTTTTCCCTACTTCATCCAAATACGTCAAACCAACACGCGACTGAACGACGACAGCCGTTTTTAAAGCGATATGAACACGCTTCCACCCCGTTGCGTATAAGGACTTAGTGGTGAAAATATTGAGCTGCAACCATTGCCAAAGGCTGTTTTCTTTTTCCCTACACAAATTTCAAATTGTATCAGACAGTTCGGGACAACGGTTCCAGTGGCTACAAGCTCTAGTTACTCTTTTCTGTAGGCATAGGTGACCCTGTGACAATTCTCCGCAAAGCCTGTCTGATATATGGGTTTATTTTTATATCTTCTTTTTTCACTTGGGCTTGAGTGAAAAACGAAACATCCTATCGACCAGCATCGGCTGCAAGACCTGGGTGGAGCTGTCACACTGATATTTCACGCTCGTTGAATAGGTTGAGCAAAACGTAACCGAGTTTCGATTTCTATGTAGTATGCTTCCTAGCATAACGTGAAAATGTTCTTAATCAAATGGTGTGAACGTTAGGGGATTATGTTGACATTTCAATCCGGGGACTTTTTTTGTTTTGAAAACAGTTTCAGTATTTTAGTAACTTCACATTTGCACACTTATACGTGTTTTCATGTGGAAATATCACAGTAAACAAATATGAAATTACTAAAACTTCTAGCTAGGTGATTTGTAATAATAATAAATTGTTCTAAATATTTGTTATATCGTTAGAAATATTATATATGTCTAGTATAATCATCAGATTTGTAGATGAAGCGGATGTGTAAGAATCATTTCATCCATCGCGCTATGCTACCGTCTCCTGTGAAAAGAGGTTAGCTACCAGCAAGGAGCAAAGTTTTCGAACTGTTCTGGCCAATATATCGAGGTCTGCGGGCCAGTCACATAAAACACGCTCGTGCTCCGGCGACGAGGTTCGGGTTTCCTGTTTAATGGTGCACACGATTGCTAGGAATATATTAGCACTGGACGATATAGCGGTGTAACAGTAGTAGTCAATGCTGGGAATTTCCGTCGTTACACGCCGCAAGCTAGCTATAACCTGCTTTTACGCACATTTCCAGCGCTCACAAAGACTCCTGCCTTGTGTTTCTTTTACCGATAACCGTCCATTGCGGGGTGAGAACGGCTTAGACGGCGCTAAGGGCAACCCACATGGATGGGATCGATGTTGTTGCTTTTGCGTAGACAAGATGTATTTTCGATAACAGACACCGGTGATTGTTTTACATGTTACGAGTGTAACATCGCTTGTGCGATAAGATAGAGTGTGTTTATGTAAATAAAACTTGTTTGAACCTGTTCAATCATTTGCTAAGACGGCTGACTTCCGATAATTCTTAAGTTAATAGTAATGCTTATATCCATTTGCCTCCAACGAGTATCGACATATGCTGCAGGCTAGATTGCTTTGCTTCACGTGCTTATTGGCCATGGTTGATGGAGCTGGTACAACAGATCGTAGTACGTGTGTGGCTGTTAATTAAACAGCGAAATTATAAACAGTGCTCTAGCAGATCTACCTTAAGATATTTTACAATTCATTTGGAAATTAAACAACAAACTAACCGACCCACTTTCTTCTCTCAGCTATGAAAAGACATTTGACAAATGTAAATAATACACAAATGTGTTTGTATCCATTTTCATTTATAAATAGAAATGGAAAGCTTATCAAAGCAGACTAAATAAATATTTTTTTTATCGCAAACATCGTTAAAACACAATTGACACTCTCTTTACATTTCCTGCCATCCTTTGGCGAGCAGAACATTTTTGCCTCGGTTAACCGGCACGGATGTTGGCTCAAGCAAAGCCGCAAAGGAAATGAAGCCATTGGCGTGAAACAACAGCTTTTCGGAAATAAGGAATCGCAATAAAAGTTTTTGCCAAAAAGACCCTTGGTTGTGAAACGACGAGATAATTATGTTGGCACGGATGATGTATTTTTGCCTTCCTTAATTGCAGTGATGAGGAATACGGTTTGCTCTTGTTGGGAAAGTGAAACAAAAAACTAAAAATCTTCAATGCTTTTTAATCATTTGTTGGCGCGCATAATTGTCGTCAATGTTTTACATACCTTGCATCAGTAATGGACGCATTGACGGAAGAAATCTTAAGCAATCATCAACTTGACATACTTTTCACACCCCTGCATCTTTGTAATAATTCAGCACAACGTACGTTATACAGTAGCAGGCACTCATTTCGGGACACCTAAACATTGGACTATTTTTTATCTTTGAATGCCCCGTAGTCAGGCTTAGAAAAACTTAGCGAAACCAAACCTGTACTAGGGGCTTCTACTACTCACCACCTACAAATCTGCGTAAAAAGAAACACAAAAAAATGTCTTATAGAAAGAAAAATAGAAAGAAGAAGCAGAAAAACGCATGCTTTTGTCGCGAGCATTCAATTCCGGACAGCTGCAAATCGGACGAACACTTTGCATTTGCGCTCGTCCTAGTAATTCTTAGAAACATGTAGTGGCATGAAACATCGTCAGAGTGATTGCCCTTCTTCTCCTCTTTACGGACATGCATAACAAAGGCAAAAAATCGTGTGTGAGGAGTAAAATAGCAAGAAAAAGCAAACAAAGCCTTGCTGTTGAGCACGCGTTCAATTTCGGACGATTTACTATCATAGATTTTTTAGGTAAAATGGAAAAAAAAGAACTAGTATCTCCAGTAGAAGTATTCTGCACTGTCAGTAGCCATATCATAGTTGACTGTGCAGCACCAATAGCAACAATTTTTTTTATCATAATGGGTAAAAACATCTCAGAAGATGTAAAACAGATTATTATACATAACATGAACGAAGGTAAATCTATCAGAGAGATAGCACAAATTACTAAAGTGGCCAAGTCTACCGTTCATGGCATAATAACCCATTTTAAAAAGTACAGAACAGTTGAAAGAAGGCCTCTAACAAACGAAAACAAACGTAAATTGAATAGCAGAGATGAGAGATTCATTTTAAAGCAAGTAAGAACCAACCCATTTACTACTGCCGTCGATATTTCAAAGGAACTTGAAGAAACGTATGCCAAGAATATCAGTGCATCAACAGTGCGAAGATTTTTAAATAAGCATAACATTTATGGCAGAGTTGCTTTGAAAAAGCCGTTAATTTCAGAAAAAAACCGCCTGCTAAGACTCGAATTTGCCAAAGCTTACGTGGATAAAGACGTTGATTTTTGGTCAAAGGTATTTTATTAAACAATATTTATTTTTAATAAGCAATATTCAAACCATGAATTGTTTACAGGTTTTGTTTACAGATGAAACCAAAATAAACCTGTTTGGTTCGGATGGTCGGCGCTATGTGTGGAGGAAGAAAAACGAAGGTTTTGATGGAAAATTTACCATTAAAACAGTTAAACACGGCGGAGGTTCGGTGATGACGTGGGGGTGTATGGCAGCCCAAGGAATAGGGAAATTACACATTATCCGTGGAATAATGGATAAAATGTACTATGTAAACATGCTTAAGGAAACAGTAGGACCTAGTGTAGCAAAATTGGGGATAGAAAGAAATTTTGCTTTCTATCAAGATAACGATCCGAAGCACACGTTGTTGGTGGCAAAAACGTGGTTGCTATACAACTGCCCAAAAGTGCTCGCGACACCTCCACAGTCTCCGGACTTAAATCCAATAGAAAATTTATGGAGGGAAGTAAAAAAAAGAGTTGCCAAAAGAAATCCAACAAGTTTAAAAAAATTAGAAGAGATAATTTTTCAGGAGTGGGAAGGGTTAGAACCAGCGCTGTGTTTGAAGTTGATTCAAAGCATGCCAAAACGCCTTAAAGCTGTTATAGATAACAACGGCAATGCAACTAAATATTAGTTAAAAATTTGTTTTTAAGTAATAATATCTAATCGGATTATATATAATTTAAAATTAAGCAGGAAAATATTAAATTTGGTAAACTAACTCGTTTTTATTAAGAAATCACATCGTCCGAAATTGAACGCGTGCTCAACAGCAAGGCTTTGTTTGCTTTTTCTTGCTATTTTACTCCTCACACACGATTTTTTGCCTTTGTTATGCATGTCCGTAAAGAGGAGAAGAAGGGCAATCACTCTGACGATGTTTCATGCCACTACATGTTTCTAAGAATTACTAGGACGAGCGCAAATGCAAAGTGTTCGTCCGATTTGCAGCTGTC
>KI915046.1:7350142-7405053 GCA_000473445.2 Anopheles farauti | reverse complement strand
AGTACAGGTTTGGTTTCGCTAAGTTTTTCTAAGCCTGACTACGGGGCATTCAAAGATAAAAAATAGTCCAATGTTTAGGTGTCCCGAAATGAGTGACTGCTACTGTATGTAGCTTCATTTGGAATCCAACAAACCGTTGCTAAAAGCATGGTTAACAAGGAAATCGTGACCTTAACGATTTGCACAACCAAGATTTCCCTGCATTTATTGTCAATGTGAAAATCATACTTTCAAGTAAAACTGTTTTTTCATAAATCATCAGGATAATTGTCAAAAGAAGTATTTCAAGCGAATGTGTTCAACGCAATTGGGAACTTGAAATGCCTGTCTGTGCTACTATTCTCCACCAGCAAACGATGAAATGCGAATGTCAACGATCGATTTTCTGCGTCGCATTTGAACAGGTTTAAGGTTGGTTTGTCAACAAATCGTCCCTAGGGTCGTCGGTCTCGGTCGAAGATTGGATCCATTGTTGAGGCTGGTTGTCGTTTTTTTTTTATTGTGCACACTAGTTCGAGAGTACGAAAAATCGAGATAGAAAGAGAGACAGAGAGAAAGAGAAAGAGAAAGAGAAAGAAAAAAGAAAACAATATTTTCGGAATGAACATGCTATTGCGACACGGCAGATGTCTATGGCTGTAATGGTGGTAACGTCAACAGTATGTTTGAATGTTCTCTGTGGTTTTTATCTTCATTTTTCCAAAACATTTTTTATGCTGTCGAAAGCCGTTCAAGTGAAAAATTAAAAGATCTTGCTCGGAGATTCAATAAAAGATGATAGCGGAAATGGTTCCTTGAGTGTGTGAATATTTGCACCAGAAGTACCGGAATCTTTTTCATCACATAACACAGTCTTATTCATGCCTTTTGTACCCAAAACATACTTGCTGCTGCGAAACTTTGTAATAAATTGTAGATATATGTAAAAACGATTGTTTGAAAAATTTATGTAATGTCACATCGAAAGAGCATAAGTTTACACTAAGAATCCACAAGAATTGTAGGATTTTCGCACGGAAATTTCGTAGCTCGGTGCGTTTTGTGTTTTAAAAAATGTTTATTCGAAAATGAAAACTTTGATTGCTCTGTACGTCGTTTGGAACAATTTTCATTCAAAAAGTAGAGTTCTAGATTGTCTCGACATAATATCGGCAGCGACCTACATTCTCCCACTCAAATCCAATAAAATGCTGTTTTCATTCGATCGAGCACGTACGGCACATAATATTGAAATTGAAAATTTTTCAACCACAGTTGGATTTTGGTGCTATCTGCCCATCCGGCCGTTTGGGAGTAATTCGTTCTAGGTATTTTGGCAAGACAAATAAATGACGGAGTTTGGGTTATTTCTCGGGAACCGTGTGGAAATATCTCCATATCTATTTCCCCGTATCCCATCGCTTATGAATGGATTTCCTTCGTTGCAAAATTAACGGGCCTTAGTGGAATTCTTAGGAAAATTTAAGCGAAGCGCCGAAACGTTTTAACAATCAATAAAATAAACGGGAATGTCTAAATGATTGCTACTGAAACTCTAACCGTACCTACGATAACAGTGTACCATACCTACAAAAGCATTACAGAACCCTGAATTGAGTTAAATCCGCTTGTTTTACACAATTCTTGGAAATTCTTGCTCGAGCAGATTTAGCAGACGCGTGTTTTTTTTTGTAAATTGTTATTGTAAAAAGCATTCAAAATTTTCCATCATCCATCGGGTTAGAACATTTGGAAAAATACCGGAACCTTCCTTTATGGGGTATCCAACGCTGTTTAGAAAAAGGACACGGAGGGGAAATCAGTTCTACAGCTCTTCTTTCGCATTGGACCGATGTGTACGCTGAAAATTTGTGAAATGTATCCAATTTGAGCTGCCTTCCGATAACGGACATCCCCGCCGCCAGGCCAATGTTATACTAATCCTTATGTTTTTCTCATTCTCTTGTTTCGTTTCCAGGTAATTGATGGGATTTGTGATGTTGTTGGCAGCGTTTGTTGGTGTTTCGCGAATCGTTATCTTAAAGTAAACGGCTTCGCGTTATTTGGGATCCAAGTATGAGTAGCATGAGTAGCTTTATTCCGGTAGGTGCTTGAACAGGTTGGATAAGGCCTTTTCATTTTAGACCATAACGTTTTGTGCAGTTTTGTGTTTGTCTCCTATCCTATCTAAAGTGTTGGCTTAAGTTAAGACTTTCGTACCAAGTCAACGATTGAAAATATAGTAATGACTTTAAAATATCTCGCATATTCATCAGGGCATATTATAATGCTACGTGAGCTAATAGGCCAATTGAATTCGATGTGTAAACAAAAACTGAAATTTACTGACCTGTTGTTTGATCTGCATGTAATGCATGGAAAATATTGCTGAAAAAAACAAATATTTGAGCAATTGAGAGTAATATTCTCAAAACGAACATACACTTATGCCTTCTTCTTTTCACCGAGCCCACAGGTGTATTAAAATTGTTTGCTTTAATACGCTTTCATTTCAATGAATGCAACTAAGCATAAAAGCGTATAAACATAGCCAAACGCCGAAGTCTGTAAAGTAAAGTGGCCTCATCACTCATGGTTGTCGTGCTCAAGGGAAATGACTGCGAAACGTGTAATGCAAAGCTGGATCTTTATTTTTACTTTGCTCCCTAATGCATTCGACATCACATCTCAAACGATGCTTCAACGCGCTACATTATGAGACAGCTCACATCAGAAAGATATAAAAAAACACACACACATACACACAAAAAAACAAACCCCAAGTCTATGTACCTATGTTGTGTTTAGTTCAGGATTGGTAAAGGCGACAGTTCAAGCACCAGTTGATGGCTCTTCAATCTGAAAACACCTGGCCGAGGGGATGCTTTACATTTCGTATGATAATTCCTGGCTTAGCAGTAAGTGGTAACACGTTTGGTAGAAAAGGATATATGTTTAAGGACGTGCCACGCGTGTGCATGTAAATACGTTAGGTGTTTGTTATGAAGTGAAGTGATGACACATTCAAACGGTTTTTTCATCTCAAGAGGGTTACATGAACAAAGTGCAAAGCATGTGAAGCTGTTTTAAAATGCTTTTACATTGCTATATTAGCGTTACATTATGATTTTACATTTTTAAATAGCGTATAATATGCGTTTAATATTTAAATAACGTTTAATGTGTCAGAATAACCTGAATAAGAAGATTTTTTTGCAGACGCTTGTACATTGCAATTTCTATCATGAATCATGAATGAATCGGTCCATTGTAGATTTAACAATTGCTATGTAATAATTTCTCGTGTTCAATAAAAAATTTTGCCACTAAATGTTATGGAGAGATCATGGCATTTTCGTTTAAGCACCAGATACCGTTACGGAACTTTACTTCCGAAATAGTAAGACAGTTAAAATGGCATGTTTGTATACAAAATATATAATATGTTTCTGAAAATAACACTCTAAATTCAGGTTGAAAATGAATAATTACTTTTATGTTAACTTGATGTGTTTACGATAATTCATGTATGTTTACTTGTTACTTGATAATTGTTGCCTTTGCAAAAGTTTTGTATCAATTTTTATTAGGGCGTTTAGTTTGTATTAAGATATAACTTACTTGCTCATATTTTACAACAAGCTCAGTTAATAAACTGTCATATCATTACATTTGGCTTTGTGGATGTAACTGCTGATGGTATCACAAACTTTAAGCTTATCTCAATGTATACATACTTTAAATTAAACGTGTATAATTCCATACGGTTTTATTCTAAGCACATTGGGCGTTTCATGTTAGGACGTGTGTAGGCAGTGGTATGTAATTCATCTACACTATTAGGTACGTCTCAAGCACATCCATTGTCCGGTGTGAAGGAGAGCAATGTAAAATTAACCGTGATGGTATATAGAGTTGGTATATAGAGTTGCATAGCAACACAAACTCGGCTGGGCGTCTTTAATTATGCATTTCCAGGGAATGGCAAAGCAAATATGTTTAACCACACTTCTACACAAAAGCCGGAGAGCACGGAAACATAAATTATGCACACGGTACTACAAAACATGATCCCTCCAACAACCTATGAAACTAGCACGGACTCCCAACGGTAATGTTGCCCCATGGATAGGCTAGTCCGTTCCCAAGACTCAGCAATCATGATAGCAAGGCACTTGTATTTATAAGAAAAATTAGTTCCACCTGTTGGAACGAAACAAAAAAAGGAGTTTGTTTAAGAGCACTAATTTGCATGCAAAAGGCATCACGAATATTTGTTCACTCTCAAACCATAATGAGTGTTTATAGCTATGCATCCACGCAAAGTTTATTATATTCGTTATTATTGAATATTTAATAATATAATTGAATATACTTATTTTAACACGAAATATACACGAAATATGCATAGAGTAAAATAAAAAATCGTTTATAGTAAAACATATTGAAGCATAAATGTAATATTTTTAAAGGATAAAAAATGATCGATAGTCACCTAGAATAGTAAAAAAACGATACAGATGTCCACAAATTTTCCAAAGAATTGCTTTTTGAGAGTAACAGATATAAAAAGTGCAAAAGACGAAAATTGATGCTGCTTCGCTAATTGTGTATCATCGTAAAACACTTAACGCTCCGAAGATTCCGACGGGCGCACAAGTCATGATTCTTCGACCCGTGGACTGGTTAATCCGGTTTAGCTAAGCGCCGTCCGCACTCCGCGGTCCCCTTTCGCGACCATCGTTTCGTCCAAACGTCGATTGCGTGTTGCAAGCAGGCAAAACGTCAATGCATCGACGCATCGTGAACCGGCCGGCATGCTACCTCGTTTCACACCGAAGAAAGGGCGTTCGTTTCCATGGTGACGGTGCGTGGTGCACGAAATCTGTCACACACGCAAAACGGATGCAATGTGCAGTGAGGACGGAAGAAACCGTCGAAGATCGTCGACCGGCCAGACCCATCGACGGTTGGCTTAGATGCGTTTAATCTTAATTGAAATCTAAAGCAGTGCACTTTTGTTGTCACGCACGAGACGATAAAAGCTTTCCGTGCTCTCGGCGACGGGATGGGATTCCATAAACATGCTCCTGAAAAGATATAATGCTGCACCGTACGGCGAACAGCGCATGATCGAACAGTTCAGTACCCTTAGCCGCGAAACAGTTTGAAAGTGCATTTAATTTACATTTTCCCATAAAAAGCCGGATGAATATTGTGCCGCTCTGAAGTACAGTTCTGCAGTAGTATGCCTTTGATGTTTTGATGATGGTGAATGTATATAGTACGTACTGTTTTTGGTACCAAACGAACGAAAATGTTGCAACATATATAGTATTAACGGATTAACAATTTTTGAGGGTAAAAGGTTTTCATATTAAAATATGAATTAACTCTATTGCTTTCTCTTTTGTTGAGATTACTTAAATTAAAATTGTTTGGAAAATTGAAGGGCATACGTTTATGTTTATATTATAGGCGACTCTCTAAATAATATCTTTTTTGTATTTTCAACATTATTTAACTTAACTTATTATGGTCGAAACATTAAACAAAAAAAACTTTTTTCCTAGTAGAATTTTGACTATTTTGATAAACGACATCGTTAAAAAGAGTTTGTGTTATAAATGTACATAGTTTCTCAAATAATTAGGTCATTCTTTTTTCTTCCTAAAATAAAATCACGTTTCCAGGCATTTTGTGAAAGCAAAAGGCAAAAAATTACTTAATTAAAAGGATATAATCAATTACATTCTCCTTGCACCTCCGGTAGAAACCGAGGCTTGAAGTTGATTTGATATCGCGTGATTGGTGATTACACAGAGCGTGGCATCGCATCTGGGAGAGCTTGCACCGTATAGCTGCAGGATCAATTTCGCCCGAGTAGCAAAACGAAAAACACATCGCTTCGTGTGGCACGATTTATGCAGTCTGATGCTATTTGCTTTCGTTCGGCGCGTATGCCTGCGCAGTATTATTAAGCTATTGTACAAGTGATGGATCGTTTGAGTGTCGGCTTTGGATGGAGAAAACAAAGAACAAAGCATCTAAGAGCCAACCGGCGCATTATGGTTTTAATCGCTTAATTGATTTTTAGCACCCTAAAAGCAATCCTGAAAAAGTATAAACAACACTTGGTTGTTTTAAACCTACAGCACTAGCACCGATTCACAATTATTCATCCCGAGCGTTCGAGCGCGTGATGAAGAGAAAGCACCACCGACGGTGTTTGGGACTGTCGGCGGTGTCCTTCGGTTGCCATATTTTCATAGTCGCGCGATCGTGAATTATCGTGCGCTCGACAGTTTAAATTTATGAATGAATGATGGGAACAACTTTCGCCGCACATTTGTGCACCACCGATAGCAAGAAAAAGCCTTACCGCTGCCAAGCGCTCGTGCGTGCTATTTTGGGAGCGAACAATAAATTTCCATAAATTTTCACGATTTACGCTGCCCTTACAGCAGAGACGTTACGCTCGCATGCTTTTCCCTTTCACTGCGTGTACCAATCAGCCGTACGCGGCGGGGTTTTACGGTTCAGGGGAAAATAGTGCCAAACTTTTGCGCCCCGTCACCGAGCCAACAGAGGAGCACACGGCACGCGGCACACGGCACATATACGCGCGTTCGGTTTCGGTTGATTTTTGATGGGTTGGTTTTAATTAAATTCAACCTGTGATTTGTGTCGCATGCTCATGTTCACACACCCGAAGTACCGAAACCGCGAAACTTTACACTCACGGTCATGTGGGTTAATTCTCCTTTGGGTAGGAAAAGGTGCCGTTTGACACCTGACTAGAAATGGGGCCAGTTGAAATGGGATTGAAGTGTTTTGTGATCTAGGAAGGATTCTTAAACAATATTTGCCCATTTTGATAGCGGCTAGTGAACGAAAACTTTAAACAACTCCATATTTTTACGATTACAAACATGTTAATCACACTACTTCATATTTTTCATTGGTTATGTCTTTAGAGATTGTACGAAACCATATCTCTATGAAAAAATCTATAAAGTAGGTACAAATACATTATTTATCACTTGCTTAAATTCATAACATAATACAATCCTGTTTAGAGCACATTGTGTAAGGGTGAAGTCCCGAAGCGAAGAATATTATTTTACCTGCAGCAGGAGTAGGTATAAAAGGCTTCTCATATGCACAACGTTATAATTCTTAACGCAACGCAATAATTTTCAAAAACTGAAAATTGTATTTTTTTGTAAAAACCATACATAAAATTGCCCCAATCGTTTTCGAGCGATCAAAACATAAACGATATAAAAGTGTCAATTGAAGTCTCATTTTACCATTAGTGTTGACATACGGTTCGCTCTTTCACACACATTTTGGAACGTTCCGACATCGATCGGCATTGGTTTCGGACGAACGTGGAAGCCCGACCCGACCAGGTAGGACCAACCCCCGAACTGGTGGGTGAAGAGTTTTTGTGGTCAATTCAGGGTGATTTAATTGTCGGGGCTTGTGTCAACCAGGGGGCTATGGAAAAGAAGTGCCCCAATTAATCTTTTGCCCGGAGTGGGTTATGCTTGCCCGATATGTTGCTTGATATATTGCTGCCGTTCGTTTATTTGTTCTTATTAGCGAATGGGGTTGGAAAACCTGCGGTAGGTTTACCTTGTGTTCCAGCTACACCTCGATAAAAGATTATACGAGCTCGGTTGTTTATAGTTTGATATCGTTTAAAAAATACTTTCTACTGTTCTCTTTGTTCTCCATTTTTGGTGGTATAAGATTCATACATTGAATGTTGTGCATTTACAAGATGAACGAATTGGGCACTCCATCAGATCAGCTGTTAAAATGTTTAATACTTTATAGGAACATTTTAGTGTTTCCGTATTAAGATATGCCGCAGACAGAACGGTCCCCGTTAACGACGATCCAAACGATAACCAAAGAAGGAAGTTGAATTGGTGCCTGTCTTTTATGAAACTTTAATACTTTATGCCTTTAATGGTCTTCTCTTGTGTGCGAAACACCGTTTGCAGGCTGTATAAAATTTAATGGTCCAGTAACGGGTTTTTAATGGCTTATGAAAGGAGATGATACGGTCGAGATTAGCAAAGGAATATTTGTGCATAAAGTACACACGCAGTGAAACTTGATGGTTCGATCGATCGGGCATCGCCTTGGTTCCTTTCACCTGGAAAAGCACGTGCAACGTACTTAATTTTAAATCTACACTTCGATATACTGTCTCGCTGATCTCGCCGCTGAAGTACTAGGAGCCCGAGATTGTGCCATTCGCCCCATAAGCTCTGAACTCTCTTCCCTTAAAAGGCATTAATTAAAATGTTGATCCATCACGAATTCCACGCTTCCTCGGTCATTATAGAAACGGGCAGAGCATATACGTGTGTTTGTGTGTGGATGTCGTCGCACAATGGAAACATTTCATGAACATTTCGTTTCGTCTCACCTCACCACCAATTTAGTTGCTTCGACTAAACCTACATATTCATGTGCCACAATTTCACGATACGAACATGATAGAGGCATTCTTCTACCGTATTTTGCGTGGTTCGATGCGGGCGGTTAAAACTGCTCCCGGCAGTCACGATCCCTTTTTCGAGAGCGCTTCAACGTCCAACGCCCATCCAACGTCGATCGTTTTCTGATTCGTTATGTTCGCTACAGTTGCTGCGCATGATTGCGCGACCTGCAGAAGCGGAGAAGGGAAGTTGTTTCGCGGACAAAAGTAATATACAAAGAGATAAACAAATCTATCATCCCTTTATATTGCGCTTTTTTTCTCCATTATAGCCGTACATGTTTGTCTCTTTTGGTTAAACCCTTCGCTACTTCAACCGTAACTGATATTACGATCACAAAGAGTATAACGAAAGCAAAATAAAATCTTGCCTACATGTATGGCTGCACAAGATAAATCAAACGTAATGTGCTCAACTTTACTTTGTTCCATTGGCGTCAGTAAAAACATTCCACAGCGGTCACCACAACTGTTCGTTGCAATTCGCATTGTTTCATAATTAGTGCGGTAATTTGGAACTGTGAGCAGGGATAGTTTTTGCCATCTTCTCCAAAAAAACTGGACAATCCGAGCAACAAGCGATAGAGAAGAGCGAACATACTTGCTAAAAAGAATGGCCAGTTGCCGAAAACAAGATGTTCCCTGACCGATGCCGGCATGTATCAAACGTAAAGGAGACAAGCCAACGGATCAATCTCGCATTCCAGTGAGGCGGCGTGCATGAGAGGAATTTAAAATGAAATCACGTTTCGTAGTGTGCTTGGCGTTCCTCTTTTTTTGTCGGCCCTTGCAAGGCACTGTAGACTTAATTGCAGTTTAATTGCTTCCTTCTTTTCGCGTTTGTGTTTTGCAATACTAACATAACGCTCCTGATGCGACACTAAACCTTGATTGTATTGATTGCGATGCGTTTTGATTTAATTTCAACGCGCTGCAACTGAAGTAAACAGTTGCTTCGTATCGTATGGTAATGTTTGCTTCGTCGAACTGTGTTTGCATTTTCTTTGGCGCAACTTCGAAATCGGCACCTTCGCGACAACATGCGCCCGCAAGTCAACGTGATAATCATCGCCGGCTGAATAAATCAAATAAAACTCGCACTCCATTAAACTTTCACGCATTTCATAATTATCAAGCACAGGGCGAGCACGCGTCTGTAATTGATTTTTAATGCCCATGTATTACGGATAACAGCTGCTGTTGAACCGGATAAAAGCGGTGAGACGGCAAACGCCAACCTCTGGCTTGAAACGCGATCCCTACTCAGTCCCGTGTCCCCCAATCCCGTCAGGCTACTTGGTTGATATTTCTTTCTTTCTTTTCCCATCGATACTACCTTCATGTGCGTGTGTTTTTCTCTGGAAGAAACAGTAGTAGAAGCCAACGGGGACTGACCATTCACAATGTCTTAGGATGCATTACAACGCCGGCTGAAAATTGGACAGAGGGGTTTTAGCTATGTACACGACGAGGCTTAGCAGTAGGATCGCCCGCAGGATTGGTTATGTGCCGTCCGAGGTGTGGTGCAACCTAAACATAGTTCTGACAGCTTGCCATTAACGGAAGGGTTTAGTTGTCATTTGGTTGCTTCGGAAAGCATCACACAAATGTGGTCACGGAGCTTTCCCATTCCAAGCAGTAATACTTTAACGTGCAATGAGCTTTAATGGTTAAAGCAAAATGCTGATGCATTATGAAAAATGCAAAAAGCAAAATGAGATAATGCTTCAATATAATGATTTTATCTCGTAAACAGAGAACAACAAAATCAAATACAGGTCTGTTAAAATGAGTTATAAGAATTTTAACATTTTATTAAACAAACTTTAGTCAATTTATATTGTATATTTATACGTAAGAAAATTAAATTGATCGATTCAAACATAACTAACTGGATTATATTATGCTAAATGATTATACCCTCCAGTTTTTAGTATTACGATAAGTGTTCAGTTCAGTTTTTAATAAACAATAATATAATAATGTGAACACCTTTGCACCATTGATTATGTTGCACATCCATATTTTACCACTGTAAATTACAATCTACTAATTGATGAAGTAATGCACCAACTTCTGTAGAAACGACAAAAAGGGTTTTTTTTATTTATCTAATTTCCAAAAGTAAGATCGTAAAAGGTGAGACGAGGCGGCATATGTGGCATGTGAAATGACGTCGGTTCGAGCTGGTGCGTAGAATGCGGATCCATTGAAATGAATCGGATTTTTCCGTACCGCTTTCAGCATGTGCTGTTGAACGCTGTATGGTTAATTGATAAAATTACACCTAGGGACGTGATTCCGGCTTGGTTGATTGAAACGGCCACACACAGATGCCGGTAATTATTCGTTTTCGCGTCGAGTCGTTGGCAACGTTTTATGGTGCCCCACAACCAGTTGGAAGAATGCGCGAGCTAGTCGGTGGAGAAGGCGGAAGATGCGTTGAGGTGCTACGGCACATGAATGCAATCGAAATCACATGCAATTATCGGTACCGGCAAGTCAAGCGAGGCCAGAAGTATACACTTTAGACTGTAAGGGTGGTGGTCGTGTCGGTCTGGTGAATGATCTTGCCGTGCGCTTTATCATGCGCTATGCCTTTAATTTGATGGCGATGGGTAACTCGTGGTTCAAATTTGTAAAATGTGCCTTTGCTTAGCGCATAACTAGGGCACTATTTTGCCACTGCACAACACACAACACAGTTCACTAATCTTGTGCTACTGCACATTGTGATTCGATAGAAATAAGCACCATCACCATCAATAGGTAATTAATAACGGTTTCGTGATTCGAGGGAATATAGTATGCAAATTCGTTGCAAATAAATTGTATGAGGCATTAAAAGCAGCTTTTGTTTTACTTATGAGATGAATAATTTACGTCATTTTTTATGCAAACTATTAACATCCTTAAGTTATTCATTCCAAACATTTTTCATTATTAGATTAGATTATAGTATATACATACCCAAATTAGAAATATAGAACATTTTATTTATAGTTTAGGCATGTACATACTAATATTCAAATATACTACAATAAAGAATATTAAATTCGTGTAAAATCGTTAAATATGCATAACTATTACAGTAAGCCCAAAACTCATTATATTGATTAGGCCGTGTTATGCGCCTGAATGCTCTGCACAGTTATATAACCATCGATCTATTTACAAAGCTCGAAAGTACATGCAAACTTTCAGGTTCCGTTCCGTATTCCCTATTGATCGTTGAAAAGCAATTATGTTTTTTAAAATAACTATCAAAAATTACTTATGTGAGAATTCAATATTCTGAATGGAGTTTTAATTAAAAAGTAACATTTACACTACAACAATTATTGCTCAATAAAGTTCAATAATTTTTCCACCCTATCACTGCTTAGGGAGCAGCCGTCCCTAATAATAAAAAAAAACTGCTTAGGGAGTAAACATGTATACACACCATCCAGAGAATAAGCTGAAGTTGTGTTTATGGAGCTATTCTTTTATATTAAAACAGTAACAATTATTTATTCAACATTCTTATTCAGTTTTCAGTTTTTAATACTATTACTATTATTATGATAAATACATAGGAAGCGTGTCTAAATTCACACCTATAACTGTGATATTATAACTTCCTGACATTATAATGTCTACATGTCCTATAAATATTTTCATAATATTTTATTTATTGCATTAGATTGAATTTGCTTAATACTGGATTTAGTAGTTCCTGGGGGACTATAAGATAGGGGGACATGGAAGATTTTTTTAAAGTAAAAGCTGTTGGAGCTATTGGCAAGGCTGTATTCAACACACCACCTTTATTCATGTGTCCAGCAAAAAAAAAATCATGATTGTGTTATAATCACGTAAATTCATTTGCTAAATAAAGCGATAAATAAAGCTTTTCTTTCATAGTGAGCTAACATTCCTACTACGTTCAACATTATCAAATTATGAAATGGACATTGATGGGCATGTTTCCTTAATGACATCACTTCATTCATGACAAGTCCATAAAAAGTGTTACTTTTGTGGTCCACTCGTCTTGAAGTTAATGATCCCTATTTATTGTGTGCGAACGCTGCTCATGAGAGGAAGCCTTCCGTGCAATGTCATCAATAAAAAAGAAAATAAAAGCTTCCAGCATCTCATCACACCGCCCTTTTCCCATTAGCTTAGTCGTTTGAGTGTCATCCTATTTGGAAATTGTTTTAAACAACATGTACTGCTGTTGCTACCCCTCCTGATTCCAGCCATAGCCAGCAAATCTGACCGTTGAACATCAATGTTGCGTTTGCAAGTCTACAGTGCAGTTAAAATGTGATTAATTCACAATCAGACCATGGGGTCTCCACAATCCATCAGCAGAGCACGCTAACGAGCTCGATTCCGGAGGTAATGTTAATAATGATGGAAAACGTCGTCATCTTAAATGGTTCCTACGCAGCATCAAGAGCGCAATGTGCGCGTGCCGTTATGTTTTGAAGTGGTTTTCAGCATTTCTTTTCTAGTTTGCCTACAATGTTTTAAAGCAGCAAGTTCAGTCTTCATTTCTCCATCGCAATAATAAGTGTATGGAAGGGAAAGGAAATAAAATATAGAGCATGTTCGTGTGTCAAATTAAGTGTACATCAGGTGCAGGCGGCAGCGATTGTTCGTACGATATATGTTACTGACAAGAATAATATGGTTAATAGGAATGCACAGTAAATTAAGAATTGTAAATCAGTATTAAACAACGAATGGATCGGTTGGTGGTCTTTGATTGTACGTTGTAACGCAAATGCGAATTTAAGTTAATTTTCATTAATTAAATCAATGCATTTTTTTACTGCGTAAAAGTTCCCCCCTCATAAAAATAAACGAGCGTTGCAGCGAACCAGTTCCTACGAATACATGATGTAAATTCTCTGTCCATTTCAAATAGAATGAGAGTTGTTTCACGTTTTTCAACTTGCACCATCGTATTTTGCTCACAAATGGCAACGAAATGCAAAACCATCCCCAGCATTTCTGCAAGAAAAATGGAAACGGCGAGTAAACGAACCTTCAGGAAGCTATGCATCCAACGTTTGCCATCAACATCCGTCCCCTAGCGGATCCGGTTCCGTATCCGGGCTCCGAGAACGTATCCGTTTAAAATTATAACCATGAATAGTGAGAATCATATTTCCTCCCTTTTCCTTTACGGATTTTCTGTGGTTCGAGGAGAAGGCAGACCAACCAACCGAATCGTCTCGGCATGTGCGCTGAGTTGGGATTGAGTGGAGGCAAATTTATGTTTCATTTAACATTTGGGTGCCCGGCGGGAAGTTCTTTCACTGCAAACGGTCGTTTCCGTTCAACAGCTTCCGGGCTCCTATTTTCAGCACCTGCATTTGCTTTACTTGCATTTCATTGTTTATCTTGCACTGAGACTAAGGGTTGGAGAATACATTATATTCAGTATACGCTTATTTTTCACAAATTTACTTAATTTATTTGTGATTCATTTTGTGTGTGCTTGCTGTTAATTTATGATATTACTCGTATCAATGGTATTAATAAATCACGATAACTAGTTATTATTAGTTTCTATGGACAAAGTATGTTTAAAATAATGAATGTTAGTTAAAACTATACATCTTATCATTCATAATTTTTAATTCAATCTCTTGACTCAAAAACAGAAATTTATCCGAATTATTTGCACAATCATCTAATCATCACAAAATCGAATTATCATCTAGAAGATTATTATTTAGCTATTATGCTATAGATTTTCTCAATTGAGACAAATAATGACAAATAAATGCGACAATCTGTAAATAAAAAACAAAAAAAAACAAATTCAGTTGCTTTCATCAATGGAGGCGCCCAGTTGTTAAAAGAAAAGAGAAGTATTATTTTATTAAATTTATTATTTAAGTAAAGATAAATTCCTCAATTTCTTTGCGGCAGTGATTGGAATCGGAGTAGACACATCATAAAACATATAAATTATAGATTATAGCCACTTTTGTATACATCGTCCTCCAAGTAACTGTCAATGTCTGCAGTAAAATGCAAACGTATAAATTTTTTACGATAATGGGAATGCACAATACGCAACAGCCATTCAACATCGAACGATCATGAACATCACTTGACATGTGACACATTGATATAATTTATAGAAACGGATGCCTGTCGATGTTTCAACACATAGAAAGCTAACAGAATCACGAAAAACTCTGTGTTAGCGTTTAAATTTTGCATCTATTCAATGCTTCAAAATTTTGAAAGGTTCAAGGTACATCTACCTTACATTTTACATGTATGTAAAACTTACATTTTTAACTTCACATGGAAGTAATCAATTCAGAATATTTATTTGACATGTTTATATCTTCACATTTAAATGGGGTTATTAGCGTTCACTATACGTGTATTCTCATTTTCCTTTTGTTTAAATGTTTGTTGCCATGGCAAGGACAACGACCACTGATGTTCTACTTCTGGTTCTTACAAAAGGCATTGGAGCAAAAATTTTAATGTGAGGCAGAAACGCAAAATATCGCTCACAAAATTTCGAATGGCAGATAAACTATCATGCCAAAAAATAGTTGAAAAAATGGTTGAGGAAAACAGTAGCGGCACTATACTTAACTTCATAGAGCTCGTTTGATGTGTTTGCTCACGCTATGGACACGTTCTGGTCGCGAGCGTGGATACTATTTTAGGTACACAAAACGATGTTTTAGCACATTTTTCACTGTAAAAGAATATGACGGTAAACCTAGTTGCTTTGCTTTACATTCCAAATGAATGTATTTATTTGGGCATGCTCATTGCTTAATGAAACCGACAAAAATGTAATTATTAAACTTACTCGTCCTTTCAATTTTTTTTGTAATTACCCTTTTACTGCTGAACTCGTTTTGAATGTTTTGGCTTCTTTTTCAAATCCCATTTTCTTGTAAAAAATGTTTAACGAACTCGAAGCTAGCAGTAATCCAAATTGAACCAAATGATAAACCGAACGTTTACAAAGAAGTTCATTTGACCCTACGACTTCCCACACGACCTTCGAACCAACCAGGTCAGTTGCGTGCCGCGGATGATGGTTAACAAAATTATTACTGATTGATGAGTCTGCAATGAAGAGAAAAACGTAACCTCACAAAAAGGAACGTTAAAATAACACAAGCTATGAGCTGCTGCCTTCAGTAAGTGACGTTTTGACTAACGAAAGCATGAAGAGAAATAACGCGTTTTGATCGCTCTACCTCCCGGTTTGCAATCTCCCTTGCTCAACTGTCAAGGGTCATATTCAAGGTGACAGGTCTACCAGATTGGATGTGTGTGTTTGTGTGTTTGTGTAGCGCTATTTGAAACCGTGCTAAGAAAATGGCTACAATTGCCAGAGGGTGGTAAATGATGGAATGCTAGAAAACAAGCTAAGTCATTTTGACCCTCAATTTTTATACTTTTTTCTAACGCTGCTTAAAGAAAACCGCAAAAAAAACCGCAAAAAAAACCGCAAAGTTCGACTGGTCGACATTATTCGACAGCACCGGAGCGCAGTATATGTTTTGGTAGCGCATAGCTGATGGTAATCTATTTTAAGAAGTAATAAATAATTTGCTTATTCCGTTCTCGCATGACTGAGATAAGATTTAAACCGTAAAAATTAAAACGAATGCAATCATTACTCATTTCTCATCTCGGGTTGTTTCATGACAAACTAGTAAAATAACAAGAACGAAACTAAAATACGGCATGTCATGTAAAGCCGAGTAGGATTATTAATATCTTTGATACTTTTTTGTGAAATTTAACAAAAATGATATTTATAACAAAAATTGATTGATGATATTTATAACAAAAGGCATTTAGAAAACAAAGTAAAATGATGTAGCATGATAAATTATAACATCAAAGACCAAGGACATCAATATCTTAATACCAAAATTGTGTTTGGTTGTTAGTTAAATGAAGTGTTGGTAAAAGTTTGTTTTCCCATCAACACAACAGAACTGGCACCAGCGCTCGTCCGATGGATAAAGAATAAACCCCGGCGTGGGCCATGCTTAGCTGTCGGCGACACAACTTTAGCCCGGAGGGAAATTGAAAACCGATAACCACAGAGTGGAAAGTGAAAAACTGTGAAAAATAAAAGGTCACAGCTACCGCTCCCGGGTTGCCCTATACTAGGCCGGATGAAAGTTTTCATTTTCTTTTCCGCCTTGTTATCACTCCAACGCTGCTGCTGTCGCTGCTGCTGTTGCTCTGTATCTGTAGTGAAAATTATACTGTCAGCTGTTGGCAGTAGCGTGGCAAAGTGTTTCGGATTGGATTTGAGAAGAAAACAAATGGAGCGCAACAGCTAGCGGAAAGACCAGGCTGATGATCGAAGGACACCGCCGGATACAGCCGCATCCGGTTCGGTGTGGAATATGATGTTCTTTTCCCCTGAAAGTATCTTACCGGATGCGGCCAATACTTTCTGCGAACGGGCGGAAGAAAATTCAATCATCAAAACAAAACCTTTCGCAGTTGCTCGTGTGGAATAATATACTCTACTGAGTAAGATGAATCGAAGGGAAATGCAGTACAGAAAAGAAGGGCGGGACAATAAAACAATTTCAAACAACTGAATCCGTTTCGATTATTTTGATTTGTTTCTGTTTGGCGTTTAAAGTTCGTAAAAACTCTTCGAAACACTACGCGGCCGGCTGATTGTTAGTGTGCACCAGAAGAGCACTAGTGCTTTTGTGGGCCCTACGTTTTCAGCCTACCATCGAAGCATAAAAAATAATCATTTCAGTTGAATTCACCATATTCCAAACGGATATTAAATTTCATTGCTATCATCGGTCGGTGATTGACGATAGAAGCGATGTTCTCACAATCCCAATCTACTGTTGAAACGCACATACACAATGCTGATCAAAGCCGAAATTGGATGATTCAGAACAAAGGCAATTGGTTTCGGGGAAACTAGAGAGCATATGAAAAATGAAACCGTACAAAATCGCGCTTTGCCGATATGGATTTGGAAATATTTAAACCGTGCTTCCCATATTCCGCTGCTTGCAAACCGCCCAGCACATACATTGCATATCGATCGCTTGTTTAGCATAATGAGGAAATAATTGAGCAAACACCAGAGCCGTACACCGTTCACCGTGGCTAAATTCGGTAACACACCACGCTGCTGAAAATACGAACAGAGTTGGGTGCAAAAATGAGATATTTTTTTTTATGGGTTAAAAATATATAAAATCCGAAATTATGTATAAATTATGATTTTAAAAGCAAACCCGCATTTAAAATGAAATCAACGGCACGTTTCAAAACAAACGTTTTGTTTTAGATTTCGCTACGGCAGGAAGACAATGCGTTTAAAGTATTTCATAATGCTCTCTGGACATGATCGCATAGCCGGACCTAAAGAACGTACATGCAACAAGGTGCATTACATGGCACGATGCTACAAGGGAACCAATTTGTACTCTGTTTCCAAACGTACAAGGAGGTTAGGAGAAAATTAGCTCCAACTCTCGAATCCTTGTGTAGGAAGATATATGAAAGGGCTGAATGCTTAGAGCGCGATAAGCTCGATTGTAAGGAGATTAATTTAAATGTTGCATGCATGCAACAAGAACAAGCGTCGTTTGATGGCAAGGTACTGAATTCGCCACATTTCATAACAATGGTTTGGGTAGATAGAAGAACACGGCATGAAAGGTAAGCTTAGCTAAGCGGCGACAGATAAACGCAATAAATTTGCCACGTATAAATCATGCGGTTACTGTGAAATAATTTCTTATGACTTAAGCGTAGGATTATTTTGAGGGAGTTGTATTTTATATCTAAAATCATGTTTTAATGTAAATATTAACATTTATTTGTAGCCAACAGCACTTGTAGTGAATTATACGGAAATGTCAAAATGTCTTGAACATCTTATGTGCGTTGAAACATCATGTTTTATACATGATAGAAAATTAAATTTAGTCAACCTTTCGGCATCTGGTCAACTTTCTCTTTCGATTGTAGAACATTTCGGCCTTTCTCTTTAAATGTATGTACTATGATCAAAAAACATATGGATCACATAGATAGGATCACAATTGAGATGGAAAACAACTCATAATAATTGAAAACTGAACAAATTACAAATCATGTCCGTTAATTTGCATCATAATAGTTATGTGATAACCAGTCAGAGTGAATATCTATTCACTTCTCTACATATTTCCTTTTGTTGCAAGAATGCATCATGTGATAACGATCAAAACTAAAAACAAAAGATAATTTATGAGCAATTGCCCTGTCATGTATAACCAGATTACTCACTTACGGTACCCTTGTTTTAAGAATGCCTTCAGAAATTTGGCTTCAGCCTTTCGATCAGGAACAATCTGTTCGACACGACGAACCTCGGTCACAAACGAGTAGCCCAACCCAACCGTTCTTCCCCGTTTTCGTAGCGTTCGCTTGCACGACCGATGAAGAATGCTGGCCGCACCGTAGAGTCGAAGCTGTCCAATAAGATTAGCAGCGTAAGTAATATGCCCCGGAGCGCTGAATAAAGTTGTACGACGTGCGGCACGTCGATGCACGAAAATAACGCCATCGTTATACTGAAGTTTGATAAAAACGTTTTTGGCGTCAGCACCGGCATCGTTTTGCCGTTCCCGATACTTTAAATGTTCGCTTCCGGGCACGAAACGACCGAGTTATGCCGGTATAGTTTCTATGCGTGCACGTTACAGCATTCCTTCCTCCGGCAGTAGTCATTTGACTAATGCGTAAAATGAAGCAATAATATATTATCACATTCTGTTATAATTCAAATGCGAGAACTACCAGCATGACTTTATTGTTCACAATTTTCTACCATATATTTTATGATTAAACAATAATACACTATGCACAGAGAAGAAGAAAACTAGTTCACGATTAATAATGTTTCTGTCACAGTTACTACAACGTTTAAAGTAGGGTAGAAAACTCTCTCTAATCTTATTACTCACAGGCTGATGCATTCCGCTGGGGCGACACACCATCATAAGCAAATATTTAGCATACTATTGATACGCGATAGCTAAAACCTAACAGTATTGAATATTCTTCACCATTAAAATAATCCTTTTTTGTTGCAAAGGATATTCGTAATAGCTCGAGTGGTGGATGAAAAGCAAATACTACCTACATAAAGTACTCTTGGCACGTACTCCCGGCACGTTTCGCGATACGATATTGGTGATACTGTTGGCAGCGTTTATACCAAATGGAAACTGTACTATAGACTAACAGAAACAGTGCAATGCTAACCGTTTTGAGAATAATAACGATAGTATTTGCAAATATTTTAATACAAATAATAAAAAAATAATTATTTATTGAATAATTTAACAAATTTAAATTATTCAATAGAATACTTTTCCCAAATGAATCCTACCGTATGTAAATGGCGGAGTTATAGTTAAAATTTTGATATAAACAGAGGCGGGTGTCATCAACACTCTAAAGTGTTTATTTTTTCCTAATACACTGAATTCAAAAATACGAAACCAAGCAAACATTAGAAGTTGTGTGTACCTTGCTTTGTAATGTGTGTTTATGTTAATTAGAAATTCCTGGAGTGATCCCCTACGTACACATACATTATAATACAGCTAGCTTATGTATTTATGGCAAAAAAAAAACGATGCAAATAAACGAACAAAGTATTATGAGAAGCGAAAGTAAACATGTTATGAGTATATACGTAGTCACAGAGGAATATGATGAATACAATTATTTACTCGCAAGATTTTAGCTCAAGTTGATAACGCTGGAAATATCAACTTCGTATTCCAATACGTTGAACGTATTAGATTTAAGCGAACTATTTGCTACTACCAATGATTTAAAATCGAAAGGTAGAAATATAGATTCCCGTTTCTGCTGTTAATGTTATAATCCTAATTTGAAATTTTAATTAACTCTGTTTGGATTACGTTTCAAGTTTTCCACAGAAGAGAATGCCGAAGTGTAGAGACGATGGAAAAATAAAATTAGGTCGGGGTCACTTTCATTAACCATGTAAAAGGAATGGTAAGCAATGGTGAAGGTTCACGTGCCTAATATAATGCGTCTTGCCCAGGCAAGTGAGCATTTCCGGGCGCATTGTTCGTTTGTCTCGGTTTCTCAACATGAAACGCCCCATCGTACGGCTCAACCAACCAATTGCAGCGAGTAATTTAGCCTCTTTCACCTGTTACCGCTTTATAACATCAGCCGCAAACACCGAAAGTCATGCTAGAACAGAGCGGGTGCGGCGTTAAAGAAAACTGAGTTTAAGGTATATGTTTGTGAATGTAATTTGAATTTAATATAACTGCTAGATACAAAATAAAAGAGAAATGTTGCAATGAAAGAGAAATGTTGCACACTTTTATAAAAAATATAGATAAATAATCAAAACTAAATTATGATAGGTATCAGGACAAAATTAAATCAATTTCAATTTAGGTTATATTGAGGAACAACCTTTAGACTAAGCTGGAATATGTTTATACATATATAACTAATAATGTATTTATATAATACATACAGCATTAAAGTTAATAAAATATAATGAAACATAAAATAGTCGTAAATAATAGTTATAATATCAAATAATAGTAATAAGAATCAAATTGCAATACGCGCACCTAAAAATACTGTTGTCACCACAAGTTACATCATAAGCCATAACACCATTTGAATGGAATCGCATAGAAACAGTACATTATCACATACCACAAATCAATAACCGATACCAGAAAGGTTGTATTTTGACTGACTGTTTGCCTGACGACCACATTGTCGGTCGATAATTCATCGCATTAATTCACACCGCACGATACTTGGTAGTAATGCACAAAGGTGATAAATCCATTAGCGGTGGGATTCAAACTTTTTTATTTGTCACTATTAGACGAGATAAAGGCTATCTATATTTGTAAAAGTGTGAACTAGAGAATAATGAGCGGAATTAGCCACAGGAATGTGTTGTGACGAGCCACAAAATCATATTCATGTCCAATCATTTAGAAGGAAGACTGAACCGTTGTGAACTACAGGGATTTTTCGTCGACGTAAGTTGAATGGCTCTTCGCTAAAGATCGTTGTGTTATAGGCGCCACGTTCGCGTGATGTCAATTGCTCGCTCGAATTCTCTTAAACCTTTTTCTGCCTAAGAAACACTTTTGTTTGTGAATAGTCTAACCTTGATCTTGATCTTCTCCATCTGAAACTGCTATCGGAAGCAAAGCAATGACAAGTAGTACAATTTCATTATTTCATATCGTAAGGGTAACGTTTACGATCTTTCCCCAAGATGATAGCAAACATTGATACTACGATAAATCTTCTCCATACTTAGTACTTCTATAAATATATAATAATATATGTATCGTTCTCCTACACAATACGAATAGAATGAATATTCATTTGAGATAAAGTAATAGATTGTATTTAAACGTAAATAAAGTGATTTTAAATAAAAAGTTTATTATATTCAAATGTTGTATGTTGAATTAAATGTTTGACAAAACGCTGCATACGTATAAAATTAACACTGCATGCTTTCCATGCATGTTCCACAAGCGAGTGATGTTGGTGTTTTAACCATGTGAGGGAGAACATCTATCGTTCCTAACATGTCGTGCCGCTGTTTCATGAATCTACTAATCTTTACCAAGCGTGATGGAGCTAGTTTACGTGTGTGATTATGTGTTCAACTGTAACCATGTTTAGCCTTTTTCCCCAAGTCAAGCGTGTAATGCACTTGGTCACGAATAGATGGTGCACAAAACAGTTGGCAAAAGCCATCGTCTTGATTGTGATTATTGGCAATATTTTCTCTTTCGTTTGACTAATGGCGTGTTGTATGACCTCGAGCCAAGCGAGCGTATGGTGCCGTTGATAAAAACGAACCAAAATATACTTTATGGATTCCCGGTTGCACCATTCCATGCTACTTCCATTCTCTCGCTCATTTGCAACCATGGTAACGATCAAAACGCCGCACACACAGCTATTTTATTGTTGCGTGACGCCAGTGCTGTTAGGCGAAATGTCCGGTAGAGAAGTGTTCGAAGAAATATGTCCTACATCTTAACAGGATGGGAAAACTCGCTTTAAGATTGCGGTGTAACATAAGAGAATCGAACGAACAATTCCATCTTACCTTCCGTAGGATTGTGTATCGATTGCTAGTGTATTAATATTATTTCTAAAAAACACACCCACACACACCAATAATCTCGACTTGTTAAACTACTCTTTTACTTTCACAAGTAGCTTTGACGAGTCGATTGTACCCACTAAGCAAGAGTTTGTCCAAGCTGTCTGTCCTATCCACTGACGGAGCAGTGTCTAAAAGTTAGACACGGTCAACTTTACCGTCGAGCTGTTCATGGCACACGCCCAAACGAGACGAAAGGTGAAACGTAAGCGAACGCATCAGATCTCGCTGACAAGAGCTGGCTTACGGGAATCGTAAAGGACGGCAGGAATAGCCAACAAAGGCGAGATACAATGACAGTAGTATACTGGCGGGTGATTCAATAAGGGTGGATAGCTAAAAATAGAATATCGATTTGACTTCCGGTGCTGGAGCTTTAGCAATTTAAGTTTGGTTCCGCTTCCGGTTTTGTTCCAGTATCTCAAAGATGCGTGGCAGAGGAGTTCTCTTGTTTCATTGCATCCCTCCACGTGGTACCACTGTTAATTGGAAACGTGTTGTAAAGCGTGAAAATTGGCCCCTTGACAATTGGCGGTTTGTAAAATGGAAAATATAGTTTGCTTCAAATGCAACCAATACTGAATGATAATACAACAGACGATATATTTTTTCTACATAATCAATAACAGTTAATGAAACTAAATAAATTACGCGAATTCCTTTTAAAATGATATTTATCATTAAAATGCATATACTTTTTTTGCATTGGTATGAAGTATGGTCACTTGCAGTGTTGATTATCATAAGTAAGAGATGATTGAAAAGCGGGACAAATTTAAAATTTTTTATTCGTATCAAATACGATTCAAGTAATTGCTATTGAAACAAACGAGAAAATTGGCAAAACTTTTTACGTACTTGACTTCTGCATTGCATGTCCGACGCAATATACAAGTTTCTTTGCAAGTATAATAATTTAATCATACTTGCAAATCGTAAAGCTACGATTATGGCATGCCAAACTTTTACTACGCTAAAGCTAGGGCAACTGGAATTCGTAAGCAACAATTCCCGCGAAACAGGTGGGACTCCCAACTATTCACTCAACCGACGAGACAGCCAAACATCGGGCAACCGTTGTTCCGTTACGAAACACAAAATATGAACTCTACCGCATCCGGCAGCCCTGAGAATCAAGGAAACGTTGGTCGTATGGCTGTATTTTTAGTTGGCTAAGCAAAAGTTCAGCATTGACCGTCCCTCAACACGATTGTTGAGGCAACAAACTTTGATGGAGAAGTATTTATTAGTGCACTTCCTCTGTTTGGGTGTGGTTGAGGTTGATGAGAGTATGCTTTTTAAGAAAACTTTTTCTCGAGAAATCATTAGTGTGGTTGGTAAATTTCGTGTGACTTCGATGAAATTTCCAGAGTATTTTTCAGTAAGTTTTCAAAAAAGACAGCAGGGACACAACTGTTTTGGCTGTTGTTGGTTGAACAAAGACAACAATGGGCGAAATGAATTATGCGTTAAATATTCCAGGAAGCTTAAGCATCGGATCTCCGGGCATTTCTTCGCGGGCATTGAATGCGAAACAAATCCTCCTATAAGAACACCGACAGCACACAACCACGCTTTTATGGCAGAAAAAATGAAAATTATAGCGATAAAGCGAGATTATGAACGAAACATCAGCTGCTAGGTTGGCGGTTGAAAGTTCCCAGAGAATTTATTTACACGATCGAAGCGTGAGGACGCACTCGAGTAAGTAAGTATGTATTTACAAACAACCACACACACACACACACCTCCGACACACTTACACAGTTTTTCATGGTGAATTTTTCCACATGCCACTCGAGCTATCGGTGGAGCTTGGTCGTTTGCTTTTTTGTACATTTTTGCTTTGCCCTTCAGTACCCATTTTTAGGATGCTATCACTGGTCGTGGTGGTCCAATTTAGCGCGTACTACGACGAAACCTGGGAAATTTTTCGGCTGCTTTCACGCTAAACCAAAAGCGGCCACAAGTTATGGACGGTAAATACGAGCACAGTTTGCCTAGCAGTAAATCATTCAAACTTAGTTGAATCTTGTACTGAGTGCTATTTGTAAAGTCCCAGAAGGAAGGCAGGAAGGGATGAACCAAAGGAAAGCACCCTAAAAGACCATATAATGCTATGGAAAGTGTTCTCTTCACAGGGTCGCAGCAAGCAGGCAAGCTTGTAAAGGCTTGCGAATCAGCAGCACAAACATTCCAGTTAGCAATGCGGTTGAAATTTGAAGCAATAAAGTTGTAGCCTCATGCAGGACATGACGACGGAACGGGTATCGTTTTAACGATATTCTATAAGTTCGGTTTCGGTCATTTCCAACATTTCGTTTGCGGTTGCATAGAATTGCTGTGTGTTTTCTTTCCTATACAATACTATTCCGCCGTAAACGATAGCGTAATCCACTCGAAAGCTTAAGCTTAAAATATGGGGTAATAAATTTAAAACCTGGATAGTATGAGCGTTTCCTTCGAGTTTTACTTTACGTTATTTATGCTTTGCCAATTGGACTATCAAACGATAGCAATGGCAGATTTATACAGTTTAACACAATGAATAAATCAAATCAAAGTAAATCAAACTAATCTAACATATGATATAGGGTATGTTGAAAATATTGATGCTATTCTAAGTGAAAGCAACGATAAGAATACAAATTAAATATATTTCATATTTTATGCAGATTTTGGTAACCTTAAATAAAAAAAACGATTTCACAGGAGCAGATGATTTCACATTCATGTTTTTTTATTTATGCAATTAGATAAATTTAAAGATAAAAAGTGGAAGGTAGAGCATCAAACAAAATTTTCCAGAGTATTACCGCTGTAGATGTACAACCAACTCATTAAGCAACAAAAACCAACTTCAATCACAACATTGTTTGTTTGTTTGCTTTTATGGTGGCTTGCTCTTGAAGCCATGGTTAGATTTTGTAGATGTGAAGCAACATTATTCATTAAGTTCATGTCAGTTAATCGTATTCTAAACAGATTTCGATAATTGAAAATGTTTAAAAAATTAAGTACAGGTTTCAAGCGATCTATCATCGAACACATTAAATTTTCTTTAGTAGAATTTATTGCATTACCCATCACATCGGTTTAACGATCGTAACTATCACTCAGCAAGCTTGTATAACTTTTACGTGGCGTATTAAAACTTCAACAACGCGTGTAACACAGCAAAACCACCATTCCCTACAGCAACCCGATGCTAAGCATTGGTCCAAGAGAAAAAGATGAGATTTTCATATCCCCTGTCTAGATACCACAACAAGGAAAAAAATCGACCCACTTGAAAGGTATCCTGAAGAGCGGTTCAAGTTTAGCTAAATCACACCAAAACGCACGAGTGTGCCGGTGGTTTTGCCGTCGCAAGAGAAGATTTGAAAAGATTTCGAGTGGCCGGAGTGAAAGGATGGCTGATTTTTATTTGCGATTAAGGTTAAGCACAGTGGATTCCGCAAATGTGTTCGAACCTAACCTAAAAGCATCCTTGCCGTTTCAATAACTGTAATCTTTGTGCTTTGTGTGTCGTATGGTTTTCGCTACAGTTCAATGATTGTGAGAAATGTCGAGGCAGGATTCATCTTACATCCTACACCGTTACGCTTATCGCAAACAGAATGCTTTAGTTATATGGATGTTACTCAACGCTGAGATGAATGCATCAGTACATCGATTACCTTAAAGTCTAAGTTCAGCAAAGAATATTACATTTTAGCTTGAACCGGATGGGTCAGTGTTTGAGACAAATACACTTCATCATTGTATTTATAACATGTCAGTGGAAAATATTATGAAAAAGAATGTGTTTCGATGCGTATTTTAGTAAATAATCAGAGAGCAAGCTAAAACTATGAACATTATTTTATAAGAACTTTTAAACCATAAACTACCACAAACTCGTGGTAGATCGAATATAGAAAATTTCTTATCGTGATTGTTTTGCGATTCACCAATGCTTTAATCAACAAATTTAAAACTTTTAGAGACTTTATTTTAAAAATCTAACATTGTTGCACGTCTAATGTTCTCATGTTACCAGAACAACTAAATCAAACTAGATTTGATTGTACATTTGCAAAACTCATATCATTGCGTTATTAATTACTGTTAAAGCACTTTTTTTTAATTTTATTACTTTATTTCCCATTTCAGTGCAAATGTTTTAGAATTTGAATCTCGGAGCAAGCAGAACTCTCTTACGGCAAAGACGTAATAATTTTAATTTGTGCAATTTAAGGTGAGTTAAAAGTGACTATTGCCAATTGAAATAAACGTTTACATAGTATAGAAAACTAGGTAGACTACCTATTTGTACTAGTTTGAAACGTTCATGCTCAAATCATTGAACGTGCTTCAACATAAACTAATCTATGCGAGAATGAAAGAGACAGGGCACATTTTGTTTTGGTCAGTGGGCGAAATTTCTTCGTAATATTCAGCGAAACCTTCATGGAAATGTACACCTTCTCGTTGCCAGCTACGTCGCTAAATTTGCAACCACGCAAACAAAACAAACACAGTACGCGTAGCCATTTCGAAATGGCACAAGTGGGACGAAGAAAACGGTAAAACCGCACAGATCGGGACGAATCCACATCCTACGGTCGTTGCGTTAATTATGCATGCCTGACGAATGGTATGGCAAACATGTCTATCGACACTATCCCAACTCCGGCACATCGAGTGGTACTGAAAATGAGTGCGAAATATGAAACAGGTGGCTGTTAACCCAAGCTTGTGCTCGAAACTTGTCCAGTTCTAGTTGCGAGTTTTCGAACTGAAATGATACTGACATCGTGCGACTCATATTCAACTGATGACCATACCACATTTGTGAAACGCCTACGATACGCACCGAAATAGATTTGCAGTTAAATCGATCAGAATGGGCAATAATGGTAGAGGTATATTTCTGCGGTTAGTTCTTGTCTATCTACTAGATTTTGTGTTTTCTACAAATATGAATACACGTCTTCAGTAGCACGTAATCTCGTACGCTTGTGGCTGTCACAGATATATTAATTAAGTATGGAATTTATTTTTTAGTTGTTTAAGTTATTTTCTCTGTGTTACGATTTTAAAGACACGTTCTATTTTTGAAACTAAACAATTTGTGAAACGTTATGATAACCCATGCTGCCTGTATCAATCTGTTCATAATAAGATTTGTATTATGACACAGCGAAAGTTGTGTAGATCGTGTACATGTATCGAAAATACTTATCTCAGACCTGCACGACCCGTGGAATTTCACGTGGAAAGGTATTTTCAATCAAACGCATTGCCACACGCTACTGTTAGCCAATAATCGCGGTAAAAAATGTCACGCATCTTGATATCTTCCTGTCCTGCCAGCTTCAGAAACGAAAGCAGTCTCATAAATTGAACTCCACTGCAAAACACTTAACGCTCCGAAGATTCCGACGGGCGCACAAGTCATGATTCTTCGACCCGTGGACTGGTTAATCCGGTTTAGCTAAGCGCCGTCCGCACTCTGCGGTCCCCTTTCGCGACCACCGTTTCGTCGATTGCGTGTTGCAAACTGGCAAAACGTCAATGCATCGACGCATCGTGAACCGGCCGGCATCCTACCTAGCTTCACACCGAAGAAAGGGCGTTCGTTTCCATGGTGACGGTGCATGGTGCACGAAATCTGTCACACACGCCAACGGATGCAATGTGCAGTTAGGACGGAAGAAACCGTCGAAGATCGTCGATCGGTGCGCAAATAGCTCGAAAGAGCGTAAGACCACACCCGGCCATACCCGTGGACGGTTGGCTTAGACGCGCTTAATCTTAATTGAAATCTAAAGCAGTGCACTTTTGTTGTCACGCACGGGACGATATAGGCTTTCCGTGCTCTCGGCGACGGGCCGGGATTCAATGAACATGCTCCTGAAAAGATATAATGCTGCACCGCACGGCAAACAGCGCATGATCGGACAGCTCAGTTTCGCCGCAGCGGAACGATTGGCAAGTGCATTTAATTTCCATTTTCCCGTAAAAGGCCGGATGAGTGTTGAAGATGGTTGGTTAGACGTCGTAGTTTTTTTTATGAACAACATGTAAAAGAATTCCGTCGTAAATGTGCAACATTCCTATTTTTGAACAACATTTTTTAACTGTTTCAACAAGAAAACAGCTTCTGTAGGGAAAAATATCCTATCGCTCAAGATCAAGATTATCTTTTTTCTATATTTTGTTTGCCCTTATTTCATTATTGATGAATGCTATGTTTTCTAACAAATTGTCACATTTCTTTCTTTTCTATTTTCTTTCTTTTGAACGAAACGATTTTTTACTCTCGGTTTTGGAAAAATATTTGAGGTTTTTCACGTTGGCAAATGTGTGTCCTGATTATTTGAAAACTGTTTTCTTCCATACTAAAAATGTTGCCTTCGGAAATCAAAGTATTCTGAACGTGAAATGTCCACCAATTTGTGTAACAACTACCAAAAGTGCATTATGATTCTTTTCAAAAGTAAAATTTTACTTGGTGCATTTACAAATGCAAAGCGAGCGGAAAGAGTTACGATACGTTAATCAAGAAGAGATTAATTTAACAAATTAATTTACTTGATAATCCTCTTTCTAAATAGTAGCACATAAGATATCGTTTATTCTACATAAATCGCTTACGTCCAGTGTTTACTTGATGTGAATGTTAAATAAATTCAATTGCTAGTAGTAGAACAATCGACGAGTTTGAATAGATAAATTATCTATTCAACCTGTCTTCTTGGCTCGTCGGACGGCATCTGCCTGGATCATGTTGAATTAACAAATCGCGCTTTTCATTGAAGCATCGTATGATTGAAACTACCACTCATGCTGGTAATTAGTCATTTGCGCAACCATTGGCGGCAAGATCCGCGCCTGACACGTTTTATGATGCATCTCAAGATAGGTTGTGCCAATTCCGGTTGGACGAGCTGCCGGTGCGATGAGGTGTTGTTTCACATGAATGCAATTTCAATCACATGCAATTACCAGTGCACAAGGGGCGTCAAACATAAATTGCTAATCAATGATGTCTAACTGCTGCCACAAACCTCATTCGTCAAGAGATGATAGAGACATGATGGATGATGGTACACATTTCCGTCCTTGAACAGTTTTTTCATACTGAATGAATTGCCTTATATGATAACGCGTCAGCCAATTGTAATGTTTATTTTTAAATTGAATGCTATCTTTCCACTGTACTATTTAAACATTATTTGATAATTTAGTTTTGAAGATATTTAAATTAAAATAAATGCCAGTAAAAAATGATTCTGTGTTCACTTCATCAGTAGCGAAACTGTTCAAATATCTTTTTCCTTTTCTGCATCATCTGTCCAAACTATATTTCAATGGTCTCTTTCCGTTCCCAGACAGCTTCTTTCAGCAGTTAATCTTCGCCTGAAGGTTTTGTAACATGTTAATGCAAAACACGTAGTGCCACTGGAGGAAAATATTGGCAAGAGATCGTAAAATAAGATAACAGTCGCTCCGGCTGGGACACGATACTGAAATTAAACGATCACTTTTCAATCCTCCGAAGGATTAATTACACACCTTAGACCCCTTAGAGTAATGTTTAATCCGTGTACACCCGAGGGTATGAATAAATCGTTCTTCGGTGCCCATTATGTGATACATTATTGCAGGACCTTGCTACATTTTATTTGTACTAATGAACATATGTAGGAATGAAAAGAAAAAGCGAAAAGTAGCGTTGGTTTTCTCTGTTTGCATAATTGATTTACTGAACGAAACGGCAACGGCGACGCTGCAGCCGAGTTTAGCTGTCAATGTTTGTATTAACACACCGGAGGGCGTATCTTGATGATTGTTGTTAGTTATTAATTATCATCTAACTGGTTTATAGCTGGGAGCGAAATTTCTAGTTTGAAGTGCTCTTTTTTATTTACGCGATCGTGTGAGTGATACTGATTTGAGTTGCTAGTTGCTAAGACTGTACCAACGATAACATTTAATGAAATACTTTCTTTTTGTTCAACTTAATTGATAATAATTTTTAACTAAAAACCATAACATATATTGTATGTGCCGAAAGTATTAATCAAAAAAAAAACATTACATTTGTGGGACATCCTCAGTTAGGGATGTTTTGGGTTCTATTAATAGAACCTTCTTTTTCTTGAAAATTTACGATACCGTCATCATACAACCATGTGACCAGATTCTTCAGCAAGCACACCGCACATAACTGCTTTGACAAAAATCATCAAAGAAACATTCTTTTGTCAACTTTCTTCGGAAAGCTGAGAAGAATAAAGCAAGACAAAACGGGGGATCTGATAAATTTAAACATACTTCAAATCGTTGCAGAAACGTTGTTCGCGTACATATACCTAGGAGACATAACTACTTTGCTTTGTTACTTTGCTAACCAATTTAAGTCATAGGGGCCCTGAGATAATGGAGTACTGTAATCCCATGTGACTGAAATTCAATTGAAACAAAGTATTATATCGATCGCTTCGTTTCACATCATTCGCTTGATTGAATTTTCATATGGATACGACACACTGCTAATAATAAGCTTAACATACTTGATTCTGACAATAAATGATACATCTTCATCGCAGCGAAATAATGGAAAAAACTGCACAATGCTTTTTTAATTTTTTAGGAGCAACATAATGCATCCAACACTGACTCACATTATGGTTTCTATAAATTTGTTTGTTTCTGAAACGATTTAACATTTGAAAAAAAATATTTACTCATTTATTAACATAAATACAATCCCCTTTTTAGGAATAATTGTATAGCACTTATTAATGAAAGGAGTTATATATAAATTACAGTTCATAGTGGAAAACTAATGCAAACAGTTACATTTACCTTTGTAAAATAGGTAGTTCCTGATAATGGACACATTCGGTAAAAAAGGAGAACTCGCTACGCTTTTAAGTCAAAATCACTGCGTTAAAATATAGCTATTTTGCCATATTATTCATTTCAATTCCTCCTTTTGTAATTTATTGTCAATTTACTCCAATGCCATGCAATGCATTCACTTAATTTGAAAGGAGTTGGATTAGATTTAGATTCTGAAATACGACGACTCGTGAATTTCACATTGATCCAGGTGAAATGAAAAAGTAGTATTGAAGAAACAATATAATTTTCATAATTTGACATGTCACTATGACATTGATTCCATTGGATTCCTTCTAACATCTTGGTGAGCCAGGATTTAAAGTGGTTTTAGCTCAATTCTTTATAGCTTCTAAAAACCCTAAAATCTACTAATCGCTACTCATCGTGCTGTTTTGGCCACAATAATACAGTATGTAAGCAAAAACATAGTTTCTGAGCAGAATAAATTAGTATGGTTCAATCAAGTCACCAGCAGCAGGTGCTTAGCCGGCAGTCAAGTGATGTCAGCCGGGGAAGAAATGGTAAGCTATATGGAAAGGTCGCCTGATCCACCCACTTGGTCGATAAAACATTCGTTGCGTGTCGACCGGAGGCTAAGAGAATTATTTCTGATTGAAGTGAAGGAAAAGCATAGAAAAAAAAACAAAAATTCTCAAAAAAGGCAATGCCAAAGAAAGATTGCGTTTTTTTTAGTAGAGAAAAGTGAGTGGAGAGTTCGCAATCGCCTCTTCCGATCAACTCTCGGAGGTCACATTGAACGTGACAGCTCGGTAGGGTTTGAATGGTCAAACGGGTATAAAAAATGGGCTGCAAAAATGTTCGGGGCGAAGGTGCGAGCAAGCGAATGAGTGTACAAGGGGTAGGAAAAAAGCCTGCCTTTACAAGCAAACCCATTTGGCCGGGCTAGGCGTTAGCGAAACGGAAAAGCCAATTGCATGCTACCTGGGCGGGAGGACGTAGTGGAAATGTAGCTGATGGCAATCTATTTTAATAAGTGAAACATAATTTGCTGATTCCGAACCTTATTTGCTGGGGCTTGGCTGTTCATGGGCGAACGCGGCAGAAGGCGAAGCGAGAATGAGGCTGAACCGTCAGTACAGTTCTGGGAACACTGGATGAGGCGTAATTTCATATAGAATGCCTTAATTTGATAAGGACGTAAAGGAATGAAAATGCTGTTTTATTAGCAAAACTACAGTTGCAGAGAAACATGTTAGAGGATTATAAAAGTTAAGAAACACTTTATATCTTTAGAAGGCAACTAACGAGTTTTTCAGCTAATAATTGGTGGGAAAATTTATTGTTCAAAGTATTAGTAAATAGAAAAAGTCAAGCAGATCAGTTAAGAGAAAAGTCATATTCATCGTTCAATAATGCTTCTATCCATCATCGCTAATAATATATTCGTGGTAACATGCGGTGTAACACCGAAAACGGTGCAGTTATCAATGTAACGAAACAGGTCTGTGACTATCGAAAGGACCTACAATGCTTTGCTGAGCAAACACTTCCCAGAAACTAAATCAAAATTCGGAACAAACGCTACTCGACGCCCCTTGTTCGTTACGTTTCGTTAGGTAATCATACATACCACCGAGTCTTGTAGAGTCGCCTAAGAATGGGTGACAAATTTGTCAGTCAAACAAACTTGTTCAAATCTGTCTTTTCATTGACATCCTTAGGGAGTGTGCTCTTTGTCGTACAATTTCCCATTAAAATCCTCTCTATTGAAACATGCTGCCACCATCAAAGTGCATGTGGTACGCGAAAGTTCAATACGGTTTCAATAAAGTTGCATAGAATGTCAAAGCAGATATTACACATGTTTTTACATAACGAAACGTACATTATAAATTCCTTTATAACGACCAAAAGTGCCAGACCACTTTGTTTTAATGTCGAATCATAGAATCATCAACTTTTAAGAATCTTTCATTCTAGTTTATTTTGTTAAATGGAAAGGCAGTAAATAAACCACAATCTACCAGAATAGCGTAAAATCCCACCATCATATACAAATAAAAACGGTATATAAATCACAAGCTGACTGTACGTTTCTCCGCGTCAGAGAAGGGTGACGCTGTTAGAGAAATTGGTACAAATATCTCGGTAGCTTTTATGACAATTTGCTCCATGATTAAAATCACATTAACGCGCCTTCCAAAGCACACTCACACGGCGGATTGAAGCGGTTGTCGAGTTGGCGATACCTTCATATAGTTACATTAGCCCGCATATGCCCATGTTAGTTCCTTGACTCTCACCGTTTTGAGGTGATGCGGGAGAGCAAGCGTTTTCACTTCAAGTTTTACCGACACAGAGATCCGAACTCATTGAACCAGTTCAGCTGAATCTGTGTGATGACAAAGTTTGTTCAATTAAGATTCTGTGCTCGCACCGTGCTATAATTGGCTAGCGAACTTCCCTTTTTACCTTCCAACGCTACCTTTCGGTATTTCACGACAGTACGTAGCACCTTTCGCGTTAAATTGACAGCATTCCCGAGATGGACATAGATCGTCAGCATGGTTGACGGCATCCTCTACTCCTCCTCCCGTTTTATCGAAACGTTCCCATGAGTATTCACACACACACACACACACACACACACACACACACACACTCTAGTTACAATCCTTTATTACGATCGCCAGACAACTATATTACACAAACAGGAAATGTACTAAATGCAAGTGGTCGGAAGATCACACGATGTTCGAATAGATGGTGTAAAGAGGGCAGAAGAAGGTAGGTTACGATTTTTATCGAGCGAAATTTTCAGTCCACTGCCGACAAATTAGTCTCCAATGTTATCTGTTGTGCTGTGAACGCAAGCAGTGCGTCTGTCTAATTTATAACGCGGATGAAATACTGGCCCATAGTTGTAGAGCTACCGCCTGTTATGGCACACATTACACGATGGTTGGTTTTGCTTTACCTGCTTCGTATCTTAGCAATTACTACGTTCCCACGTTTACTTACATGGAACGGAATTAATGCGGACAGTCTTAATGCATACAGTTTATAAAAATATTTAGATATATAATATTTTTACCAATTTTTTGCCTCCTAGTGAAACATTCAGGTTTTACTAAAGCTATTCGTGTATTTTATAAAAGCCGTTATAAATTATGCAATTTATGCATGATGGAAAACTATCTTAATTGTAGTAACTTTAATTTTTTTTTAACTACAAAAAAGACTCCTATACAGAAATTGCTTTTTGAGTATGATTTTTTTATCTTTTGTTAGAGTTTTACCAACATAACTCATTATAAATCATCAATCTCTTCAAGATATTGAGCAAGTTATTAGAAACAGATTTCATCTTATAGTTTGCACTTTAAAAAATATTAAGTGTTTTTTCCTCAAGGTAAACTTACCCTCTTGGCTGTTAAATGGGTCAATGTTTACGTTTAAAACATTATACTCATTCAATATATGTCAAATAACAGCAAATAACAGCGTTTAAAAAAACATATGCAATATAAGATATTACATTTATTTTATATTTTTACCTACACATTAGCTACAACGTAAACGAATCGTTTAGTTGAGAATTATGTGTTATATATTCATAACTTGGATACTGATATGTTGTCCCTCATATTGAATATCCTTTAAACAAATGAAAAAAGCAGCACGTACTGACTATTTCGCATTACACTCTGGCTTGGCAAAGCAAACAACATCCTTGCAATCGTTCAATGTTGTGTTGAACGATACATTTTTCTAAAAACTGCGCAAAATTCTAGGACTATAAGAGTGGCGTTTGATGTTTATTGGAAAATGTTCATGTGAATCGATCAGCCGTAATGTTACATTGTATGCATACGACATCTTCTTTCATGCATACGACATATAACAGCCTGTTTGGAGGAAAACATCAAATTTCTCTGGAACATATTAGTTTCATAACATGTAGTGGTTTCTTGTACAAGCAAGAACAATTTACAATAATACACCTTTGGTTTAGTTAAAAATTGATTACATTTCTGGTTCACATGATCTTTCTCGTTAATTTCCTGCACAAATATAACTATCTATCCTCATTTTTTAATTGCAAACCTAACAACATTCAACGATAAAGTTTTAGACATTAGAAACAAACGACCATAAGTGTTCTACTATCTTTTCCAAGCTCGTGACAGATTTTGGGAATTCCTAGAATGCCTTACATTTCCATATCATGCACGATTTATCTTGGCACTCGATACGAGAGGGAAATTCAAACGATCAAACGCACTGCTACACTTCTTCAATCATTGTTGTGGGATGAACTGCCAATGGTGCCGAAAGATATGCGACGCAACCCGTACCGCACCCGATGATGAAAGAGTACTCTCAATAAGTGCTAACCATGAGAGTAATGTATGCGTTTGAACGGTGGTATCGTCGATGTCATTATAAAAGCCCACGCCTCATAAACACGGTTTACAGTGCACAACGTGATGTTTCTAAAGTGTGCAAGGATTATTGGAATTATGTTTGAAGACTGTGTAAGTGAGTACATTGAAATTTCTACCGGATAACACAAATCTGCCAGAGCAACCTATCGAACCTGTTTTTTTTTGTTTTGTTCATTAGGCGCCAGAGCGATGTCTACTATGTTCGACTTGTTAAAAGATAATTTAAAACAATTATTTTAATAAAACTTTAACTGTTCACGGAATTCCATCTTATATGAATCAAAGAATCATTACACTTCAATTTTTACAGTGTTCAAGATCATACGCCGTTTGTTAACCTTAAGCTTTTTTGCTAAATGTGACACACAGGTCGTAATCATAGTAGAAAAAATGCTCGCACGGCTATGGTTGGGTTGACTTCATTATAGCGTAATAACAATATGCTTCATGGTGCAGTAGCTTTCATGGAAAACAAATTAATCAACCCACTCGTACGTAAATATAGTTCACGTCAGTGCCACTGCACAAATCGTAACATCCCGAAGGTGCTACGGATGGAGCGTGATGAAAGCCCTGTAAGCCTTAGCCCATTTCGCTGCCTTTGATACAATGTAACCGGTAGGAGAAGAGTAGTGATCAACAGGTGCTAGATGATGGACAAATCTGGTATGCTCCCCTAGCATTTGCACCATGAACGAGACGGTTGATGGTAGAATAAAAACTGGATCTATAATCTGTAAAAAGTGTGATGACCTGGAAGTGAATGTTCAGAACCAGATCAGCAATGGACACACGCAGGGAATGAAAATAAAAACTGTCAATCTACCCAGCTGGCGTTCCTCTTGTACCAGTAATGGCTAGTAGAAAAAAACCTCTTTTGTGTCCGATTGATCTATTCCTGGACCATCAATCTTTAGAAGGGGGATTTTAAATTTTTACAAACCATATTATAAAAAAGCCACATTCCGCGCCACAGCGCGCATAATCGCGCGTACAATAAATCCATTCACCCACATACAACAATTTCTTTTTTTTTCAAAGAACAGCGCACCAAAAGGTCACTGCAAGCGAATAGTCCTTTTACAAGTGCTTTGAACGCTATTTTATTTTCAAATTTTCAATCCGCACATTTATCAGGAATGTACAAACCGAGGATTATTTTTGAGCAAATATGAATAAATCAGAATTATTTTCTAAATAGCTATCAAAGTATGGAATACTACCCATCTAAATTTCTTATAGCATCATTATTATTGGGAATTATTATAAATACATAGATAACATTGGCATATCACGGCGCAACTGTGCTATGCGCGCTTGCCAACGAAGAAAATGTACAACTTTTCTAATCTACAAAATAAAATCCAGCAGCACGACCATGCCGTCTACGTTGACCGGCATCGGGTGCTATCGGGGCAAGTAAATCATTCAAAGCGTTCAGAGCCTGAAACTTTTTCCCTTTGAACTCTTCATGCCTTCTGCCTTGCGCTCGATCCAAAGTTCAAACGCTTTTTACGCCTGAAAGCAGCGATCTACTTGCGCAATCCGAAACCGACCGAAGCGAAGGATGTAGAGGCAAGCAAGTATCCGCTGCTTGCTAGCTCCAGCTAGGGATGTGACGGAGTATCGCACATAAACACGGTTAGGTGCAAAATCAGGTGTGTAACCATCATGTACAGGATTTATGTGCTTTGATCCAACGGGGACCAAGCGCCCTCGGCAGCGTGTGTGGCTCAAGTTACCACGCGTTATTTGGTTTCGGGTTCCGTTTTTCTTTCCTTGCTCGACCTGCTTTCCAAGCCTGCGAATGCGTTTCGTATTGGCTCAGTGAACCCGCAGACCGCACCTGTTGATGCGTCACATAGCGCGCGAAAGATGGCACAAGATTGCTCAACACATAAATCCAATAATCATCCTTTTACTTCCATCGGCACTCTTCTGCGGCGGCCCGTTTAGTCCACCGTTGATGGCAGGCAGTCGAATGCTAAAAAATATATGAGAACCCTAAGTAAGGCCAACGGGGCCAAGTCAGTGAGCAATTATTGATTTTTTCCTATCTCAATTATTAAGACTAGAGCCCTCGGAAGGAACACCAACATTCTTCGTCGACAGCTTCCGCAAGCGTTCGGTGGGCTATGGGCGTTCGTCAAAAGAACTGCAATGAAGTATCCACTGCTAATGACGTCAGCAAACATTACGTCGGCAAAGACATCTTCCCTAAGGCACGGCAAACAAACGTATCGCATTAATTAGATTCTCTAGCGTTAGCAAAATCGTAATTTTACGTTACTCCGTCGTATCGTGGGACTGGAATTGAGAAAACCCGCATGCCAGTTGGCGTTGGGCAATTTCACCGTTGTTCGAATTCGGTGTTGGTGTTTCCGAATGGTGCGGCGAGCCCGTAGCGTAAATGTTTTAGTACCAAAGCACCAAAGGCACAAGCGTCGCGTACCGCAACTGCAGTGCCGAGGAGTACTTCACCCCGATCTCGTCCCACGATTCAGCGCCTAATGAATTCAATTAGAGCACAGCTCGCTATAAACACTAAAACGCTATTCCGAGATTGCTGGCTTTATCCGAAACCGGTATGGCAAATATGCTGGTAGAAGCTGAAAGCGACCTGGAAGATTTTCGCCAATGCGAAGGAGGCGTCAAATTTGTCAAGCTAAGATCTGGTGTGCCCGACGACCGAAAAGTAAGAACAATCGAGGCGCAAAATACTATCCGGTCGGTTGGCTTTTACGGAACCGAATGGTGCGATAGAATGGTGGGAATGAATTCAATTTAGATAAATCAATTAGATTCAGCAGTGAACATAAGAAAAAAATCAAAGACAAATGAAATATGAAGCGCAAATGCTCGCTGAATGGCGTGTGGCATGATGTTTGAAACTTTTATTCATCTGAAAAATTTGTCATAAATTTTTATATTTTGTTGGTTTCAATATCGCAAACAGTTTCAATACACTTTTCATACGCTGATTTTAGAATTTACAAACATGAACTTCTCATAATGTTGGAATTAGTCAGAGGCATATTAAGAATAAGTAATATTTAGTGGGTAGGATGAACTACAATAATTAATCTAGAATGAACTATGCAAATGAATTTTACTGAATGAACTCTAGTTGTAAGGACAAGGACAGTCGAATAAAAAACACCGTGCAGTCATGTTGCGATTTTCATACGTTTTATATCACTACGAATAACAATCTAACACAACCGGTGAAATATCTACACTATGACTTACGAGATAGGTTAGAGCAGATTGGATCATAATGGATCATATTGAATTATTTTATTTGATTACTACAGCTATACTACTACCCCTACTAAATGTTTAACTACTACAACGTCCCAACCTAAAACAAAAGCCAGTAACGAATATGTATTACTGTCATTTACAGAAGCAATTGTCATCCCGAATGGAATGTTAAAATCGTTAGTTGATGTCAATGTCCTCTACAAACTGCATTCGTATCCAAATTTGGGTAAGTATGTACGTGCAAAGTTTGAAGTTAATTAGACCAATAATTGATTCTTTTGTACACTGTTCCCTCTTCGGCGACCCTCTTCCCGCAACATAGGCACGAGCCATTTGCTATGGCAAGCAGAGTTCCGCTCACGAACGTAATGTCTCCAACGGTACAAACGGAAGCGGACATCGGGTCAGCAGTAGCAGTGAAATCAGCTGAAGAAGTGGATTCTGCGGTTGCAACGGATCGCAAAAGCTGCATGTTGCTGAGATCCTTTGGGTCATCACAAGTCCCGGAGAGCGGTGTGATAGTCGTCGATACAGACGGTCATGATGCTATCGGTCAAAGTGGTACGATTGCCACGTGCAGCAGCACCGGCAGCAACAGCAATAACAACAGTTCGAGTATGAAATGCCTCAATTTCTCCGACTCGCCCTCAACCGCGAGCGATTCGCATGCGTCACCCAAAGGTTGCACCCCGACAGTGATCACGACGACGACGACGACGAAGACGACGGAACTGCGAACGGCGACGGAAGGAAGCGGTCAAGAAACGCCAACAAGATTAGATAGTGCAAAGAGTAATCAATTCGTCAATCATAGCTGTAGCTGCCGAGAGATGGGCACCAGTGGTTCGGTGGCGGCCAACGAAGGTGTCGCATCACGCTCGGGGATGGAGCTGGTCCGGGGATTCGCCGATGTAGTTCGAGTCTCAACCAGTGTTCCGCAGCCTGTGATCATCCGTACCGAGGCCGGAGATGCAATCGGTGCGGGCAGGGGCACGACAGGTACTAGTTTCCACTACGCAACTGCTGCAGCCGTGGCGGCTGTAGCGATGACGGCGGCCGCAGCAGCGGCTGCAGCTGTTTCCCCCAACAGTAAACCATCCCGCTGTAGCCCCACGTACGGTGACGGTGAACCATTGCCACCCATCACTGAACCAACGGCATCTGCTACCACTAACCCCGCTAACTCCGTGCATTTCCATCCGACGATAACCATCAGTGACCATAATGATGACGCCACCACGAACCCTAACCGTACTAACCCAGACGTTATGGAGCATGAGCTTGGTGAAGCGGCTCCCAGTACCCAACCCTGTGATATAGACCATCGGCATCATCACCAGCATCATCATCACCCTAACCCAACCGTTGCTATGCCTTACGTGTCCACTAACGTGCTACCCGATACAGATCGGTGCGACGATACTACTAACATCGCATCATCTACCAGCAACCACCAATATTGTCCCATCGTAACCACCACCACCATTACTACCACTACCACCAACACCACCAGTACCGCCATTTCGGCAGCAGCGTCCACCACTAACACCGTGACGGGAAGGTCCAGTAAACCACCACTCCATAGCTACCAACAACACTACCATAGCTACCACCAGCATGGCGGCCAGCAGCTACCAGCGGACGGGCCATCGACTCGTGCGGCCCCGGGTGTAGTCGGTGGCGGAGGTCCTGTGCCGCTGGTAGCTGGTGGGGGAACCTATCGGGTACACAGTGCACGCTTCATGACGCAGCACATTAAAATTCTTCCCAAAACTCAATCCCTCGATTTGGCAGATAACGACGACATGCTGGAGGCTTCGAATCGCTCCGAGTCTCAGCTGGAGATCAGTGCCACCGGTATTGCAGGACCAGGGTTGAAAGGGCGCGTACTGCCGAAGCTGCAAACGCTCGATCAGACGACCCGTCCGATCTATCCTAACGTGCCCTATAGCCCGTACAACAGCCCGTACGGTAGTCCTCGTAGTGGCCGCCGAAGGACACCGTTACGCGAATCGAGACGTGTTTCCATCGAGCAGTCGGGAAGTTTTCTGCAACTCAACCAGTACAAACTGCTGGATCAAATTGGGCAGGTGAGATAGTGCTGCAAAAAATAGTACAATAGTTGTTAAACATAATACTAGCTTGTTGGTCAGGCTCTCGGCATATATAAAAAGTCGATCATATAAATTTGAAGTTTGCTGTGTTTGTAGAACACCAAAAACTACCTTCATTGTCAGATGACAAGTGATTGTACCATCATTTCTTGACCAGCAGAATTTATCGTCATCCCATGTTAATTTGCAATAAATCTCAATTCTTCAACAATATCTTCACTATTCGCAGTACATTTGAATGCTGCAGAAAAAATACGATTGCTTTCATTGATGTGGTTGTGACTCAATGTTTGACACAAATGTGCAATAAAAATACAATGTATATACATTATATTACAAATCCAAATATTGTCTTGATTGGCAACTTAAGAAGGCTTTAACCTTCAGCCAGTATGAAGCTAAGGTGTGTTACTCAGTCAGACATACAGCAATATGACTCAGTTGAGAAGCGAGAACCATATGCCATACTAATACAACACGAACGAGTCAACCGTGCCTGATAATTCAAATGCACTGCACAATTGTGAAGTTTTTGTACAACTCTTAAAGCTCGTCATTGTAGTCGTCAATCATGCAATCACAGAGTGAAGTAAATTCCTACCACACCAATTGGCAACCTCAGCAACAGTTTCCAAGTATGTGATGTGCTTTCATCGATCCTACCAACCACGTTTCCAAGATTCCATCCATAGTTTTTTTGCGGATAGCAAACATCATGAGCCAAGCAACGAAGTAAAAAAGTAAGAAGTAAGCAACTAAGAAGTCAAAAGCTTACAGTTTTATTTCAACAAAACCATGGGAATAGATTCAATTTTCCACGTGTTTTTAATTTAAATCTTATTGAAACACTTAAATTTATCAAATTTTTATCATTACCTGAATTGGGAAAACCCCCTGGTTTTTTAGAGTGCTTAATCTGTAAGTTTATTTTGTGAATGATTTAATGGCGTATTTCAGAGAAAGTTTTAGTTTCGAAGAAGCAATCACGTAAAAGTCATGATATGTAAGCCGAAACGTCTCCTTCTCTGAAAGATCCAACTAGTGCATTTTAGCGAAATAATGTGCTAATGTGGCGTCTTATTGACGGTATTGTTCGTCTTTTTGAAGACGCGAATTAATTGAAAAGTATCATAGTAATAAAAACGAATTTGAACGATACTTTTATTTCAACATTCTGGTTAGTTTCGCAATCCAAAATGTCAAATGTGTTATTTTGATTTCTTGATTATATTCCCTAATAATAATTCTATTTAACGTGAAATGCGCGGATTCATACAAACTGGCAGAATTGTTTGATTAAAATTAATGAAAACTATAGTGCTTCTCCTTAATCACCCAAACCGATCCCGATAAATACTAAACAAGTAGTTTAACTTGCTGGTCACAAGGGCAGGATAACTTTCTGGCGTAACTACTTTCGTGTCACTTACCTTAGATTATGCTCCGTATCACGACACAACAAATTAGATTGCCCGCCGTAATGCTGTAGAATAGCAGATTTGCACAATTCGATTACCAGCCCCATTATACTCCTTCGCAGGGTTCGTACGGTTTGGTGAAGCTAGCGTACTCCGAAGAGGACTCTACACACTACGCCATGAAAATCTTGTCGAAAAGGAAGCTCCTCCGAAAGGCTGGTCTCATGCGCCGTGGACCTAAGCGTGGTACGTCTCCGCTGGATCGCGTCTACCGTGAGATAGCCGTGCTGAAGAAGGTAGGAACTTGACATCCGAGCTGACCACCAAACCCCTTTTGGATTCTTTCTTTTGGTGTTTGATTTAGGGTGTTGGCTCTGTTGTTTTTTTTTTCATCAACGATTTTCTCCATCCTTTTTCCCCGCACAGCTCGACCATCCGAACGTGGTAAAACTGGTGGAAGTTCTGGACGATCCGCTGGAGGATTCGCTTTATCTAGTCTTCGAATTGGTGCAACAGGGCGAGGTGCTGAGCATACCGACGGACACTCCCCTGAGCGAGGAACGTGCTTGGAATGTTTTCCGAGACGTGCTGCTGGGAGTCGAATATCGTAAGTAATGTGTTTTTCTGCCTACGGCCTCGAACGGATAGTGTTGGGACGGTGGAGTCCGAGGCCACGACCCGACAGCCGTCCGTGCCAGTGTGATTGATTCCCGATGTGACAGAGAGTTTTATTTTGTTTTGAGACACTAAATCACGCTCGGAAAACAATCAACACTGAGGATCCGATTATCCCTCTTAATTGGGGCTCACCCGGGGCACGTATTTGCTTGGTGATTCGTAAACAAAATTGTTCCCTGCTCCTCCACTCCCGGCAGTACACTATCAGCGCATCATCCACGGGGACCTAAAGCCGGCCAACTTGCTGCTTTCCGATTCTGGCAGCGTGAAGGTGGCCGATCTGGGCGTCTGCAACGAGTTTCTCGGCGAGGATGCGGCCATGAACAATGGGTCGACGGCAGGGACACCGGCATTCCGTGCACCGGAAACTTTACTACCCGGGCAGCATTTCTACAACGGCAAGGCGGCTGACATTTGGGCCTTGGGGGCGACACTCTTCTCGCTTGTACACGGCAACGTGCCGTTCATTGCCACGTCGGTACCGGGTGTGTACGAAAAGATAAAGAATGACCCACTGGAATATCCGCCCACCAGCAACATAAGCGAGGAGTTGCGCGATCTGATCGCCCGTATGCTCGACAAGGACCCGCAAGAACGAATTACGCTACCACAGATCAAGGAGCACCCGTGGCTTACCAAGCACGGTACAGTGCAGCTGCCGACCGAAGAGGAAAACTGCCGGCTGGTGCAGATCAACGACGAGGATATGAACAGCGTGGTCAAGAGCATACCGAAGCTAGACACCCTTATTCTCATTAAGACTATGTTGAAGAAACATTCCTTCCAGAATCCATTCACCAAAGGCATTTCTGGCAGGGCACCGCAAGCGGGTGGATCCAGACTGGAGCGTTTTTGTCGCTCAGGTCGTTCCAATTCTGCCCCGGGTGATTATCACACATCAGAACGGTAAGTTTCAATCCCCTATGGGCATGACATCTATATTTCAAAAATGACCATTACAGCCATTTACGATTTATTTTACAACACAATTACTCACTGACTCGTTGTCTTATTGTATGACAAAAAGCAAGGTACTTTATTCAACGCTAATGACCTTCCTTTGCACATATTTTTTCCAGCCAACCCTCCAATGAATCACTGCTTCCGTCGGTCACTGAAGGCGTGACAAGCCCTTTAGGAAGCCCGGACCCTACGACCAGTAGCATCATTTCCGAGTTGGGCAGTCTTACCCTTCGTTCGGATGTGTCCAATCCATCCTCCAGCACCGACAACGATACCACCACGGTAAAAATTATCACAACTCCACCCGAGTAGCCGTTTGTCGTAGACAAAGTAGGCACTGCGCTTCGTAGCTTTGTCAGCAGTTTTACTGACACGTGTTGCATATTCTTCTTGCTTGCCATTAGGGCGATAGAGCGTGTGCGAGTTTTTATCCATTCACTTCAAACTAACCACAAACGTTTCTTCTACTTCCGATTTCTCTCATTTTCTCTTTCTCTTTTTCTCTACTGTTAATGCTCTACTCATCTCACTATGTTCCAATTTTACACCGACACACATTTCTTCTCTATATTCTAGTCCTTACTTAGCACTTCCTACTTCGAAGTACTGCTTTAGCTTTATTTGCCTTTTTCAGCTACGTCTGCGTCACGCGAAAGCTTCGCCCATCAGTAGGGTGACGAGAAAGCGTACCATTTTGTAGAAATCTGGTAAGGATCGTACGCAGGTAAATTCGGCCATGCGTTGGCACACGGGAGCGATGATAAATGAAAGGACAGTTAGAAGGACTAGTGTCAATTTCATAAGATGTAAACAATTTCAAGCAACACAATTTGAGCCAAAAGAATGTAAGAACAATTGTAACAACGGGATCAGACTTTAGTTTGAAGTCGTGTTGAACATTGCAGCAGTAAAAAAAAGCACAAATCATTACTTAATCTTTATTGAGGAACGCCATTGGCGTACACCACGATGGGAACAATTGGCTGGATATCGAAAAGCTATGGAAATATTGTGCAATAAGCGGTTCCAAGAAAAATACATTCCTTCGGGGTTCTAGTAAATAGTGGAATTATTTTTAGAAATCAATTCATGTCACAAGCAAGTCTCTGAACGCTGTGAAAAGCACAAGTCATACAAGTTACTATACTATTAACATAACGTTTAAATCATACCAATCGCTTTCAGAAGCTACTCTTTTGAAAAGTAGGAAATTCTATACATTGCCCTGAAGCCTCTAGTTACTATCATTTTGTCTTGTTCTCTATCAATACTAAGGAAATAGAGAAGCAAAAATCAAATTAACCAAGAAACCCATTTCAAAATATCTTAATGTCGATTTTCTAACCCTTATTACTCAACCTTTAAGATTCTCATTCAGTTGTTTACTGTAATCTTTCGTAACGGTTAAAAGAACCTTACATCGCATTAGAAGGGTTGGAACGAAATGCGAATGAAACGTCTTAAATTCAGAATTGACTACGCTTTATTATGATAAGAACGACACTCATTTTATGAGATCAGTCAAACGATATAAAGATTTACTGTTTTAATAGAAGAAAAAGACTAATGTATGTTTGTCTAGGATTAGTTACACAAGTTGAGTGCAAACCTACACCATCGCCGCTGTAACGTAACAAGCTCAGTAGACCATTCAACGGCTCCAATGGCTGGGATATGTTTCCTGTTCGAACAATTAGTCAAAGAAGGTACAATCGCGGTCCCGAAATCAGTTAGTGGGTTTTGTACCAATTTTGCAGTTAACCTCGACTTCACAGCAGTTGAAGGTTTTGCCCAATTCCAATGATAGATCTGAGCGATGCATGTCGCTATGCATTCCAAGTAATAAAGGATAGATTTTTAATTGATCCAACGAGTTTCCTCCAAAGAAACGGGTTTTAGCGTTAAACTTTACATTGTTCGGTGTTAGACGTTAGATAAGCGCCATAGATTGCTCCCAATTGACCCTCCTACATAGTTCTAGCGGAGTGCATTATCATCATGTTGGGCATCGGTAGCACGAAGCGACTGAGCAATAAACAAAATATTTGAAGATTTCAAAAAAGAAACAACCAACTAAAAATGCACAGAACGGCAGATATGTTATAACATAGAATCCAACATAGATCACCATTGTTACGCACATTTCCCTTTGCGTTTTTTAGGGAATTTTTGTTTCGTATGTTTAGACTTTTAATAACTGTATGGACATTTTCACTCAATCAATAACAAATCGATCCGCTGTTTACTTAATTAATAACCAAGCGGTCTGACTCCACGTGTTGACCCCGTAAGTGATGCAAATACAACGAGACGTAGTGGTTTTGTTCAAATTTAAATAGTTTTAACGATAATACATACAGTTCGGTAGGTACATCAGCAGATGTATGGCAAAAAATGCATTTTTTACAATCGCACCTATCAAACGCTACAACAGAAGCACTTGAACCAAGTCCAATGCTTTAAATAGTTATTACATGCATTGTAAACTAGAGTCAGTGTACCTTTCGAAAGGGAGGAAGCTAGAAATGGAAGCGAGGAAAGGATATGAATGTTTGTTAAATTTTATTGTATCTGAAATCGTTATACACCAGTTGGGCAACGTAGTTTGCTGTTGATTTAAACTATTCACATTACAATTAAGAAACGTGCTTCAATATTGTATAAATAGTTGCACACAAATGACAATTGGAAAACAGATATTTTTAAATCAAAACCAATATTTTCGATCGTTGAGAGATAAAAGTAAATAAGGAAAGAAAAATTCACCAATCCGTGTGGCAAATTTAATGTATGTAAACGGTGTTACAATTTTATATTTCTCTTTTAATAACTTACCTACTGAAGCATATCATTGACAAAGCTCTAAAACGCAAGCGGATAAAATGTAGATAAAGTTCTCCGACAAACTGAACAAGATTACATTGCAACTCGTTGTGCCGATTCGATAGACACTCGCAGCACTTTAAACACTTAGATAAAAAAAATCCCATGGTGATAAAAACGCTGGAAACGTCCGCCGTGTGCAGAAGGAAGCTATGAATACACCCGCTATGAATACATGAAATACAAAAATTAATACATCTCTTGATAATCTACATCCTTAGAGCAGCGAACTCCTAAAATTTTATATCAATCTATTTTCCTATTTCAATAATTAATAGTAAAAGATAAACAAAAACCGATAGAAACAAAAGCTGCAGAAAATAAAAATGCCAAAAACAGAATAGCACTTTAGCCGTGCGCATAGCAAGCTAAGAAAAAAAACCTATTTAACTCTTTATTAACCGGTTGCCAGGCAACATTCTCAAGTCAACGTTTTAAGCTATTCAAATCCTTTAAACGCTTTCGAACGTTTCTACATTAAACGATAACAGTAATAAAAGGGTGCACACCTACATACATTTTTACAACTGCACACTATCTATATGTACTCGCACAACATAAACGCACATTTTCAAAATATATTTTCACTTTACTTAGATTTTGCTACTAGTTAAACCAATTTAAACTAAAACCGTCAGTTTAATGATGAAACTAAACAGCAATAATCAACAGCTGCAGACTACTAATATGTTATACGTGTAGTTAATATTTCAACCCAACTTGTTATCAACGCGACAAACAGTTCCAATTTTGTTTTGGGCGTGTGAAACTTTCGCACTGTTGTACCAATAGCGCTCATTTGCAACATTCTTTCGTCATAACTAGACAATCACGTTGGATTCATATTTTCTGGATGTAATCAGATTTGAAAGATCAAATCAAGCGTTATATTCGTTGTTTAATTTCCCAGCATAAATTGCAATCAAACGGTGCAGGATTGAATAGAACAGCAGAGCGTGTAGCAAATGTGCTATAAAGTTGGATCGTACGCCAAATTTGTGATTGAATGGAATTGGTATTTCTCTTATTACTGTCTTCTCGTGATTTTGTGTAAAACCTAAAAAACGAAGACAAACAAAATTGGTGGTCTTATAATGAGAGCCAAGCCCATACTTCATGCTGCTTTTGCAACAACAATTCTTAGCAATACGCTCTTTCATATTCAACAGCAATTCATTAGGTGAGGCGAAACAACTGGCATGCCATCTAGTGGGAATGTCATCTGAATGACTAGTAGCAAAAAAATGTAGACGTACGATTACAATGCTTGTGAGTAACACGTAAAAGCAGAACCAACATCTCTTTCGACCTAAGTACTACAGCACTTGAAAAAAAAACAACAACAAAAACGGAAAGATATACAATCGACCATTCGGAAAAAATGGTATATATAAGAATCTACAAAGCCTGACATTTGTTAAGATTGACCCAAATGAAATAATTCATTTCAATTTTCTATTTTAATGCATATCCTTTCGTACAAATAATTATTTAAACATCCGAAAAAGTGCTCTGAATCAACAGCAAATAATTGGGGTAAGTAGAGAAAAAATACTTTCGCGAAAATAAGCTGTTCATATAATATTAAATCAATGGCGTTCAAGTTATATATATATGGTGATAGAGCGCCGTATTATTTCCGAACTAAGTCGAATAAATGGGGCAGAATTTTGAAAGTGTTAATGTGAACCCTTAGACTTCAAACTGAACCAGAACATCAAAAATTCTTTTGTCCCATTACGGCAGCTACTTACGATGCATTAAGAAGGAGGGGACATTATCAGTTCGTAAATTGTATCATGTTATATTTACCCTGTTAACATTGTCTTCAGCTATTTGTTCGGATAATCCTTTTATTTTTAATCTATTTTAACTATGCTTTGTATCTCGGAGGAGATTAGTATTTTATTACGGATGAGTTGGAATCCTGACTAAATCTTACTCCGTCCATACATAGCTACGTTTATATTACAGGCATTACAAAAATATTACAGGGATCTTAAACAGATCAATTCATGGCCTTTGATTACTCAACATTTTGTCGTTGACTAGTGGAGCATGGATGTTGTAAATGCTTTTCCTACCTCTGTACGCTGTATCCATATAAAAACTGATCTACCTGACCATTTTACCTATCAGTACACTCTGTATCTTCCTAAAAACTGACCTAGTTAACCGATTCGCGGACCGATAAATTACTATTGCATCGATTTCATGCGTCACCTGCGACAACATTAGTCTATGGCTAGACATGGATGATAACTGACTGATAGACGACGTCTAGCAATAGGTATCACGTACAAGGGGTAAAGCATTTTTCGGTCGTTGCATTTTTGTTTATCTTATCTTCCAAAATGCATTCTACTGCCTTTGTTTCCACACCGTTGAAACAAGGTTCAAACGACCAGCATAGCGGAACAAATCGTTGGGCAGGAAGCACCATCAAGCGAGTTAACGGTAGGAACAGTGTGACAATATATATTTCTAACGTGGCATATTCTCCATAATGGATGAAGATATACCGATGCAAGATATTGCAAACAGAAGCAACGATAGACGCGACTCTGGCGGCACGGAAGATCACAATCCTAAAATTGACGTGCACAGCATTGCAGGTTTAATTACGATCCTTTCGGTAAACGTTCATCAGCTAGAGTCACTGGTGCAAGTGGGTCCCGAATGGGGGTTTAAATTCTGGCTTAATATTGTTCTAGTCGTCATTTCTATGCTATGTGTGGTAAGCTCCCTGCAGTTCTCTATCTGATGTAACCGTTAAACATAATACACACTTTGTTCTTCGCAGTACCCCCTTCTTGGTCTTCGAATACTGCAAACTCAGCGACCGTCACATTCTCACAGGACAACGCCCTGGTTGTACTGGACCAGTTTTGTATTGATGGTGGTCATCTTTTCCGCGAATTTAACATTACAGATTTTCGATGACGTGGATACTCGATGCATGATTCTTCTGAATCAAGCGTTACCACCGACACCATCGTCTCCTCATTAGTGTCTGTGTGAAAGGACAGCTAACATAAATCACCGGCACAATGGAAACAGTTCAGGTACGTTCTTTAATATTTTACTGGGAAAATAATTGGCGTCCATGATTTGCGTCACCTCATAAACTTATCTTACACACCAACAGATACGTCGACACGCGAATAGATACAAGGATTTGAGCCTAACTTTGGAGCTTGCCACGGTGCTGTCTGTGAATACAAGGCAAATATTAACACACAACAGACCACGCGACACAACAAAACCAATCACTCACATCAATTTGCTGTTTTTGGGAGCTATACTGTCTATTATGATTGCAAGCCTATTACTGATAGCAAATTTTGTTACTAGTTGTTGGCCAATGCGTGGACGTGAGAATGGAAGGACCCTCATCTATTTTACACGATCAGCACTACGCAACATAAATTATTGTTATATTTTTCACATATTGTTACTTTCCATTAATCTTTTCCTACAAATTTTTCAAGAAATTTCTTTGCTTTGTGATATTCCTGTATAAGCACAAGAATAAAATTGAGAAAACGTAATTCTATAAAACATACATGCATTTATTTCACGCTGTTTAGCATCTTAACTCACTTAAATTTATGTCTACTGCCTTGTTTCATTGACATTGATAGTCTCTGCTCTAATCCGTCCGAAATATTATATAAATTACAAGCAAAACTGGTCAAATTAACATACGTTTTCTTTTGGCATACGTCGCATGTTTAAATCATTTATCAATAAGCTTTCTTCATAAAAACACATAACTGTTGTTAGCCCCATACAGATGGTATATTTAAAATTTTAAAAAATTTGCTGCTTCGTGAAAAATCTAATGACCTAGCCTAGGACATCCAGATCCACTCGATAGAATTGTCATTAGATGACCGCAGAACCCATCAGCGCCTTGTTTTTCTTCACCTTCTGCAACTTGCACGAATTTACCTGCGAGGCAAAGCGGAGTGATTTCACGGTTTCCATAAAACAATCCTGAAACGGTGCTACGTTCACAAACATCAGAGTTTTCGAATTGCCACCTAAACTCGGCATCAGCAGGTGCGTCAGCTTGGAGTTGCGGTAAGGAATGTGTTCATTTCTCTGCACTAACGCCAGTATAACGTTGCTCAGCTCGCTTAGTGAACGGTTTATGTTCTTTGTCTCGTCCATCCGCGTGCTCGTTTTAGGGCTTTCGGAGCCGGCCAGATCAACAAGATTCACCGAACCGATGCATGTCTCGCACTTTTCCTGGTGCGTACCGATTAGTGTAATTTTCGTAACAGCGTGTGATCGAGACGAGCGCTCATTGCCAGCAGTGGCTGCTGTAGCCCGATTCATTTTCGCAATATTCATCAGTTGATGCAATCGGCCAGTGCTTTCAACCGTCTCCTCGATTATGTTTGATACATACACTTCAGTTTTGTTCTTAGCACTGGCCATTCTAATTTCCAAATCCTTCGTTGTGCCGGATGTGTCAAGCAAATCGTACAGGATTTCATTATAGATTTCGAGGAAAGTTACACGAATCTTTAGATAAAAAAAGAACAAGAATAATTATTCACAGTGTATGAGAGAAGAAATAGTACATCACGCCGATAATTACCTCATACTCCCATCCAAATCGTTTGTAGTCATTAACAGCATTGAAAATCAGATCGACCGTGCGCGGAATAACACCCAAGCACTCCGGAACGCCATCCATCGTGTATGTTTTGCCGCTGCCAGTCTGACCGTAGGCAAATATACATACATTGTACCCGTCCAGCGCAGACTGTATTAAGGGTGAAACGTTATCGAAAATGTCCTGTTGGGTCGTTCGGGGATGAAAAACATGATCGAAACTGAAGTCCATACGTTTGTTAGTACCATCGATGGCCATCAGCTCAATCGATTGCTCGTCTACATATTTCCATAAACATTCTGGCCTGTCGATCTCCGTTGGAAGTGGCGGTCGGACACGGCAAAATACGCGAATGTTGCCACGCAAATCCATTACCATATTGTGCAGATCCTTCCGCTCGATATTGGCTTGGAAGAGCAGTTCTGCATTGCGTGTGTTTGTGTCTTGCAGTGCTAAGTTTTCCTCCTCCAAAAATGCTGCTCGCTCCTCAACTTCTTTCAGTTGCTTCCGCAACTCAATATTGTCCTGATTTGAGACAGTAAATTTTTCCCGATACTTTTTCAATTCATCTTCTGTCTGCTGCAAAGCAGTGGTGCACATTAAGTTAGTTTGCTTCAACTCTTCATTTTCCAAGCGAAAGGTTTTTAACTCAGCTTGCAGTTGCTCATGTTGCCTCTTCAGGTTTTCCAGCTCTCTGCTGCATCCATCATACAGCTCTTGCAATGTTTCACGACTCGCATGTTCCTCGTGCAATTTTTCATACTTCTCCACCAGTACCTTGTGCTTGTCTTGCAGGTGTGCGAACCGAGCCTTGTAGTCGTACGGCGGAATCCGTTTGTTCATAGTTTTTACAGCTGCCTTCGCCCCGACTCCACTACTTTTCTGGGCAATCGAACTGGTAGTTTTAATGTTCGCGGTAGCACTGCCATTTTTTGTTCCTGCAGTAATTTTCATATTCGGCATAGCCTTCTTCGATGCAGCCGTGATAGCAGTTGATGTCGCCTTTTGCGATAGCAGTTTAGTATGTGACGCATTTGTGCCGGTTCTGGATGGAGCAGTGGTGATCATCTTGGAAACCTTTGCCGGAACAATCGGCACTCTGCCATTTGTACAGGCAGCTGTAGGCTGGCGCTTAGTGCCAGCAAGCAATGAAGCCCCGCTGGTCGAAGTTGTATTTGTGGAAGAAGCAGATGATACATTCGATTTCATAGCAATGTCACAGGCTGACCGACTCCTGCGAAGATGGTTTCTGGTACCGTTAGTATCAGCCAATGGTTTCACGAGATCACTGTTTACCATCATCGCTATTGTCGATGCATTAATAGTTCCTGCTTTTGCAAGCGGTGCTAGCGTCGTTGCGTATTTGGGACGATGGAAATCGGGCCTGTTTAGATCCATTGCCGAACGACTGCGGCGAAGCTTAGCACGATTTACCATACCAACATTGCTCTTTTTATCCGGCGATGGAAGACGCATTTTTCCAACCATTGTAGAGTTAGCTGATGGCAGATTTAATAAATCTCGTGCTAACGGTAGACGTGCATTGCCAGGCAAACTGAGCGGACCGATAGGTTTCTTCAACGATGGTTTGGGAATTTTAGATTCCATTGCGGGTTATTTTTGATACTCGATGTTTCTTCTTCCGTAGAATATCTACACTTGCAGATTCCGACGATTCTTTTTTAACAACAATATATGCTAACACTTTTCTTTGATTTCACTCGGCTGCACTGCCTGCAGAACACTTTGCCAGCTTCGTTTTGGTTTACCAACGTATCTGACAGACAAGTCCGTTTTTCAGTTACAGATTTTGAACGAAGCACGGCGTGTGTACGGTGCACAGTGTTCTCTTCAATATGCTTGTATAACTCCATATGACATTTCCAAGACGATTGAATTTCATTCAAGCTGGACATTTAAAGATGTCCAAAATAATACTAGTTTATCTAATTAGGACATTTAAATAAACATAAAACAGAAGATGAATCAAATGAAATGGTATTGATTAACCAAATGATCAGCGTATGCCCGTGCAATACACAAATTGGTTTAAGTCCGGATTACGTTCGAAGGTTATTAGTTCGAAAACCTGCCACCTCTGGCGCTGGCGTCACATATCAGTCATTGTCAAAGGTCGATGTTTTGGCGATGATTTTTTCAAATGCCATGATGAAAATCATTTGTTTACATATTTATCGGTTTGTTTTGGTTGTGGTGCATAATGATTAAAATAAGTTTATTCTAGCAGATAACTGTTTATTGAACGTGCGCATATATTCAGTGTTGTTTAATAATGTGTATTTTCAGATTCATGACTAAAAAGATTCTGCGGTTGCTTGAAGAAACTACCGAAAACGTATCTTCGTCAGTTATCAGTGGTGGTGCAGTTTCCGTTACCGGTGAAGCAATCGTGTAATGAGGTGTATTTAACTGTAGCCAAAAGCCGAAAAGCTATGTTAAGAGTGTTGTTAGTCACATAAAGAATATTTGGGATGCTGAATCAATTATTAATTTAGGGTGAAATTTTGTATAGATCCAGAGTGTTCTATGAACACGTCTGAACCGATTTGAAACTGATTGTTAGGACTTTATTTTTTTATCAGGCGTCTAGACATCTTACCGGATTCTGGATTGGGCAGAATCAGTTCCTAACGGGCTCGATCGACGCTTTAGAGTCGTTGGACATCTAATTATTTTCCGCCGCAGCGGAGAAACACGAAATCGATAAATATTTACACCAATGATTTTCATCGTGGCATTTGAAAGAATCATCGCCAAAATATCAACCTTTGACAGTGACTGATATGTGACGCCAGCGCCAGAGGTGGTAGGTTACCGAACTAATGACCAAGAGACTTAATCCGGACTTTACCCTGTGTTTATTATTTAGGGTAAATGCACCAATTGTTGTGCTAGCACCAATT
>KI915046.1:7221958-7338096 GCA_000473445.2 Anopheles farauti | reverse complement strand
TTTGGTTCAGTGGATTTTGTATAATTAATTTTTTTGTGAAAACGCTGTACAAACTCGTCCATAATTGGTGCACTTACCCTATTATGTTTTTTAAGTATTTGTTTAAATTGAAACAATTTATTTTTCAATATTATAAGAGAAGATCCGAGTAATTCTGTGATTTTCAGCATTTAGTTTATCTTAATTACTCTATTTGTGTGTAAGATTAAAACAAATCAATATTTGTAATAATTTCCAAATACACTCCATAGTGCATCCCCAAACACTTCGCACAACGTCACGCCATGATCATTCGTCAATTGGTTGCAAATTTTGTAATTTCCTTGATTACCATTTTTCCTCAATTTATTCGTTTTTTGTTTTTAATAAAATTGAAACATAACGTATTATTGATGTTTATTCAATAATAATCTTCACTTTGTTTTTTCTACCTTTATTACATTTTCATGGCGTTTATATAGTTTCGGAGCAGCTGTCATTGAAAATAAAAAAATAAACGAATGTTTGTACTTGCCATATTTGTTGTGTTTGGCCGCAAAAATCGGAATAACCAGCAATCCCAGTCAAGAAAACACAACAGTTCGTTTTCCCGGCAGACCTCCGTAGAGCCCCACGCCACCGACTGTCGGGAATTATTTGTGTTCGTATCATAGAGGCCAAGGGTAGCCAAGCTATGTCTACTCGTTGGTCAGTTTGACTCTGGTGGCGAAACAACTACAGAGCAGATTCAATAACTAAATAGGCCACGCTGGGTGGAAGTGCCTTGGTTCAGCTTCGTTTGGTTTCGCTTGTTCCGACGCGTCTCAGTTGGTTCTCCCCTGCGTCACTGGCCTCGTCTTGTGACCAGTTTTGGAACGAACTCTTCCATTTCTTCCCGAAGGATCCCATCGAAAGCTAATTCGGCGCTGTGTGTCTCCTCAATAGCGTTAGGTTGTCTGCCTTCTTTGGTTTTTTTCTTTTTCCACTTTTTCTTTTCTTAAAAATTGTCGGAAAGCTGGATTATTCAATAGTCTTCGAAGCGATGGCTGACCGACTAACTCAGCTACAGGACACGGTAAATCAAGTAAGTTTCACCACCATCCCAGCACTTCACGGGTTTGATTTCTGCATACTTATTTAGTTGAAACACATTTTCTATCTCTTCCTAGCAAGCGGAGCATTTTTGTAACAGTATCGGTATCCTACAGCAGTGCTCAGTCCCGAGCAAATTTGCCGGTTTTGAGCGTACCGGATCCCAAACGCCTCAGCAGCAAGTGCAGCAGCAACAAGAAGACTTCCCGCAGCTATTCTCCACCTTGATCTCCCGATGCGCCAAAGACATCGACACTCTCATCGAATCTCTGCCCAGCGAAGAAAGCTCGATTGAGCTACAAGTACAATCATTGCAGCGGCTCGAAGCCGAAAACAAAGAGTCGGCCGAAAAGTTGGAAGAAATAGTGCGGAAGGGTGAGCTGCTGCTGGAAAAAATTCAAGCGGCACTCAGTGATATAGCTCAGTCACAGTTGGATATGCAGTATTCTACGTAATATTGTTTCAATGGGGCAGTGTTTGTATTTCTTAAAGGGGAACGTTAATGAATTAAGCCAGCGTTCGCTATTCATGAAGGTTAGCGGACAGGAACACTGGTACGAACGCATACATATTAAAATCGAGTTTACCATTTGCGTTATTTCGGAACGATATCTTTAAAGTGCAAAGGTGCAACGGAACGTGTGATGCTGTTCAATACAATAGATTAGGTTAAACATCCAATGGCATATGCAGTAGCGATCTTTTAATCAAATCACTACACTTTCAATTAAACCAGCAGTCACCAAAAGTTTACTAGAAACATATTTTAAATCTTCCCTTCTGTTTTTTATCCCGTCTTGCTAACATACTTACTAAGTAAATAAAGAAACATTTAACAAAATCGAGCGAGAGTTGTTGCTTATTTTTAGCATTCCTCGGCTGTATGCATCTCCTGAATGCCAGGGAATAGAACACGGTTAACGGAGAACAAAATAGCCCATGCCACCTACTTGCATTCGAGAGCACTTCAATTAATTTTCCAGCATTAACTGAATTTAAAACGATATTCTTATCGCAATTTTATGTGGATAAACTGTAAAACCTTGTAGTTTTTTTTCTATCCATTGTATACATAAAATCCCTGTTCGCTGTTATGGACCTCTAAATATTGGAATTCTTTTTGCCATTTAAACACAAAAATTTCCGTCTACCGTAAAACGCGTTCTTGTCTGTTGTGATAATGAAATTATTTTAAATATCTGCAGTCAAACTCAGCATCATCAAACAAAATACTGGGTTACAAACTAACCACACGACACTCCTCAGTCGCAACCGAGTAGGCCTAGTATGACGCTTTTGCTACAGGGAAGAAAAGTACTAAGACTAAAAATCGTCCATCAGCGGGATTAGGCAAGTAGGCTTTATCAGTCGTGAATACCGTTGAATAGAAAGAAAATCTGCAATTAACCTGTTCTCAAATGTGTTAGTAGTAAGAAACAATAGACGCGATTGTATATCTTTCGTCGTTTGTCGATTGGTTGTTCCTGTTGCTTTTAATAATATTTTACTAGTCATACTTTTTATTACCTACGTTAGAATCAAGATTAAATCTCCTCCTAGTATGCATACTTTGCTCCTGATCAATTACCACGATCGTTCACTTCGTTCAGTACGATCCGGTTTCTTGTTCGAGATTCCCCACATCTGTCTAGGGAATTAAGAATGCATGTAATCAAACTTCAAACGAAAGAACAACAAAAAGCGCAATCGCAAAGAGCAAACGATACAAACTGAAGCAATTCACTAAACGAACGAATAACGAAACGGACACGTTAGGTAAACAGGGTAGCCATAGTATAGGAGTATTTTCCAAGATAATGCAAAAAGTAACCGGACGATGCTGTACTTGTACTTGCTCTTGCCTGGATCGGAGTGGTGGGTGGTACAGCGCGATAAAATCTGCTGCCCATATGGCTTCGCCGTACTACCGGGACTGGATGCGAGCGTGAATGGATCGTGTCTCATGAACGTTAACTCTAATAAAAACATATATACAGGTACATAAATTTACAGTAGCATGATGATAATTAGCCCCGGTGGTGACAAGAGCTACCACCACAATTCGCACCGCACAAAAAACCCCACTACCAAGGTTGATCTCGCTATACTATGTAAGCGTTTAGTTGAGAGTACCGCGGCAACCGGGTGCGCCGCACAAGCAAGGGATCTTCTCATCTTCGAGCGGGAACTTGTAGTCGTACGTAATCTCCTCGTTCACGCCGATCGGTTGCTTCGAGTAGATGACAATCTTTTTCTCCGATTCAATCGTTATCACTTTCGCGTAGCAATTGGGCTGAAAGTAAAGAAAGACACAAGAAGCAATGAAAACCAAACATCAAATGCCGGTGCGCGGTGCGAAGAAATGTTCAACACTTACGTTACAACTATGGTTGATGAATCGTGCCAAGTTGCCGCACTTGGTCGCATCGATGATCGTTTCCATGTCGATGCGGAACAGATACGAGCTACCGATGCCGATCGCTTCGTACTTCGTTTCGCGCAGATCGGCCACCGACGGTCGCACCATCTGCCCAACGTACTCGATCACCATCTCGTCTGCCGCAATCGGTTCCATCGCAAACAAACCCCAGTCGTGGATGGCCGATTTGGCGAACTTGAGCTGCTTCTTGCGGAACTTCAGCTGGTTGAACTTGAGCAACTCCGACTCCGTACTCGCCCCAAACGCATTCAGCAACCGGCGCTGATTGGAGCGTGCCTCCCGCGATATGCCCTGCATCTTGGTGACCGCCTTCGCCAGCTCCAGATTGCTCAGATGATTCGCTGCCGCCGTACCCTTCAGATGATGATACTTGTACTTGGCCTTCTCGCGCGGATCTATCTTGTAGTAACCCTCCGTCCGTGCGCTGCCGGTCCGGTGAAGCTTAATGTCCGCCAGCGAGCATCCACCATCCGCTTTGTCCTTCTTGCGACGTTTGTTGGGCGGCGGTGCTAGCAGCGCCGGCTCGAAGCTACGATCCGTCGAACAGTGATCGACCCAGTGCGTCGCATTCAGCCAGTAGCTGCTGGCGTCATCCAGTAACAGCAGCTCGTAGCTCTGCCGAATGTACCGGATATCTTCGGTGTCGATGCCGCGGGTGAGGAAATCGAACAAAATACCCATTTCGGTCGGTAGCTCGCGCTGTCTGTACTTCGGTACGGGCACGAAGCGTTCCACCGGAACCGGTTCCGATATCGCCGGTTCGTAATGGGCCCCTGACGACGACGACTTCTTCCACTCCGGCCGCTTCCGTTCGATCTTTTGCATTAGCGCGTTCGGAGGTTTCATATCAAGATCTGCTCGATTTGTTGTTGCGGGACTGGAAGCGGTGGCAATCGTGCCTGTAGCCGCACTGTTATCTGCCAAAGAAACCTTCTCGAGATGCTGCTGCTGTCGTTGGGCATTGGCGTTGTTGTTCGTGTAGCCATGATCGTGGGCAAGCACGTTCTCGGACGTCGGTGCATATTTGTTCGTTTGTGCCGTGGACGAGGAATCGGATTGCTGCTGCGGAGACGACGATGACGGTGATGCCGACGGGGGCAACGAGTAGCAGTGATCGAGTGCCACCTGGCTGGCTTGACTGGAACCACCGTCCGATGAGGCCGGCGAAGCTTTGATTGCCCGGCGAACGTTTTCCTCACCTGCCATAAAGAAATCGTCTGACGAGCTCGACACCAGCGTCGGTCGAATGGATTCGCCGGGTCGCACCAACCCAGTAGCATCCGGATGAAATGCTGGATGCTCGGACCCATTGACTTCCTCCTCCTTGATTGATTCTTCTTGGTGCGCATCACCCGACTTGAGGGCGGCAGCTTTATTCGATACCTTCGAAGCATTTTTCCTCTTCCTCGGCGTACTCGTACCCGAGGCTGACGATGGTTGCACGTCTTTCAGGCCACCGGCTCCATTACCGACCTCGCTCGCCGCGGAAAATAGAGAAGTCAGTGGGTTCTTGCGTAGTTCGGTCAAGCCCGCACCGGGCGTAGGGGGTGGTTGCGAAAGACTCGGCGTCAGCGGCTCATCCAGACTAGACATTTTACTACTCGCCAACGCCAGCGATGCCGTCTTCTTGTCGTCAAGCGTTGCCAGTGGCTTAATCTCGGCGCCTCGTTCACCAGGCTTTCGGGCGGCCTTCTCTTTGGCCATGCGCTCCAACTCTTCCTGGAACTCTTGTTCGATCTGCTGCAGGTATTCCGCCTTTCGGCGTCTCTTCTCTTGATATTCGCGCTCTTCGTCCGAGTCGCTATAGATTCGGTCCGACATGCCGTACGATGCCGATTGATGATTCGGCTGCTGCTGGTCGGCAGAATCATTGAAGCCGGTGGTATCCGCTTTACTGGGAGCATCAGCGTTGCTAGCTTTCTTTGGCGATTCGCGGCCGGGCGTCCGTGGCGGTCGCACGTCCCGCCGCTGATCCTCCTCCTCTTCCATCAGCAGCATATCGTCATCGGAACTTGCCGAAAAGTCTTCGTGTAGCTCTTGCAACGAAAGCTTCGGCAGCTGAGACGGATCCACGGATGGCTTGCTCCGTTGCGATGAGGTTTCCGAAGGGCTGTGGCTTCGACTGCGGCTACGGCGCCGTTCCCTCGATACACCTTGAAGCACTTGTTTGCGCAGCGACACTTTCCCGTCATCCGAATCCGAGTCCGAGTAAATCTTACCCACCACCTTCCCAGCGTCCTTGAGCCGCCGTGGACCGAAACTACCGCCCGAGGAGCGTTGTTTGAACGACTGCTCGACCGTGTCACTGTCCGAGTCTGAGTAAATTCGATTGTCCCGTTCGCGTCGTTCGCGTATGCGCTTCGCACTATAGCTGACCGCGGCTTCCGCTTCCGAAAGTGAACCCGACTCGAGACTGTCGTCCGAATCGCTCGCACTCGAATCTTCCTCCTCGCTGCTGGACGTAAATGATGATACACTGGGCATTCGTTTCTCGCTCGTACGGGAAGAACCCGCCCGTCCGCTATCTTGAGCGATCCTGGTGGTTCTACTGCTAACCGCACGGGACGGGGAAGACTCACCGGGCACACCTTTGTCCGAGGATGACGTCGATCCGGCACCACCGGCAGTGGTGGAAGGACCACTCGCCGTAGCGCCACTGGACGATTCCTTCTCCGAATCCGATCCTCGCACCATATCCTCCTGGTCGCTTTTACGTGAATCCTCATCCTGCGGTACCGGGCTCGGTTGCTTGCGTATCCGCCGAAAGCTCGGCATCTTGGGCATGGTTGCGCGCAATCCAAGTCCCACAAAGCTGCCACTATTGCTGTCTAGATTGTCATATGTTTGATTCAACAGCTGATTGATACCGGGCGCCTTGTCGAGCTTAATGGCCGCGGTGCTGGAAACGACAACGCCCCCGACAACGGATGTCGTCTCGCTCCCGAGCGTCAACGTGCCTCCTTTACTTTCGTCTTTACTTTTTCGCTCCTTCTCATCCCACCACGCTTCATACTTCTTGAATGCGGTATTTTCGATCATTTTTTTGTTGAAATCTTTCTTCAGTATCTGCTTCAACTCTGCCACCACTCGTTCAACCACGGAGTCGATTACGATCTCGTAGCGGTTGCGTTTCATTCCTCGCGTACGGTCTTTCACACCGGGTAATCCACCACCGGCTGCCTCGCCATGCCCATCGTCGGCTCCACCGTACGTGCCCGGTTGTTTACCCGGTGGATAGTACATCGCTGTTGACGCCGGTATTCCGTACGCGTTAAATAAAGGAGCACCCGGAAAGCCTGCGGGATATCCGTGGTAGTAGCCGGTTGCCGTGGATGACGAAGATTGCGTGCCGTAGCTGTAGTAGCTGCTTGCGGGGTAGAGAAACGAAAAATTGCCTCCCTCGGCTGGTTCGGGTGGTGGAGGAGCGATCGGCGCCGGATCAGCGGGCGGGGGTGGTGCTTCCGGTTGCAAGATACCCAGCTTTGAATCATCCGACCCGGACAGGGATGGTTTGTCGGTCGACTCACGCTTACTATCGTCACCTTGAAGAGGCGGATCGATCTCTTCCTCATCTTGCGCAAGGATTTCATCGTCACTGGAGGATATATCGCTTGCTCCTTCCTCCTTCAAACATTCGATTTTCGGTTCCCGTTTCGGAGGTTTCGGTTCGCTCGAGTCTTCATCGGGTGGAAGCTTTGGTGGAGGTGGTTGTGTAGGTTCACAAGGCGGTGGAGGGCTTGGCGGTCGACGGTCCATACTAAAATCGTCGGTATCGTTCATCTCCTCTTTTACTCTACTAATGCCTGCCGCAGGTGCTACGTTTTCGTCGACAGTATTCGCAACAGCAGCAGCAGGCGCTGTCGCTGCAGCTGTAATAGCAGCAGCGTCAGGTTTACGGTCTTCCTCCTCATCATCACTTAGCTGCAAAAAGCTACCGCCGAACGTTTTCTCCTTGAACAGCAGCGCTATTCGTGTGTCCAGATCGAGTGTGCTGCCGCTGTCCTCATCGGTGGCACCGGGTATCTTCGAAGCTTTCTGCTCTCTTACTGGTGGAGACGATGCCGGTGGAGGCGGTGGAGCAGACTTCGTTCCTGACGATGATGGAATTGAGTCCGTATCCCATAGTTCACCGTCATCCATGATCGTCTTGCTTGCGGTACTACTGCTACCAGATGGAGGAGGAGGTGCAGGAGGCTTGGGGCTACTGTCCCAATTTTCCTGCGGTGGTGGAGGTGGAGGCGGTGGCTGTGGTGGAGCCCATTTCGAAGAGGAGGACGAAGTGCCATAGCTACTTTCCGAAGCGGGATAACCGTACGTACCATATTCCGAGCTTCCCTGGTACGGTGTCGAGTAATAATCGTAACCTCCGTCGTACCGGCCACCAGCGGGGTAACCATCAACCTCACCGTACCAAGAATCACGATAACCTTTTGCTCGCTTTTTCGAATCCCACTCGCGATCACGATACTCACGATCCCGCGTACGATCCCGATCGCGCGTTCTATCACGATCACGGTGCCTGTCGCGCACTCGATCCCGATCCCGATCACGATCACGATCACGATCCCGTTCTCTATCCCGATCACGATATCGGTCGCGGTCTTTATCACGCTCACGGTCCCGGTCACGCACACTGCGATCACTTTTGTGATGAAGATGGTGATGTTTGCGATCCTTTTCGTCGTAGTATTTAGCGTCCCTGCTGCGACCATCATCATCCCATTCACCACTATAATGACTGCGACTGGAACTTTTCTCTTTACCGTAGTAACTCGAGTCCTGACTATTGCCCGCGCTGCCCGAAAACTCATCACCGTCCCAAAGGTCCGTGTCATCTCCCAATGCTGGTGCTCCCTTCTTTTCCCATGCTTCGGGTACGTGATCTGGCTCTGGGGGTGCTTTACGATATGCTGAACCCGCAACGATCGCTGTTTTCGTGGGCTGTCGATCGTTCCCTAACGATGTTGGTATGTTGGAAAGCGAATGGTTTCCACTGACCGGAGGTAACGGTGGCAGTGGAGGCTGAGGTGGCTTCTTCTCGGAAGATTTTTCCTCCAACAACCGCTTACACTGCTCACCGAACGGATCCTTGAACACGTTCAACACTTTGCCCATCACGGATGTGCCGTTTAGCTTTTCCACGCACAAAAGCGCAGAACGAACCTGCTCGAACACGATGCGCGCCAGTCCGAGGTGTTTGTTCGAAACGGGGTGATAGTAAATATACAGTTCGGTGAAGGTGCCGCACTTCGTCAGCATTTCGGACAGGAACGGCTTGTCGATATTGTCGTTCAGGTTTGTGATCGTAATTTCTATGGCCGGCGGTTCTCCAACGTAGTGCTGGTCGATTTTAAACCTGCAAAATCAAAAGATTCACCTACAGTTCCCGTCTACGCTATATCTATCACTATGTAAACAAACCTCGGAACCGGAATATCCAGCGGCTCGACCCGAGAGCGAATGCGCGACAGTGGGTTTCGTGGATCGCGTGGGATGACTGGCGGATGATTGGGATCTCCCGGCACGACACCATCGTAGCGATACACTTTCAGTGCACCTCTGTGCAAAAATGGATCCACAAGCAGTTTGAAGTTACGGGCTGTTTTCTGTTGTGCTTGCACATTGGCCGCAACCGGGGCTCCCGGCACTGGCGGTGCATTCGCCATAGGATTATTATCAACCGTCCCGTTCATCGCTGCAAAAAAAAATGATAACATTGTTAACAGAGCATATAAAACTGGTTGAACTGTGATTTGTTTATCGCCCTACCCCCAGTGTCAATGAAACGCGCGAAGCAAACCACCTGCCTCCTAACCTCACTAAATACAATTCAACCAACATCGAACAAATGTCAAACGATGCATTCTCTTCCTAGCTATAGCAACCAACCCAGTAGTGTTTGATTTATAGCGAATGCAGCATTTCGCGAAGTAATTTTACCTTCCAGTTTGCGGTAATTAGTAGTTCGGTTAATGTTCTGGTATCATGAATTCGATTAGATCATCAGCAGTCACCAAAGTGCCGTTAATACGGAATCCCGTTTCAACATCGAACAAACATGTTCCATATCAAAACAACCACAGTACTGCAATGAAAGAAAACATGAAAGACTAAATGAGGCATTGTGGCTGAGGTAATTTTTGATAGAAATTATTTCTTACCGAACGGTTCCTTCTCGCAGGGAACGGCGATAGTTAACGACGATAAATCGCACAAATTCGTCCAAAAATTGGAAATATTTACAAGAGCAGCTTCACGTACGTCAGGATTCTTTATTGCTAGTGATGGACGCTGCGAGCACTATGGTTCCGTTAACCTCAGCCAAACGAATAAATCCGCTCCAACCCCAAAAGCAGTTTGATCACAAGATTAAAATTGCTGAATATGAAGATTGTGTTGTATGCAAAATATAGAAAATTTATTGATAAAAACGAATTATAGTAAAAATATTTCACAATATACAACTAATACAACGAAAACATTTCGATACAAATTGGAACAAGCTCAAATCGAATGACCCTACGAGCAAATGTTACCAATGACGGTATATTATCGATAGCTTAATCACAGTTGTATGACCGTCTAATTGAAATTTTGATGTCGAAGATTATAATGTACGGCGCGACTGCAAAAAAAGAATGAGTTATAGCGTTGCGGAAAAGGAAAAAGAAATATGAAAATACAAGATTATATTATTTTTTAAACTGACTACTGGTACGCGACCCGTGTATCCAGCAACTATGGTAGCTAGATGAACCACACATCTGGTGATATGTCTATGCCTCTCCTCAGTGGGTCCTTTCTGAATTGTCAAAATCTTCTTGCGGTCTTGTGTTCTTTTCCATGTTGGTACAAAAGTCAGACTAAAGTTTGTCAAAAGTTATATCATCGCCCGATAGTAACTTTCTTTGGCAATTTTTGGTAAATATCTCAACCTACGTGCTAATATCAGCAGAAATATATTCCTCATCAGCACCTGTGATGATAAGACGATACCTACATGGTGTTTGCGAGAATGTTCTAAAACAAAAATATGGTGTTTTTAAATGCTCTTCTAGACTCTCGGTGACATCGTAGCGACCCGCACGCGATCGAAAAGACCGACCATGGCTGCCAGGAAATGGTTTTCGTCCTTCTTCCCGTCGGTTAAGGCCCAGGAAGAGGAGGACATCGTCGATCCACAGACGGTGCTGCGGGTACGTGCTTCAAATGCTTCATCCAGCAAGACAAACCTGTGTGGCCCCGTACGCATTCAGCTCACCGCATGTCTATGTTATTGTACGTTGCAGGAAAAGTGCGCCCAGCAGGGACACACCAGCCAACTGTGGGAAAAATACCAGGCATGTAACGAACGTGTCGGCGGCCGTTCCCAGACGACGGAAACCTGCGTCGAGGAACTATTTGATTATCTACATGAATTGGACCACTGCGTATCGAAGACTCTGTTTTCGAAGCTGAAGTAAAATATCCGTCGCAGTACAAGGGAAGGTGAATAGCGACGGGGCGTTTAGTTCATGGCACGGACGACAACATGGTCGTCCTGTTTCTGATCACTGATTGGTGCATCTAGGTGCTATGCGCCAACAAGGGCATACTTGATTTCCAAAACACATTAATCGTTTCTGCATAGTTATCAATTGCCGTATGTCACCTACAAAACTACAGACAAATGGGAATAAATGCCTCGTCGAACGGAATTTGTTCAAAAAGGAAATAGTAAATAAAATTGAGTTTTAAAAACTGATCTTGCGTACTTCAACGAATAGCAGCAATGTGTTGTTTCAAATAAACCTCACGTTCTCTGAAGATTTCTATTAGGATTCTATCTGGATTATGCATTATACATTGGTTTAGAAAACTCGTGTTTAACACAAAACCCCCTATGTGCACACGTGTCATCATCCCAAGGTAGTGAAAACTGTTTACATCATTCAGTTAATCTTGTACGTGTTGATATTGATGTCTGGAAAGTTTCCATCCTCATGTGTTACATATATATATATATATATATAAATAATCTTTCTCATATGCTTAACGAAAAGTTAATTTGATCAAAATTAACGAATAGAAGAAAATAAAGAATGTTTTTCAGTTGAATGACCACTGACCGGAAATCCATGATACGAATTGTCTTCTCGCCAACGGCCCAATCACATCATGCATGGCCAAGATGCGCACTTATACACATGAACGTCCCCAGTGGTGTACTTTCGTCAATGTTGAGTTTAAACGACACCGCTTCCAATTTGTAGTACCTCGAAGCATACCGAACACACGCGGACCGGTTTATTAATGCCAAATTTAATGATTGGCACATCGTTGTTGGAACATCGGCTGCAAAGGTTTCGCCCACAGTGACGGCTAAAAGCAGTGGATGGAAATGGGTCAGAACTTATTGGTTTAAAGCTGGGCATCATTTACTTACCAGTGGTGTTTTCGCATCGTAAGGGTAAACTTGGTGCCACATTCTTGGCACAGTTCAGATGAAGCCCACGGTGATTCTTGTGGCAGTTCGTCCAGCAAACGATGCAACAGTTGATTAGTGGCTAGCTTAAAGTTGAATATCGTCAAGCCCTCTTTGTTTTCCGCACCTAGGCATGCTCCGTTCTTCACCAGAATGCGACACAGTTGCGCCTGTCCGCGCATGTAAGCCAACAGAAGTGGCGTATTGCCTTGAAGATCGGGATTGTTGATCGGATACTTTGGCATACACTCAAAGAACAGTTCAAGTATCGCTGCGGCCGTATTGTCCTTCCCGCAGCGGCACAGTTCATGTAACGGATTGCGGCCCTTCAGATTAGCCGTCTCGGCGTTTAGTTCCGATTCCGTTAGCAGCTCGCGTACGACAGCAATGTGTCCCTCGCGGACTGCGATATGAAGCGCATTATTGCCATCGCCATCAACTGCATCGAAATCCGCACCGTTCTGGAGCAGGGCGGAAACCGCACCCACCGTACCTCGCTCGGCAGCCACGTGGAGTGCGGTTTTTTGCGTGGCATCGCGATCATTTAAACGAGCACCGGCTAGAATGAGGTTCCGTATAAGCATCTCCTTGTCCGACGCGGCCGCCAAATGCAGTGGCGGTGTCTGGTTGACGTCGTGCACCCGTGAATTGACGTCCACCTGGATCGACAGGAGAAATAGGACCGACTCAAGATCATCGCGCATGATTGCCAGATGTAGAAAATTGCGCCCTCGCTGGTCGATCTGTTCCGCTGCATTCGGTAGCCGTTCTAGAATGTTTTGTGCAGCCTTATTATTGCGAACTTGTAACGCCGCTGCGAACGGAGTGTTGCCCGTTTTGTCTCGTATCTTCAGATCAATGCCTGGATGACACAGCAGTATGCCAATGATCTCTTCGTGCTGATTTTCAATCGCCACGTGCAGTGGCGTTTTCAGGTCGCAATCGACCGCATTTACGTTTGCTCCGTGCCCAATCAGTGTGTGCAGAACGTTCCGCAAACCCCACTGGCAGCAGAGATGCAGCGGGGAGGCTTTGTCTTTCGCCTCATCACCACCCTGCCCTTGTGGACCGGGTTGCCGTGGTGAGTCCAGGTCGCACCCACTTTTGATAAGGAACATTGCTGCTTGCTCCTTGTTTTCGTCAATCGCACGGTGCAGCAGCGTTTGCAAGCATCCCTCCGGTCCCGGACCCCAGCAGTCCGTGTCGACACCGTGTCGCACCAGAACCGAAGCAATCTCAAACTGCTCCGATTCCAGTGCACTCCACAGCGGACAGTCGCCCTTATTGTCCGGTGCGCTCAACGACACGCCACGCGAGCAAAGCGCATCTACCACGTCGACCAGCCGGCAGTGGATGGAAAGCTGCAGCGGTGACTCCTGGTCCGCTGTTAGCGCATTCATATCGGCGCCTTGGCTTAGCAAAAACACAGCCGTTTTGGAGTCTTCCTTTAGTATTGCCTGATGGAGAAGCGTCATATCCTGACCGTTGCGTGCGTTCACATCCGCCCCACCCCTGATTAGCAGTGGTACAAGCTCGTTGTATCCTAAGCTTAGAGCCAAACTTAGCGGCGAATCACCGAAGGCGTTTTTCACGTTGAAATCTACCGTGCCGGGTGGGTTCGCTTCTTTATACTCAATGACAGCTTCCACCACACTGGCGTAATTCTCCTCCACGGCATAGTGCAATGCCGTCTTCAGTTCCGTGACACCGGACTGCACGTTAGGTGGTGCGCCCTTCTCCAGCAGAGCTCGCGTAAGATTCGCCAGACCTTGCGAGGCTGCCACGTGCAGTACGGTCAATCCGGAACGATTGATATGACTCAGATTGCAATGATCGGTGAGAAAGACGGCAGCGTCTTCCAGCTGTTGTTTGGCCAGACTGTGCAGCAAACTGTCGCCCGTCTCCGGATGAATGACGTTAGAACGAGCTCCACGTTCCAGAAGCCGACGAGCCAACTCGAACGGTGGTCCATCGGTATGTGGTGGCGTCAGTGCCAGCTGTAAGGCACATTTCTCGTCCTTCGTACGTACGTTCGTATCCACGTACGGGCCGTCACCTTCGTTCAACAACTCGTCGATCATTTCCACGTGCTGGGACATAATAGCCACGTGCAGTGGCGTGCTGAAAGTAGTGAAGTGAAATTGCAATCAACTGCGAAACAAAACGAGACAAAATGTGTCATCTCACTAGCCCTTGCTGTTCTGCATGTTTGGATCGGCCTGTTGCTTCAGTAACTGTCGCCCGATGGTGAGCATCTCGCGATGAGTTTCCGTGTCGGTACTTCGCTCAGAGTATGTGCATACCAGATGCAACGCCGTGTCTGAGGTGTCTCTCGTGACCAAATCTACATTGCATCCTTTCTCCAGTAGAAATTGTGCCGTGAAGCTGTCGCCCCGTTTAATCGCATCGATAAGCAGTGTGTTTCCCTGAATGTGGACCCATACAAAGAGAGTAGTAGGTTGATAAATGATGCAGCATACCATACATCTATGCCGGATTTACCTCTGTAGTGTAAGCATTAATATCGGCACCACCGGTTTCGAGCAGTGTCTGTGCGATAGCTGTGCTGCGTCCCATCAGTGCTAGCCCCAACGGTAGTTGTCCTTGGGGTGAAAGGCTATTAACGATTTCCTGTAGCTGTAATGAGAAAAACGTCAAATTAAAATAAATATTATCGGAAAATGTATTGGACATGAAATGAATGGACATGAATCACAGAAACCATATAATAACAGAGCTATTCTAGCATTTCAGAAGTCAGACATTTTCTTGGAAGAACGGATTTTGTGTGTTATCATCAGAGAGACGCTGGTTAAGAACGCTCGTATGAGTAATGAGAACTCATATTGTTATAAAAAAGTGAAATATAATATGGATCATGTATAGATTCCGCTTAGTCCGGTGATTTTTGAAGATGTTCTGTGTAAGGTTATAACAGTGATTTCAGTGCGAACAAAGAAATGTCGCATCATTGATACACGTCATGAAATAACTTATGATAAATCACCCAACAAGACTAATTTCATCACAATACAACGTTGGTGGAGAGATGATAAATTTTTGTCATGTAAAATGAAAAACGGTGCCGGTTGTGTTAAACTCATCTTTAAACATGTAATCAACGATGCCACGCCATGGCTTCGGTAGGATTTTTCGAGTGTAAATTTTCCAACTTTGGCACGGTACTATGCTTGGGGAATCATTTGTAACATCACGCACAGCCGGTGGAAAGTGCACGCGATACGCTTTCACATGCATGCAGCATTTTATGTGTCACCCCTGTGTGATCACGAAACAACCCCATTAAAAGTCCAACGCTAGCTTTGATAAATGTATATCTTCCGTTATTTTGGAGTTAAATGGTAAGCATTTTTAACAGGTTAATGTAAGGATTGGTTTATTATGCCCTAGTACATAATCATAACTAGGCTTTGTGAAACTAGATAACATATTGTGTAATCGTATAAAGCACGGTTTTCGTCATAACGAACAGCCACAAATTGATAGCTCTTCACCGTTTATTAGAATACGTCTCCTGTTTTATCACTGTCTGCGTTGATAGTTCTTCTTCGTATCCTCGAATGTCTAATCGGCGATCGATTCGCAATTATTCAAATACAGTTGCTATTAGTTGACGATGACATATGCCTTATGTATATGCGTTAAAAACACAGTGATAATGTGCATATGAATTTTCAGTAAAAAGTTTACTTTTCCATCGCTGCAAATATTTGTCTTATTTCCTTAAAGATGTCCAATGTGATCTGCTGCAGCCACATTTGCATAATTCATTTCTTTTCTGGAAGATCGGAGAGGGTCAAGGATAGCATACAATATTATGAAGGACAACGCCAGATTCCGCTCGCCAGTAGCACACATAGATGATGGCATATTTTCTCCAAGGGAAGGATAGGAAAAGCATCAAAACATAATCACCGAAGACCAGCTTCCGTGTCCGCCAAGAAAAATTGAGAGTGCATTGCACTTGGCTGCTTGACGTCGAAGTTGTTTGCCCTTGTTGTTGCAGTAAGAAGATAGTTCGCAGCGAAACCACCGAGAGCATACCCGCTAATGTTGCCTGCCGGTTAAGATTCAGAGCCGTTCAGTCAGCCGTGGAGCCTCATCTCTCCTCATTCAGCGTGAGTTGAAAGCGCGATTCGAACTTACACACTCCGCTATCGACGTATCGCTTCGTTCGCCTGGCTGCCTGCCTGTGGCCGCTTTTACTTTTGCTCCACAAAAACCGTACTCTCTCATTCCGGCTCACTCTCCCTGAGCGGCTGCGAGACGGCTAGCAAACTGGCACAGGCAATCCGTCGACCCCGTCGACTATCGTCGGAACGCCGTCGGAACCACCATTCTCTCTGCCTGTGAGAGATGATACCGGTTCAGTTTATGTTTAGCTTTCGCGTCGCTTGGGTCGTCGAGAGGAGGGCACAGGAAAGACGGCGACAACGATTCGGTTCACCGGTGGTTGGCGATTGTTATTTTTTTTGTATTGATACCGAAGAATACGCGGTGTTTGTTTGTTACTACTTGACACGCGCCTACCGCTGGTGCAAGCTGCAAATACTCGTAAATTGTTGATCGAACGTTTATCGCATTGGGTGATAGAGAAAGTGCACTTTAAGCACGAATGTACGTGCAGTTGGATTCCTAAATTCCTTCCGTGGTTCGTTCGTCACATGGTAAAGCAACCAACACGTAGGGTGGTTTACAATATTAATCGATGCTACTAGTCACGAGAAGGAGTAGTCATACATTTCCCGCCGGATTCGTCCACCCAGTTTAATAGCCAGTGGAAAGGCAAATCTATAATTAAAAACATAAAAAACATACATCTAACACGACCGGAACGACAACGTCGCGGTGCACGTCATCAAGTGATTGTTATTTGTTTTTGGGTTTTACTCCCATCGACCACATTTTAACTACGACGAGAGAACAACCGGTGAAGGCTGCCGGTGGAGCAGCGACCGTGACCTTGTTTGGGCGACCATTTCCCCATTTCCTTCGTCTGGTGCCGAAGAATTCGCGTTGTGTGTGTGCGAGTGTATTTATAATCTGTTACGGTTTGAATGCGACCAGAAATCTTGGAATGTCACGTTGATGACCTTTGCCGAACACGCAAAACATCACCACGAGCGCAAAATTTATAACGAACGAGCAATCTATAGGACAACCAAACTGTGAGCACGCCGACACGTAGAAGAACCGACGACAGTGATATTCTGACCGGCCGAAACGAAATTTCATGCTCGCATAGACTGGGTTTCGTTGAAGCTAAACAATCATTCTGGAAATACAGTATGCATCATTGTTTTTTCAACGAGTAACGGGCTGCCAGATAGAAGCTGCGTGGAACCCTAACGGGAACTACAGAGCAAATCGCGCTCGAGAGAAGCGAATATAAACATAAAAAGCATCCAGACCTTTTGCATCCCATCTTTGAGGATTGGCTTTGCTGTTTGCTTAGCTGTTTTCCAACAAAACGCATCGAAACGAACTGAGAGGAAAGCAACACTTGACGTCGATCGCGCACTTCTGTTAGTCGCTGTGCAACAGCCTCTCAAGATCGACGTTTTGGGTGACAGAGCTTAGGAGCGGTAGAGCTGGGGCATAATACAGCCCACCCATCGGTCCGATGGACAGATTCGGCGTACGCAACGGCAGTGGAACGGTAGTAGTGGTAGCGTTGCTTCTATTATTTATTGGAGGTAATTATCTTTCCCTCGTTTTAGCTTTGGATTCGCTCTTCATTTCTTCATTTGTCGATGTCTAGACGAGGTATACTCTCCTTACAGTGTCTTACTCGTTCAAAGGGTGCAATATTTTCTTCAGATATTCGATTATTACAGGTTCGCATGAACTGAGTTTTAAATTGCACGTGCATAGCGGCATATCATAAGCAAAGTCTGCACATATAAGTCGGGCATTAATGAGGCGAAAATATCTGGACATCGCACACGGGATAGGAAATACCAAAACATTTCTCCCGCTCTGGTACCGTTGAGTTTCTGAGTTGTTATTGTGAACGTAGCACATGGTGTTGGGGTGAATACGAACCGAATGAGCTGAACAGTTTAAAGATAGTATGCAAATCTTTCTCCCATGTGGCGAGAGAGCATGTGGTCAGTTGGTTTCATTTGCCCGAACGTTTGCAGTAATGTGATGCTTGTGTTTCTAATCATTTCGCCTTCACTGTGTGCAGAAAGAGAAGAGGAAATATTGTTTCCATCTCTTCCAACCTTTACTTCCTGTAAAAGCAGTTTACCAGTCAACGACTTTAGCGTACGAAGGCTGGCGATTTACATTTCCGAAGATATTCAAACATCCGGATGCGAAGTGAAAACGAAAATGTTAGCAACCTCACTTCTCGATAAAGGATGTTGTTGCTGTTTTGTAGCTTGGAAAAATGTTGTTTATTGTATAAAATAGCATTTATAAGAGGTTTATTACAATAATATTTGGTATTAAAGTTTTAGTATAGTATTATTTGCAAACCGTTGGCCAAAAAACATATAAATCTATAGACCCGTAAAAAGCACACTTTGTCTGAATCATACGTCTGTGGGTGTTTGTTAGAGTTTTATTATTTCGTTGCTGCCAACGATTGGTTCCCCATGACTCAGACCGACAGTGCATTACACAATCGGCAGCTATCCCACAGGCCCGTGGGAAGTGACCGATTCCATAAAAAGGAAAAATATAAATTTAATTCCGGTTCCGGTAAAGTTTGGGTCTGATTTTGAGAAAAATTTTCAAGTAAAACGTCACACGCTTTGATGATGTTCTGCTCTGGCTTTGTATGCGTACAATGTGAAATAAAAACAGGAAGATTTGTTCGCTTTTTTCTTTCCGTCCGCAAATCATGGCAACAGATTTACAATCTTTTGTCCGCGAATCAACTCGAAGGTTAAAGTAATAAGCAACTGTTACATTTACTTTGAGGCAGGCAATGCACCGAGTGGCCCAGTAAACGAGTTCACTGCCGGTCGTCGGGAACAGGTTTCTGTGAGCATACGGTGTAAGACTTCTCCAACCAGGAAGACTTTCATACCAAGATCAGCACGTACAGAGCAATTCCTACTGTTTGGTAAAGAAAACCTACGATAAGCACGGCGGGACAGGAACGAGTGACGTGAGCTCGAAAAAATGTACCAAATTTACGGGGTGTTTAATACTTGGACATACACAAGTGTGTGTATTGCATACACAACACAATACCTAAGGCACCAAACCGAACCAAAACAAAAATCCATGTGCAACTGTCCAACTCATCTTCGGTGTGCAGTGCAAGTGAAATTTCGTTCGAATTCGTTCGTTTGGCGCTCTCCATCTGGGACAATTAGGAAAATGGGTCATAACCTGTTTGTGGTGCGACATGGTCTCGATTGGGCTACGGCCATCGGGTCGGTTATTGAGGTGAGATGGCATTTGAGTGCGACGTGTTTACGTTACGTTCCTGAGTATAATAATCAGACAACGTTCACCATACGCCAAGCGATTGTTGGAAACTGGCTCAAGTTCCCTTCGCGACAGTGTGGTGCATCGTGTGAAGTGAAAAGAAAGAAACTTCAATTAACTCCATCAACTTGCTCCATCATTAAGCTTCGTACGTGCCGGAAGGAGTACTAAGGGATGGTTGGACCCACGGCATGGCACGGAACCAGTTTACACGCCTATTATTCGAACCTTTTTTGGGGATACGGATAGAACAAGATGACCTTCTTCAAACACAAACGCAAGCTAGCTTTTCTAGCGAGCAATAAAGTAGTTTTTTTGCAACTAGTTTCTATGTCACATGTAATCGACATTTACGTTGTTGTGACTCTCCGTAAAAGAACGTCTAACCAACGCGCGAATGGCAACAGCTTATTCGATGCGTACGAAGCATGCATCGCTCAAAATAGAATTTTGTCTAGAAGTGTGATTTAGCAGACGCTGGCGACCTAGATCAACGTTGGAAGAGAGAGTACATGGGAGAATAGAGCTTACGCGTGTATATTAATTTTACCTACTGTTAGAAAGAGCTGTAAATTGCTGTCATAAACATGAATAACAATCCATGGCTTTTTTATAGTTATCGCTTATTTTGACGCCATGAATAACGGAGCGCGAATGTTACTCATCACACGACACTATATTTCGATTCCAAATCATTAGCCACGCGAGTATCTGATTCGAATTGAATACAAGCTTCAGGAACATTATTCGTGGCACTTACAATTTCTGGACCCTCCGCTGACGTTACGATAGTTGAGCATTTATAAGCAGTCGACAGCAAAGTGCTTTGTGTCGCCTGTCTGGCTATGTTGGCGTGCTTTAGCCTCGATTGCACTTGAACAGGGAGAGCAAGTCGTGCGACGTACAGTGAACGCCAAATTGAACGCGACGTTTCTGTAATTCTTCTTTTCTTGTGGAACCGGAAGTGATAGGTAGTAGGGTCGAGTCACACTAACAAGAGCAGTGTCTTTATTTGCACGAGAGCGATCACAGCATCATCTCGGCAACGAAACCGATGCACCAACTCCATAACGCCCCGGGATGATGGATAGAATATTTGCGTCAGAAGTTTAATGTATCCAAGCATGAATGAAGCAACTGTGCGCTAACAGACGGCAAAGGGCTGTAGAGATGTAGGGACCACTTGAGTTGATACTAAACGAACAAAGTGCGGGGCGTGCTCCGGGCGGAAATGTTGATATAATCGCATCGTAGCTTGATTCATTCACCAAGCTACACGATTCAAAAGAATCTGAAGTCAGCTGTATACAGACCTCACAGCGACACCAGACGGTGGGACGTTGGTGAAAGGAAAAGTTCAGAAGAGCGGCAAATGCAATAGTCATTCATTGAATTTTTATTTCAATGCACTCTCAGACACCCTTCATTCGGGGTTCTTTTCGGTGAAGTGATTCTTCATATCTTGATCCCTCGTGCACCCACAGTCCTGTTATACACGATCAAGCACGTGGCGCATTTGAGTATTGGTGACACCAAAAAAAAGGGCTTCTACCATCTGGAATGAGTTGCTTTCGTTTCATTATCACGTAAATTGTTTCATTATCACGTACGGGCGATTCTATCAAGCTGGGTTCTATGAAAGCATAAAAATGAATCTTTAAAAAAAATAACACCCCGCGATTGACACGAACCTCGTAAATCAATGGGGCGTATGTTCCACATAAACTCTGCTGAATGCAGCGATAAGAGTGGTGGCTGAACCAAAAAACAGAACGAATAAACATAGAACCTCATAGCTGTGGTATGAAATGTGGACCATGATGTGGTAATCAAAATAAATAAAATTTTATGTATATGTTGATTTTACTAGTAAAAATTCAAAAGTAGTTCTTTTCCTCATCACGATTACAATCGCATATTACAGAACGATTAATTATGGTTAATGATTACGTAGAAAATGATGAATTATGTTCATATAAAATAATCATGACATAATATATTCTACATTTCCAGAACTGAAGAATGTATCGGGAATCAAATGTTACCATTGTACAGTGGCACCACCGAGCCGGCATCAAAACAACACCAAAACGCAACTATGCTCCAAGTTCGATGAAACGAGCTACTACGAAGTCGATTGTCCGTGGTCAACGATGTGCATGAAGCGCATTTTTAAACTTCAACTACTGAAAGGAGAGCAGGAGACCTTCAGTCGCGGCTGCGCTCAGCAAAAGAATACGGAACAGGTTAGCAGCGATGTTAACAACAATTTAAAAAATGTAAATTTACTGATAACACATCTTTCACACACAGGTCTACAAGTCAGGGGCCTGGACACCGCAACATAACATTGAGGAGCCGTACACGGAAGGCTGCCAAACGATAGACGATTCGACATACTGCTTTTGTAGGGGGTCTCTCTGCAATTCCGCCACGAAAACGACCGACAGAGGAAACTATCACACGGACGCAATGGCCGTTATTTTTGTGTTCAACGTCATGAGATACATTCGCATCATAGAACACTAAGCGGTGCCAACGAAATGACCAGTAGCAAGAAGTGATCGACAGGTTTCAACATCTGATCATAATGTGATATTGAAGTGCTGTCCGAAGCGATGCTCTTCACAAAAATATGTGACACAACGTTAAGTACGACAAAAATAAACAAATTTGTTGTATTGTTATGCTAGCTTGACTATTTCCTACTTCAAGTATATCAAATGAGTGGTGAAATAAACACATGCATTGTACTTACCGAACCATTGTTTTCCACCAGGCACAAGAACACGACATCTTCTCGCAGCAATCGGACGGCAGCATGGAGGGGATGTTTTGTTTTGCTTTTAAGCATTTTATACAGCAGTGCACCTGACATGTGCTCGAAATCCTGTGGCGTTAGGTCATCCCAGTGGGTGGAAATGAGCCCGGAACAGTATTCCAGCAGGTTAGCGGCCCCAACCTCCTCCGCAACGCAGTAGAACCGCACACACGAACGCACCGATACCGAGGACACTAGGGCGCGCTCACACAGCCCCATTAGACCAGGTAGCTTAAACCGATGGGACGTTTTCAACAGTTCCAGCGCAAGTGAGTCATGCTGAAGGTCAACGACATCCGTGTAAATCCAGCGGAGCAATGCATATCCCACGTCAGCATCCATGTCGGACCAATCTAAATAATGAGAGTGCAAATATGTGTAATCATTAAAGATACCATACCCGCCGACTTACTCGGTTGGTGATTTCATCCTTACCTAGTTCACTTTTGTCCATCAGAATCTCTTCCCGCCACTCTTCACTGCGCGCATTTAGCACAAACTTGTGTGCAGGCATCGATTTGTCTTTCAGCTTGATCGTAATGTCCGAGTATGTCGTTCTGCCGTATAGTGTGGCAACGGTCATGACGAGGCGCGAAATGAAGCTGCTAAACTCGCCGGATAAATCATGATCTTCGTTCGCTGCAGCTGCCTGGCTATATTTACGCTCCAGCTCGGCATAACTCTTTTGCAGCTTGGTGTATTCCTCCTTCAGCAATTTCAAATGTTTTTCTAATTTAACAGTTTCACTGTTGGTGGCTTGAGTGATAAAATAAAAAAGCATTATTACACATTAAAAAAGCGCTCCAAAATTCAACATCAAATTCCGTCCGTGTCACGATAGTTGTGTTATCTTCCGCTTGCAGCGCTGCATTGTGGTTTGTTTATTCCTGATAACCCACCAAGCAAGCGATCATCAGCTAATTTGGAAATGTAGAAACGCCCTTCCTGTTCGCGATCCACACACCCTCCTTTGCCTACACACGTACAGATTACTTGAAACTGCAGTAATGCTCATTGATTGTGGTTTACTTCTTTCGTGCCACATCGCCAAATACGAGGAGGGATGCCGGATGCTGTACATGCACTTTACCTCCGACGAACTTACACCGTATCTCGTAGCAATAACTCACAATGTATGTTTCATTGTATTCCACCTGTCGCTCTCCATGCACCGGTAGGTGGAAGTCACAAATGTTACGATGCAAATTATCCGGCACCACCTACAAATTTACCACAGAATAGTTCTCACTTACCCATGATATCGTCTTCCTATCTGATACTACGGGCCAACTAAACGCGTCGCTTTTTGTCTTGCGCTGTGGATGAAGCGACCAGTGTGATGTTGACGGAATGAAATAAAGGTGCAAATACATATATGTACAGTACGAAACCGTGTTTACGGCAATAACATGACTACGTTTTTTGAGGCACACACTTGTTTGTTGCGGATGAGAAAACACAAAATCGGCTGAGTATCGGCCTATCAACACAGCCGAATGACAGCTCCTATCAGCGAATGATGACAGCTCCAAATTTTGAATATTGCCGTTTATAATATTGTGCACTGGAAAAATAAGACTACAGCCAACGGTAAGCGACGCCAAATTATTTTTAAAACAACAGAGCTCTTATATGGTGCTATATTTTGAATAGTTTAAAATATATGTTAGTTTTTTTGCAAATACATAAAACTACAAATATGTCATCGTTTTACCAAGTGACCCTTTCATGCCTTAGGTTTTCTCATTTTAAAAATAAATAATGAAAAAGATACTTTTTACGATACTTTGTTCCATAGCATTTTATTTATATAGCACACAGTTTACATGAAATATTTCTTAAACCTTCGCCTTATTTGGACACATTTTTAATGAAATAAATAATCAACACGTAGCGTTCTTGGGAATGGGTCATGTTATAGCTTTTTTTAGTAGTAGAACCAACAACTAAGATGTATTTTATACCACTTTTATATGCTTTGTACGCAAACGCAATCACCGGTTATGGTTGGTCGTTGTTTGTGCTAGCAAGGACATGGATTTGCATGCTTTTCGTTGAGTTGTAAATCTGTCCCGGAGGAAACGGTTGCAGTCGGGAGTGTGTATCATTTTTCGATTTGTTTGCTGAGATGTATTTCGACAGACGTATATTGGGCAACGGTAGAAATCCTGCCGTTAACGGTAGCACATCCAAGGTTATACTGTGGCTTTCAACTTCCTCCATAGAAATGACACCTGTAAGATAACGAAGGGTAAATAATTTGGCACTAGTTACAGAAATTAATTACAACAAAAAGTTTCCTTACCGGCAGTACGGCCAACAACTGCCCACATGTTCTGATCTGCGAGCACCTCGTACATCAGATCTGCATACGGGTTGTCATGTACTTTCGAGATGCGAAGATTTAGATGACATACAGAGTTCACGCGACATAATTCTTGCGGCTCTACTTTGGCGCAGATCGTAAATAACGTCGTGTAATCCATCACGTCGAACGTAACACTATACGGAAGATAGTTACGTACCGCTTCCGGCACAGTAGCATCGGCGAAACGCATCCGAAAGTCTACGTTTACTATCGGCAGCTCTGTTTCGGCCTTCAGTGCTTCGACTTGAAACTCGTATAAATACGAAATCGAAAGCGATTTGCTCATGACAGTTTCCTGCTGCTCGGGTGGATTAATATCGATTATGGTAACCCCGTCGGCGGCGCAGGACATGCGTGCATCGCGCAACACGAGCCTATAGTCACTAACACCTTTAAGCACGACCTGAAGAAACTTACGAGCTCCGGATGAATGCAGTCGGCAAGACGCTATAAGCGCAGGCATAAAGTGCAGTGGTATTGTGATCTCGTTTCTACTCCACGGTACCTGTAGTGTTACCTTCTGTTCGATAGCCCGTTCTTCTCGTTTGCCGGGAAGGTCGCAGATCGCTTCCAGTGCAATGGAACGCTTTTCGAACGGAGCAAAGTCCGTTAGTTGAACGATCAGTTCCTTCTCGAAGGATGCACGTTGATCACTCACACCCACTGCAGGATCCACCAATCTCATTTTAAGGTTCTTCGAACAACGAACTGTTGCAGATGCATCTTTGGGGAAACGGAAGCTACCAGCCGAAATGACCAGCTCCACCGGTTGTTCGACGCCCGCGACCAAATTTACGAAGTTCAACGTAGCTACGGAAGCTTTCGTGATAGTTTCAAAGTTTACGATCGAAACCGGGAGTGATTCTGACAGAAATTCCACCGTGTCCACCTGTATCGATAGTTGCCGGAAATTCCAGGTGCCTACGCGGGTTGCTTTGGTCTTTAGCGTGAGCGTGTTACGGCCTGGTTGCAGCACGATTTGCGACTCACTACTAACGCAGTTTGTAAAATCCGAACGCTGCGTAGGCGATATCTTGCGACGTGTGCTGCTGCTTCGACGAACCGGTTGCTTAGTGCGGTTATCACACGCTACCGATGATCCAGCCAATGTGTTATCCTGCTTATAATCAAGATGGAGTATTATAGGCAGTTTCGAACCAACTTCCTTTGTCGAGCTCGATGCAGCGACGTTCGGTTCAACCGGTTGTTTGGCGTTCATTTCGAAGGAAAGCAATACCTGCTCAGCGATCAGCTCACGGGGAAAGTTGCTGTCCAGTTCCAGTGATACGACTATAAAATCGTCTTGCACGATGGATGTACTTTCCAGAGTAACGTTTATCACATGAAAATGCTCTTCGAGTGTGCTGATCACATTGAGTGCATTAATATCCACATTTCGCATGGATTGCAACATTTTGAGCGATTTCATAAACTCGTCAAAGTAGAACGTCCTTACTAGCAACTCCAAATCCTGGCAGCACGCGATGGTACTGCAAGTTTTCGTGTAGTTTACGTTGTCTTCCATCTTTCGGTAGCACGAAGCCAGATCCAGAAGCGTTTGGCTTGCGAGGTAGTGCCAATTTTCAGTTTTTAGTTCGCGCAAAACGTCCGTGAAGAAGTTTACAGCCTTTTGCGGTTCGTTAAGCGTGATGTAGAAATTACCCAGATCCAGGCCTACCAGACGTGCTGAACGCAAGCGTGAGACATGTTTGTATGTGCTGATTGCTAATTCGCTTAGCTCGAGGTAAAGCTTCGTGAAAGCTTGGTTTGAGCCAAGTGCCTCCTTTAACGTATCAGTAGCCGATTTTTTAGGTTTTCTAGCCGGCGAGTGAGAGGTTTTATTGCTCCGATCGATTATTTCTAGCTCAAGACTTCGATTGGTTCCCATCTCTGGTACACTATCTCCCATGCCGGCGGATAGGTGAACCACCGTGTGCAATTGCTCCGAGGTTGGAACAAATCCTGGCAGCAGTCCACACTGTTTACCGAGCATATACAGTTTCTCTTTGGCTAGGTTCCATATGGGTGCGGAAAATTGTGAGCACTTGTAAATATCCTTCGATTCCTGCACTTTATCGCACAGATTTAGCACCTCCAAAGCGCACACAAACTCCCAGCATGCTAGAGCACCTTGAGGGGTTTCAAGTTTCAGAGCTTCAATTTCCCGAAGAGTGGAAAATAGGAAGGGTAATAATCTTTCCGCAATTTCCCACGGTTTTCCCGCAGCATCCAGAAGCATGCACTGACGTTCGAAGAGATAACTTCTAAACTCTAGCAGTGTGACGTTGCCCGTTACGATCTTTTCACGCGTTTCCATCATTTTGGCTGGATTGAGCGATATACCGTGGAACGCATACAATGGCTGATCGAATATGTGAAGCCACTTTTGCTTCTCGCCGAATACGGAGTTCAAAATAAACTGAGAAAACATTGCGTCCAGCTCGTCATATTGCACAAGAGCTTCCGGGTACTGGCCAAGCATTTCTAGCACGAAAGCAAGCTGTTCCTGCAGCACGAAATAGTCGATGAAGCTCCAGTTTTCCTGTATGCGATTTTCGCGGTTTGTACGAATCAGTTCTTCGTACTTCACGATCGTTTTGTTGTAGCCCGTCAGCATGAGATGACGAATGCGTTGCAGCAGGCAGCGAAACGATTCCGTTGCTTTCATCTCAAATTTGGCCGGATTCAAAATGGACAAGCATCTGTCTCCATTTTTTGAGGCAAAATCAAGTCGAATCTTGTCCAAAACCGTCGTGCGTGGAAGAATATTTTTCGATTTTTTCATGTCCAACGTTTCCACGAGCAGTATCATCCAGTCGGTTACGTTGTAGGTGTTCAGCACCTTGAGCCACTGATCGATCTCTTCCTTCACCGATGCACGATATGCTTCGATGTCGCAGCATTCGGTCACATATATGTGCAGAATCGGATGGTCTACGATGTTCCATCTGCCGTCTTTGTACTTTTCTAAAGCATTTTGATCGAAAGGCTTGAAGGTGGCTTCCACACGCACATTCTTCACCGGTCGTCCATACGATCGCTTCCATTCTGCAGTATCCGATGGCAAAGCAGCCACTATTTGCGGTTCGAGTGTTTTGAATGTACGCACATCACCAGAATCTGTGAAAGGGAGTATACGAAAAGTATTTCACAGATCGTATTGTTTACGTGGTCAAACGGGAACATCCACCAAACTTACACGTCAGAATTGGCTTGCAATTCATATTAAGCGCTCTAATAGGTAGTTAATTTTTAGATGAAAGACGTATTTCCAGGTAAGTGTACCGGCTGCACGGTTTTGTATTACTATCAGACAAACTACATATACATTGCAAATAACTACGAACACGGGTAAAGTAGGTTTCCGAGACTCCAATTGCCAATCAACCAACCGAGCGAATGTAAATAAACTCCCATAATTTTGAACTGTGGGGTGCACAAGGACATTTCGGTTCTTCTGGGTGTGACATTTTCAGAGAGTTTTGTTTGTAAATAATAATTTTCATAAATATTTTATGTTTTCTTACATCATAAAAACATTTAAAAACATTTTGGATGATATATTTATAATGGTCAACAAAGAAGAAGGTATTATGTTTGTAAATTAAATTAAAATGATCCTCCAAACAACACTTGAGCGCTCATAGTTTATTCAAGCTCCTAGTTTTGTAGTATAAAAAACCTGTAGAATATTTATATGGTATACATGGTAAAAACTGTAGAATATTTCAGGATTTAAAAAGTTTAAGTGTTAATTTAAATGATTGATTGTGTTTAAAATATTCCACGCATTGTTCATTTTAATTATTTATTCAAAAACTAACAAACGTTACTGTGCGAAAAGTGAAACATGAACCAAGGCTGCTACATATATAATGATCTTGTTTGTACTAAAACTTCTTCAACAAAGTTCTAATAGAGTATTGACGATGAAGGAGTCCGCGGAGTTGTCAAATAACGTAAACAAGGAAAATAAACAAACAAATCCACGAAAGAAGTGAAACGATTTTCCGTTCAGCATGGAGGAGTGTGCGATTTGCGGTGGAAAAGATAGTAATTTCCGCCGGAATCTAATGACCCTGGAAACTAAATTTTCAAGAACAACGGTGTTTCAGTTGCTAGAACGGTTTACCGAAAGAGAGCTTTCGGACCAAGCGACCAGTTTAGAAGAATCCGGTGTTTGCGGCGACTGCTATACCAAGCTAAACGATTACGATGCTGCCTACACGAAGTCTCTTATCATCCAGCAAGAACTGACAGATTTGTTGAAAAATAGCCCATTACAGGTAAATGAGGAACTACATGCCCAAGCAGGGGAGGAATATGAGACGGAAGAAAAAGAAAGCGGACTCAACTGGGTTCTAGAAGATACATTCCCAACCACACAGGCAACGAACAACGATGGGTTGTCCTCCATTAAAATTTCAATGAAATGCAATGTTTGTGGAGTTTTGTTTCAAAATATCAAGGAAATGAAGCTCCATACTCACCGCGTAGAAAATAGCGACAACATGACAATAGAAGTTAACACACAAAAGCCTTCAACTTCTTCATCTACGCTCATAATTGAGACTGTCAATCCGGAAACGGAATTATCGATTGAGCATCGCGAGAATATCAATGAACTCTGCTTGGACAATTCAAACGATGCTTTCTGCGAAGAAGATGAGACATTGGCGGATTTTTTATTGGCAGATGTTAAGGAAGAAAGAGACAGCGAGGGCGAATCAAACTCAGAGGAGTCTGTTCTATCCTTCGAATGTCTTTACTGTGACTTAAAGTTTACAACCAAAGAACAAGCAAAGGTTAGATCCACACATTTTTTACGGTAAAATTAGCATTTTAACATGATATTCTGCTTACATTTCTATTCATTTCAGATTCATATTACATTAAGCCATCCAAAAGACGCCATAGCTCACGTCTGTAAAGTGTGTGGTTTGTCGACAAGAACCCGTGCCGCTCTTGTCAGCCATTTCGGTAAACATCAACGAGAATCTCATCTGGTTTGCATGGTGTGCAAGAAAACCTTTTCACAGAAAGCCGTTCTTCAACGTCACATGGCAATACATACTAGAGAAAAGGCGTATCAGTGCGATGTGTGTGGCAAACAGTACATCCACTACTCTTCATTCTATATGCACCAACTGGTCCATAATGATATAAGGGAAAAGAAATGCACCATCTGCGGATATATGTTGCGTTCGAATTCACATTTGAAGCGACACATGCGTGTAAGTAATTGCTATACCATTTCATTTGTGGCACATGTGGCATTGTAAGCATTAGCGCATCACTGTATATTACTGCTTACTGGTACTAATTTTCAATTCTAGAGTCATTCCGGGGAAAAACCTTTCGCATGTCCCGAGTGTGGCCAAAAGTTTTCACAGCGGTATGTAATAACAACGTTGTTACGTAGTAGGATATTAAAACGTAAATTATTTATTTTCACTATCAGGTACAATATGGTGCAGCATATGCGAGTACACAAGGGAATTTCAAGGCGAAGCGTAAAGTTGTTGGGTTGCCCTGATTGTGATTTTGTTTGCGAAAAACACAGTCAATTGAAGCGGCATATGCAACAACATCCTAACAAAGATATAACAACTACGGAATGTCAGAATTAAATAAAATGGTGAGAAAAAAGTGTCAATCAGAGACATTATGAAGCATAGCTCTCTCTGTATGTCTATCTTTCACTTAAGGGGTAATGACCGAAGTCATGCCTGCTGTTTTACCGGTTTACTAAACCGAATTTACCACCCTGGCTCCTCGCTAGGGGGAGATGATTCGAACGAAATCATGGCACCGGTCCTGTCGTGTAATAGACCGGTGCTGCAACCACCAGACCACCGAGCCACTACAAAGTTTTTTTCTCTTTATATAATGTTGATGAATAAACTAAATATTTTGTTTCAAAATAATTCTTTTCCAATTTAACAACGACATGTTGAAATTTGGGACCAGCTTTAGTTCATATTGTCTACCTTGTTGCTATCAATTATCTTTCTAATCAACACCGATAAGTGGGACGATAAGAACGCAAGCTGCAGCTCGGTGGTATTGAATGCAAACCAACGAATAAAAGTCACAGTTACATAAAAAGCACAGTGTGATTCGAGTCTTGGGTGTGGTAAATGAGTAGCAGCAAGGTAATGGATAGTGATTGGAACACGGAAGCCTACCGTACGGTACCTCAAATGGAACTGGCCGCAACACCTGAGGTGAGAAGTACATTATTATTCATCTTTATGGTGGAATAAAGCTGACTGATCACAAGGCGGTTTATTTAGTCCAAGGATCCGTTAGCGCGCAACGATGAAATCAAGCAGAAGAGCCCCCAGGGAAATATGTTTGTGCAGAGCATGTTTGATATGACGCTCATTACGATAAACTTTTGCCAAATATGCTACATTCTTAAGGTTGGGCCCGGTTTAGGATGGTTGTATTATTTGTTGCTAGGATTGTTCGGATTATCGCTCGTTTTGCTGGTGAGTACAAACGGTTAACATAATTATGTGATGCGATGCTAAACTTCGGTGATAAAAATTATGATTGAATTACTTCTTTTCAGTTCATGCATGGTTTTATGGGATTATGTGGAAGGTTGAGATGCAGCAAACCTCTTCCGAGTGGGTTGTTCAATTGTTTGTACAATTCTTCCATGTTCATGGTGGTGCTTGTGTATATGGTGAACTTGGTTGGTAATATTCTTATGTTGAAGGAAGCAGAAAATAAGTGTCAGCTTATGCTAGAGCATGCGAAATCCCTGATTTATCCGATTCAACAATCAACACCATAATTATCTATAGGTGAATGCGCTTAGAACGCGCTACATCTTTCGATACTTACGTTGGACGTATTTGTTTCGAGAAATATATTTGTCAGTAAAGGTTGTTCAACTATATTAAAAACATACATGGACGTATTACTGATACTGAATTTATGATGGCGTACGTTTGCTTTGCTAAAGAAGTACTGAGCTCTGAAACAAAGCTGCTGCTAGTCAAAGAAAATACATTGTAATAAATGACCAGAATATTCACCGTAATGTTAGCAGCCTTCACATATATCAATTGCCCACCAGTCGATCAATAGCATCCTTTTGCATCCGATAAAAATGCCAGCTTTCAGCTTCGGTAAGATCCACTGCACCCATGCGACGATAGAACTTGGTGGCCGGGTTCCAGTTTAGCACGTGAAAATCAAGCCTCGAACATCGCATATCCCGTGCATGTTGAGCCAATGCACGAAAAAATACCTCACCATATCCATTTCCACGGTAAGCTGGACGAATGTATATGTCCTCTAGTGCTAGAGATTTTCCCTGCCATGTGGAGTACGAGTAGTAGCAGATCGCGTAACCAATCAGTTTCCTAAGAGCAATGAAGAAAGAACAAAATTATGAATTGGTCTGTAAAATTTTAAGTTCCGTTCCTATGTAAGACGCGTATGAAGAGTGGAATTCATATGAATTATTATTTAATGCCTGTCGCCAACTGCAACCATCGGTATCAAACACCGATTGAACACAGTTAATGGTTATGATTGACATTCTTTCAAATTATTACGACGTGTCGGTTCATCGATACTTGCGTCGGCTAACAAGAAGACTAATCGTTATGTGGGCAAAAGGAATAATGGGTGGGAAGAATCGCGGTTAAATATGTTTAATGATAAGATAAGAAATGCAACCCTCTCTATGCTCTCTGCTCTCTTCGTCTCTTACTTTCTCTCACGCCTTTTCCAGCCGTCTATTTATTATCTTCAGCTGTGCGGTTTCCAGGGCAGAGACTGCCATCGACGGACAGGCCAAGCGCGGTGGTTGCAACGGCGCTGTGCGCAAACATCGAGCACATGATGGTTGTGCGATTGTGTACATAGGAGCATTGGGGTATCGAGACTTCTGTGCAAGCGTCACAGCTCAACATCCCGGTCAGCCGTGTCTAGGTTCGGCGACAGGATCGAAGGTTCTGTAGCGCAGCAGTGATCACGGTGCGGGTAAGGAAAAATAGAAAATAAACAAAGCCCAACTGATAGGACACAACCGAGCTGGGTGAGACGTATCTCAGCCTCAGCTGGGGGAATACGCAAAGCGAGGAACGCAATGATTATTTGAAATCAAAACAGCACTGCCCAGCTATATTCTCTTATCAGTAGCAGCTAGCAGAACATGAAACTAGCATCATACCACTCCCGACATCATTCCTCGATCGAGCTGTGAAGTTCCGCGAGCTCTTGCTTGGGTCTTTATGAAAAAGAGGAGGCTGTGACTCCCTTCCGCTACCCACACGGACATGCACACACACACACACACTGCCCGGGCCATGCCAGTTATGCATTGAACGAATGAAATTAAACCACCAGGCGAGTGAATATTGCGCACTGCTTATTTATAAATAATGTCTTACCGGGTTAGAGGTCTTTTGCTTGCCGGATCGACCGACCGCATTGACGTGGACTGTTCGTGATTAACGTTACCCTCCGGGTCGATTGAAGCTTCCAGCACAAAGCTATGAAACACTGGAGCACCGTCCGCTTGCCGTTGCTGCTGATCATGGAAGCCACCGTCTCGTATCAAGTCGTCGACGGTGAGCTGAGGACCTTCAGGCATCTTCTCGAATTCTGCTAGCTCCTGTCGGGGCAAGTTATGCTATCCTCGTTACTGCATCGGTTTGATCGAAGGCAACAAACTTACCTGTATCATTGCAATCACTTCCGGCAAATCATCCTTTCTCGTTTGCCGGACATTCACACCGCTATCCTTGGGGGTTGCCATTGTTGATGGTTGCCTTGGACCGGGCGGTGGTAGCACGGTTCCGTACGGTAGCACGGATATTCCCGTTCCGAATATAGAATCCCTTCTAGCTCGGCTCCAGATCCTGCCGTTTCTGCGAACGGCGCAAGACTGAACTGCACAAGAGCTGCCGACAAAACTGGCTCTGTTGATAACTGGTTGAATTGAGCGGTACTATCAAATTAGTTTGTAAATTAAAATTTTATCTTATCAGTCAGTTGCACGCGGCTGCTTTTCCCTTTCGCTCGTCCCCGACATGACGTCGGTCCATCTCGCACAACTGGCACACACGCTACACATACACCCGCCGGGTGTACTAATCAGCCAACGCCGGTAGGTCGTCGGTTTTGCCGTCTTTGGTGACGCTCGTTGGGGAGATGCACCAAGTGGCGCATAGCCGATAGGGCCGTGCCTCGCGCGGTATCAAACCAGGAATGTCCGCGGCTATCATCAGCTGTTCGATGACGTGCGATTCCTTCACGGGACGCGTGGAAAGGGGTGTTCGCCAACTCTGCCCGCACTGATTGCTGTTGTTATCGATCTATCAACCGCGATCACTTACACCCAACACCCAAGACAGCAGCTTTGCAGTGCACACATTATCAAGGTGTGTACTTGCAAGCCACGGTTCAAGTTCAAACGTTTGACGATTATCACGGAATGGAAGAGGTGTTACGCGTTATGCAACTGATAGCTTATCATACCTGGTTGTGCGCTATCAGTTAATACACCGTAAAAAGTATATACGCTAGGGAACATAGCATATATAGCAATTGTCTGCTCGTTGTCTAGTTGATTGATGTAGACAAGAATTCATGTGTCAATCATTATGTTGTAAACTTACCTGTGCGTCTAATGGTACTTTCATTACGTCCCGTTTGTGTGCTCCATCAAGACTACCATTTTGTAGTTAATACCTTGATGTACTCGTAAAAATCGGTTAGAAAGTACGAACGAACAAAATTTGAACGAAATTGGTGGTGTGTCTCTGTTGTGGAGAACATTTGAAAATTTGGAGGCAAAAAATGCGTCCATTCTCGGTACTAGACTGTATTGGTTCATCACTATCTTAATGACCACCGCCTTGTGAACAACATACTCCGGTTACTGCGATTGAAGCTGTAGTACCCATAGCTTTAATTGGCCACGTAGGAGCAGGGCAGAGTGTTGGGATTTTGAGTTGAAATATACCAACAATACGAACCGGCGCAGTGATAGCTGTAGGTTTAAGAAAAGGTCGGTGTAGAGAAGATCGAATAGAAAAAAAACTAAACTACGAAGGATGGTTCGTTCCAAAGGAATGAAAACACGAAAACACGCGCTCGAGGATGTCGAAATATGAGACCATTAATCCGTTATCAACATGCTTGAGTACAATTCGATTATGATTCGGGTGTTTTTTCAACTTCTAATTGTACGCCATTACTCATCCACCACACGGAGACTCCTTGGAAAAAAACAAAACGAACACATTTTAATCATTTCATGGTGGAACCCAGTATTGAACTTCTTCTGTATTGAAATTTCATTTACCCTACAAACATGTAAGCGTTAGAATCGTTCTCGAACAAACGCCATACCTTTTGGTGTTGATATTTCGCCTTGAAATGCAAGGATGTCCTTCAAACAGTGACACGTCTGCGAAGTCTCGGTTCGGTGTTCTGGGCTCTCTTCGTTTGCTTGTCTACCAGTTCTGTTTCGACTGTCTCCAGCTCCACCACCCTTCCCCTTCGCCCCAAGTCCGGGTCTCCCCCGTTCCCCGTTCCCCTTAGACTCCACACATCTGCATCTGTACCACGACGGCAGATTCTCGATGGAAAAAAATTTCTCTTGCTGTACGTCGGACGTGTGCATGCTGGCGCAAGGGAGGCGTAAGGGTCAGATTGGGGCAGCATACGCGCGCACTACGACCATACGCGATTCGTCGTAGTCGTTGTAGTTGTTCCGTTCGCGGTCGTCGTTGTTGTGCCTCGAAAGGCGGACCGTAGATGAACACAACAGTCGTCGTGTTGATCAGTTCAGTTTGAACGATTAGTGCGCACGCCGTCGACGTCGTCGCCGTTGCTGTACGTTCAAGTCCGGCTTTCCAGTGCAACCGAAAAGGCGGGCGGCTTTGGTGCTTGGTTCGCGTAACGAATCCTGTCCGCCCCGACGAGGCTCGAAGCAGACGCAACACGGAGGCAACGATGCGACCAGTGCCAGTGCGAAAAGAGTGAAATCGATACTTTTAACGCACCTGCGATCGGAATTTTGCCGATATTTGACGACATCATCCTGCCGCTCGCGTGTGCGTGCAGGTGTCTGTAGTGTGTGGTCCTCGGTGCTACCACCAGCAGACTCGCGTGTTCACGCTACCGACGCCGGTGTTCTAGTGCTGCCGGCCGACCCGAAGTTGTTCCTTCCCGAAAAACGGCCTGGCCCCTAGTGGCGATAAAAAAAAAAAAAATGCCGGGAAAGGATTGCTATGGTACGTAAAAGGTTAATAGCGTAGTAGGCGCGATAGTGGTAGTACGATAGTGCAAATTTGATAGTATTCACCGCCGTTCGTTTGTGTTGTAGTTTCATTCGGTGCTCACAGCAGATTCTGTTATCGAACAACGTTTTGTTGTTGCACCTCGCCCGATGACGGACTGCTCGTATCTCGGCAAAGGGAATTCCTCTGATTATGGGCCGGCGTCGGTCTCCCTGATAACAGACGGGTTGCGATATCAGCAATTGACTGTTAACCGTACCGAACGCCACCGGTGACCAGTGACGATCACATCGTGGTCCAGGGCACAGTACCGGCCGGTTGCCGTACGTACTGTTTAGCCGGTACACCATGTGCGTCCAGGATCTTCGCTCAGTGGCGAGTGTTAGTGTGAACATTGATCGATCATTGGTTATTAAGCGATATTGCACGTCGGGAAGGAAAGACGCTCGAGTTTTGGGCCATTGTTTGGAGAAGCTTTAGCTCAGACAAATGGTGTGCTTTTTGAAAAATTTAGCTCGTATTTGTGTGAAATGCTGAAAGTTTATTTTGATTAGAGCTCTTAGATTCTCCTCAACTCTCGGCACAAGCGCATCGTCGGTTCGTGCATGGTTTGAAGAGCTAGTTTTACCACTTGCCATCTAGTAGTGGCAGCAGCCGCGCTAGTGCAACGATGTGTTTTGCGGGGCAAAAATTAGAATCGCATTGTGTGCAATTGGCAACGCTTTGTCGGCGGCGTGACGAATCGGAAAAGTTCAGCACAGCTACAAACACCTCGGTTTCCGCTGATGTTTATGAAAACTATTGACCGTAAGCTCATTTCGCACAGCGTAAGTTTGCTACCGATGCGACCATAACGTCCCACGGTGCCTCGAAACGTGTGTTTCCCCCTTCGGGAGTCGCCATGGGAGTCGCCATGGGAGTCGTAAACGTCGAATGACCGTCACGGTGTTCTGAGCGTTTGGTATGTTTTCGTTTCGTTTCGTACTTTTGCACGGCCGCGTGTCGCGAGGGGCAACGAGACGCTTGTCCAGCGACGATCCTAACACTCAGACCATGCACCAGGCAGGCAAGTCTCTAGCGGGAAGCGTTGCGTAGAACGACGTCGACGACGCAAAGCCCGTCGCTGGTCGAGCCATAAAAGTGTAATGCGCTTTAAGTGACGAGAGCGAGTGAAGACGTTGCAAAACATAAAAGCAAAAACCGATGGAACGTTACCGCGGATGATGCTGTGCTGTGCGGTTTTTTTTTCTACAGCCTGCTTTACCGCTCGTCCATCGGATCACGAGGTTTGACAACTTCCGAAACCAAATGCGATGATGCTTAAATTTTTGCATAGGATGAAAGTCTAGCCCAGTGAACGGGACAGGAAACAGTGATCGTAAATGTGATCGATGCGTGATGTTCTTCCGATCGCGTCCATTTAATAACCACCGACAGGATAGTTTCTATTCAGTTCTGGTCCCGATCAGGAAAACAGCTGTCACAAAGCATAGGAGAAAGCGTTGGAAGTTAATTTACCTAAGCTATACCACGTTTGTTTGTACTGTTGCTTTGATGAAAAACTGATTCTGAAGACACGATACAATTTGGGCGCTAATTTACGCTTTTAAACAAATAAACACCTAACAATCCTAACCATATTTGGCCGGGCCAAAGTCTATGATTGTTGTTTACTTTTGGAAGAATCCAAACTTGATCCCTCTTTCACCAGGACGAGTGGCACAAAACAAACGATATGAGTGGATCAGGTAGAGAAAGAAGGAAAGACAGCACGCTCCTTCGAATAGGATATGTGGATATTTGTAGTCCATTTCTTAGGTTGGACACAAAGCTTTTTTCGTGTGTTTTTTTACAAACTGCATTAACGTGAACCAATACCTATGAGGTGCTAGTCGTGTTCCTATAGATTATGTTGGTGGTCTCACGCAAATAGTTGCAATAAATGGGCAATAAAATCAAGGAAACATTCCTTGAACACAAGCGGATGACGCTGGGATGCGTTCCCGACCGGAAAGGGAGAATTGGAAGAATGCAAAGCAAAAACAGGCGATGCACATTACCCGTCAGTAACTTCCTGTTTTTGCTGTCCCATTCGTTCCACGTGCCAACTGGGTTTGGGTCAAACGTTAGCGTGTGTTTTTAGGGACCAACAATTTCGTCATGGATACCACAAAGTTGCTTTGATTTAGATGTCAAGTTGCAACTGATTTCTGGTCATTGCAAATGGGTTTTCTGAATTGTACAATATCCGAAGGCTTTGCTTATTTTTTAAATACAACGTTTTGTCGCATACTGGCAGAAAGGAAATGCCACGTGTCACATACGAAGGAAAATCTAAAAAGGAATATTCAAACGCCAAGATGTGAATAAACAATGTCACACGCATAAAAACTTCGGAATACATAACTTCGTCCAAAGCCGTCGGAGGATTTCTAAGGCCGTTGAAATAAACACCCTTCAAGTGGGTTCTTAGGGACGAGAGGAGCGTACTTCAGGATTCTCAAAACCATCCAAACCATGCGTCGCATCTAAGCGAAAGTATCAAATATAAACCAAACATAAAACACAATGGTTTGAACAAGGTTAAACAAGCGGAACCTTTGATAGCCAGAATTGTGATGCCATAGTAAAAAAAGCAATAGTGTGAAATATAGGAGGAAAACCGAAACGTCATCATCACTCTTTCGCAAAGCTAACAGAATGTTAAGTAGGAAAAGGCGACCTTTTTAATTTTACAAAATTTACACCTATAATGGTCATGCAACTGTGATTGGGAAACATAATAATCACCGGACATAACTTGAGTGATTTATAACCCACCGTAAATGTCATCTGTTGCACCAACTGCTGGTAGCACGCCGGAAAAATAGGAAGGAAGTGCATTCCTTCAGTTGCCAAAACATCGGTTCTGCGGATTATTCAAATAGACCGCATCGGCAAAAGCCGGCAGTAGCAAATGTTGAGCGCTTGAAGTAGAAATGAATGCAAAACGAAACACGCGATAGGGGCGGGCAGGGCAAAAAGGGACGATCGTGAACTTCTAGTTGCTGTTTCGTGGCTGAAGGCGCTTCGGAACGCTGCACAGCATGCATGCCATGATCCTGGCGCATCGCAACCAGACGAACTCGAAACGTGATACGCCCTGTGTTCCGGTGTGGATGATGGTGACGGTTTCGTTGCTATTTGATGGGTGGGTGGCACAACCAGCGGGACACAAACGGTCTGCGCTATGCAAATGGAAAGTGATAAATTTCGTGGCCAACCGCACGCACATATGAAACTCGAGTCTCAACGGGAAAGGGCGCTTGCCAATCGCTCGTATGGAGCCGGCTGTTTACGCCCCCCCAAAAGAATCAATAATATTACAGCTTGTTCCAGATGTAAAAAAACGACCATGAGCTAGCTGCGCATTCGCAGCCCTTTTCTAGCTTATCACCTTAACAATAGCTTACTTCTTTGCATTTTCCCAGATCTCATTCATTCGGTTTTTATCAGAAATGAAACATTTGGAAGAAAGCGAGTAGTATGACTCAGGCAGCGAATTCTGTAGGTTCGGAAGGCTACCAACAGGACATTCGTATGACCTGCCGAGCGAGCACTGTTTTTGGGTTTGCCGAAACAAAAGCCCTCTGCAGAGAGGATGATTGGGTGATAAAGCTTCAAACTTGTTATCTCTTTGTTCTTCTTGACATGAGTCATCATGGTCAAGGGTACACGGGCTGAAGACGAGTAGAAACATGATTGTTATGATGAAAACTGCAAGCATTTGCTGCACACTGTTTATGTAATATAGAATCGGAAATACAACTTGATTTAGGAAAAAATAGAGTACGTGATTTTTCATCTGTCATTTGATATGATAGATCTTAATTAGTGAAGAAACGGGAACGCTCATGTTAAACATCGATGGGAATATGTTCATCGCATGAAAGGGCTGTTCAATAAACCTAACCTAAATAAAGATAATCCTGGGGTTCATTTTTCTTTACGCTCTGCTCAGTATAGCTGTGACCGATCTATTCGTATCTGTGAAAGATCGTAAATCTTTTGCGTCTTATCACTGGCTCATTAGTGATAGCGGCGAAGACGAGATTGTATTCCTACGGGACTGTACTCACAACTCTTTTAGATTATGCTGGTGCATGGGATTAAAAACAACACACACAGACACACGTATATAAAAACATCCGAACGGTGCATCTTCCCGCTCATTAATTTTCTGCAGGAAACGTTGTGTTTACTTTTTTTATTTGTTTTGACCGCGTAAATGATGCATATCGACACGGAAGCAGTGAGTCTGCTTTGGCTGCTTTTCTCTCATTAGAAATTCAGCAGTAAAACCGAGCCGACATTGTCTAGGAGACAAAATCCAGACGCTAAATTTCGGACCCGGTTCGGACGCGGTTGCACATTTCTGAAAATGCATAAAATACTCTGACATCACCTCGTGCACTCGTGCGTTACTGCGTCTTTCCGCTGTTGCGCAGGCGGTTTGGTGTAGCAAAGAGGAGCTTTTTTTTATTTTGAAATGCGAGAATGCTTTTTATGTGTTTTTGAGCGACGGATGTTCTTGACCTAAGCGGCCCGTCGTAAATAATACGTTTGTCACATTCGATCGGGAGGCGTATCACAGGAGTTAGAACGTCAAATCGGTTAAGAACTTTCTCTAGTTTTTCCGCACTGGTTAAGTGCGTCGCTCAAGTGGCTATTTTAAATGGTCGATTTGGGGAACGACAGCGGTGGTAAAACTGTTTTTATTATCGCACCGCGAGAAGTCAGTAAAAATGTAAGCTAGCTAGAGAACATTATACATTTTACGGCCAATTATGCGCCAACCAGTGTCGGACACACGTGCTCTGGTGAGTGCGTATCAACGCATGGAACCAGAGGATGGATGCTTGTGAAAAACTTGTCCAACGTAGCGTAATTCAACCAGAAAATTATCACTTCCCGGGGAAATAAATCTTTCGTCCTGACGGAAGGTGCTCGACCATCCAGTTGCCATGCGCCCTGCGCTCGGAAGAATACACGAAGAACACTTGTCGTTGGCCGCCCAATTTGGCTCGTAAATATTTCATTAGTTATCCTTCCACTGGTGCGTGTGAATGGTCGTACCGTACCGGGTGTATTCCACAGTTCCTCGGGTGGTTGTTTTAAAAAAACAAGTGTGTCCTTGCGCTGTGTTTCTGAAATACCCGAAGAAAGTCCCGCAGGAAAACGGACTTAGCAAGGAAATGCCGAGCCGTAGACCGTTTGTTTTATGTTGCGCGTGAAATTCGAACCAGCGCAGAGCGCTGCTGACATTCGGGAGGCAGAAGATCGAGAATGGATGGACTGACTGTCCTGAGCACAGCCTTGCTGGTGTGAAAATTCAAAATTTTCATGTTAGCACGATTACGCTGATGTTTTTTGTTGTTGTATATCTGGCGCGCGTTTTTACGTGTGTAAAAAGTTTGATTTTTTGTCCGTGAAACTTTGTACGGGACGGGTTCAGCAGGACGCGGTTTGATAAATTGCATCCTAACTACTCCTGGTGGTGGTGGATCGTGTACGGTGTAAGCTGACTGGTTGCAGCAACAAATTGCTGTGTTTTGGAGTGCTTGTTGTGGGATTGAAAAATTTGTTCCCATAACTTACCTCGCGTTAAGTTGAACTACACCGGTTCTCATGGGTGTAATTGTTTTCCCGCTTTGCCCAAACCGACTACTGCATGTGTTTGGTGTGAATGGTTAGTACTCATACGATCGCAACGCATGTGCATTTTGTCACGATTGAATGCACAACACTTTGGTTCTATTTTCACGCCGAATTAAGGTCTTCCTGATAGCGGAAAGGCTAGACCAAGGCGAACGACTCCGCTGGCTTGATCGAAATTGGCGAAACGTTTTCTTTTGACTTCGCACGCTGTTTTCCCCTCCGTCCAGCATGGGGGGACGAGGAGGGCGGTAGCAAACATAAAATAATTAATGTAAGTGGAGCATGGAAATCACTCCACTTTGCAACCGGTATGTAGCTCCCTTAGTTAACTCGGCCTGAGCTGGTCGTTTGTTTTAAGTTATTTTCATTACGCGCGTTACCTTATCAGCTCCGTTGGTGCAAGAATAATTTGCGCTCAAAGCACAAACGTGCGAGTTATTGCCATCCTTTAAGCGTTGGTGTGGTAAACAATGCAGCATGATCGTGCGATGTTGCAAGTTTCTTGAACTTGGAAGTATTTGTAACGGTCAGAACGGCATGTAATTGCACAACGAATGCTATTTCCGCTGGTTAAACCACGCTGACGACAGAACGAATGAACGAACGAACGCCGAAAAGCAAAGTTCGTTAGCATTTGAGCAAAGGTTGCTATCTCAAAAGTGCACTAAACTGGTCTTTGATGATTGTAAGGCTGTTATGCATAACAACCCAACTGCATTTACTGCCGAAATCTTGGGTGTCAATTTACGAGCGATCTTCGATAACCTTCCATGTGCAGCGTGCGGTGGAGCAGAATTGTTAATGTATGTATGTATGTTTATTGGTAATTCATTGAACTATTGCAATTTTAAATTTTATATTTGCTTATTGTAATGGGTTCGAGCCTGAGCTTTCCTCATTGATTTTAATTATTCGATAGCTGCGCTGTTCCTTGTGGGTTAGCCGTTGACCCACGAAGAGAAATTATGTTTTAATAATCTACACTAACCTAATCAGTTCTACGTGCTGCTACCTATCTGATTTATTTTTTAATTTTCAGCTAGACACATATTTTCAAAGACTAAACCATAAAACAAACACTTACAATGCCTATTCTACTTAGTTGCGAATTGTGTTAATAGAGCTTCGGCGGAATTTATTATAGAAATTGCTATTCGTCTTGTGAACAAGCTCATCTAGCCTAGGAATATTGAGTCTTTTATGTAATTTGTAAGCTCTAAACCAAGGTGGAACGAACGTTCAAGATCATTTTTAGTATTTAGTTTTGCTTAACTTGGAATCGTTTTTGATGCATATGTGCACAAGAACTCCATATGAGAGCTGCATATGACAAAATTGGCCTAAAATACATTTTTTAAATTAATAATTTATTTTTTATACCTAGTTATTATTTCCTATTTAAGAATAGATTTCCTATTTAAGAATTCTTTTAGTAATTTATCAATTCTTTCTATCTTTCGTTTTCTATGTTTGTTTTGAACGTTAAACGTTTCTCGAAGTGCACTCCTAAATATTTGATTCTATTTTCCATTGCATATTTCCTTGTTGAAATAGCAGATTATGTAGGGGTTGTTTACGATAGCATGTTTTTCTTGTAAAATAGATTGCTTCTTTTTTGGTGCATTTTTTTGTTGTGGGGATGTCGTTAATGTAGATTATAAATAAAATTGGCGATAGTATGCTTTCCTGAGTAACACCGGCTAAGGGTACATAATCAAGGTACATAGGCCAAGGGTACATAGTCAGATTTTGTATGCCCACTGCAAACCGAATTCTTCCTTCCAACTAAGATTTTATGATTTTTATAAGGTACGAGGGGAATTAGAGATTTATTAGTTTGTGGAGCAGCCCTTTGTGCCATATAGAATCGAATGCGTTTTCATTGTCCAGAAGCAGCAAACCAGTAGGTTTTCTTCTAACCCTGTTTTCTAGAATGTAATTTTTTAATCTTTATATTTGATGCGTGGTTGATCTAAAATGTTGGAAGCCAAATATTTGTAGCAGGCATACTATTGAAACGCTCTAAGTGATCCCGGAGCTTTGGATTAAAATGATCTTTGCCGGGTTTTGAGATAGCTACTATTTTAGAGATTTTCCATTCGGACGGAAAATAACCAACACATTTCAGACATCCGTTGAAAATTAAGGTAAGATATACAATTGCTATATCAAAGCCTGAGGATTTTTGGTTCTACTTTTGGTTTTGGTTAACTACTAAGACCATCTCTATGGCTTGCTGTTTGATTTTAACAATTTTTATAAATTTAAAAAGTGGTTGTTGCTGGGATGACCAAACTTTTTCACAAAAATACTTCGAATGGTCCTCAAGCGTAGTTCATTAGGAATCATCCTTGTATCCTCTATCATACAGGTATCTTCATTAAACAGGGAACTGTAGGCCACTGGTAAGCTGGCACGATTAGTAGTTGGAGGGGGACTAGGGTGTACCTGTAGGGACACAAAATCATGATAATCTGATTTGCATGATTTTGCACTAAGAGCCTATCTCTTGCAGTGTATTAAAATTTTCGATTATCAATGGGTTTGATACCGAGGAGCGGATGAGAAGGCGAAGCGAAAGCCTTTCAAATCGAAGTTTCAGCGGCATCACTCCTGACATCACTTCTAACGACAAGTTGTGGGTTGACTTCATGCTGCCCAGTGGTGCTATTCTAAGACAACGATATTGAATCCGTTCGAGACGGCAACCATATTCCAAGACGGGCAATATCGTTGTCTTGTATAACGAGAGAATATCCGAAGGGTGCGCGTCCTACCAAAAGCCTGTTGTCGTTCGAAGGAAATTGATTCTTCTTGTGCATTTTTTAACTAGATAGTCAATATGCATCCTCCACATCTTTCTCCTATAAAAATGATATCAAATTTGGGGTCAACAAAGATTCTCCGTCTGTTACTTTCAGTGTTGTAGAAAAAGGAGAAAATCAACATTTCCGTTTTCGATGGAGAAATCTCGATACCTAAGTTTCTTGACCACAATTCATTTAGTGTGGATTGCAAAGGTCTATGAAGATCAACGACGTTGGTACCAGTAATAGAAATCACAGCATTGTCATATAATTGACGAAGACTACAGGGACTAAGCAAGACTCATTAACATAAAAATTATATAAAAGAGGACTCAAACAGACCCTCGAGGGAGTCTCAGAGGTAGACTAGTTTTAAAATACACATTAAAAAATCCTTAGGAATTCAAACTTAATAAATGAATCATAGTCAACTGCGAAAGACCCATAGAGGTCAAAACCTCTTTAAAACATCAAAACAACAATTTGGCGCAGTCGCCACTGCTCTGAAGGGTAAAGGCCGGGAGCCGAATTTGACCTGGAAACGGTGCTAATTCCATAGTGAGGCCCGGTTTTTCGAAGCATCGCGCGAGCGAGATGCCAAATTTCCGAATTTCTAACAAACGGCCATTTGGATCGCCGGCGAAGATAGGCAGCTCGAATTGCGCGAGCGAGATGCGAGACGAGCTGCTCGAGTCCGAATCGGCCTCACTGTGGGAGTTTTCGACACGCGACGCGGTCATGGTCATTTTTATTGCACAGTAACCACGAAGGACGACACCAATTGACGGGAAAATTTCAAACGAAGAGCTCTAGGACAACGAGTTTAACACGGGGAAGGCCACTGCGATGAATTTTGCCTTATGCCGTTGAAGTTACAACCGTTGTAACTCATCGTCCGGGATATCGTCATCGTTAGCTGAAATAACCAGAGCTGGACGACGAAAAAAACCCACAAACCAGCGAGTTCGTTATTAATAACCATGAAATAACCACCCAGATCACTACCCAGATTGTTCAGAAATCTCAGCCACTTTCCGCCCGAATGTGGCCTCGGCGGCCGCGATTCGGCCCATAATCCAGGGAATTGCGCCGAAAACGCCCCAGAAAGAGATGCACAATCTCCGAATCTCGAACAAACGGCCATTTGGATCGCCGGCGAAGATAGGCAGCTCGAATCGTGCGAGCGAGATGCGAGAGGGACAAAATTCACGCAGCCACGCCTGCTTTTCCGCCGCTGGGAGGCAAAAATGGAATCGAACTATGGGCTTTTCGCACGCCGGCGCTGCGATTTGGCCACAATTCTTAGCTTTTTCATGGATTTTAATGGTATATTTATCTACTACGGTTTATATTACGGTCAGCAAAAGGTTGTCCAGCTGTCTTAGGTGTTCCGGCATCAAGATCTAGAAATCTTCCCGTAATATGTGCGATGAACAAAAAAGGAAATTCATCATCAGGCGATCGATCGAGACAAATCACACAATTCAACTTAAGGAAAAACTGAGGTCTGCCAATATTAGTCGTTCTGGTATAACGTTCGGTTCCATAAATGTGTTGAAGTGCAGGAAGCACGCTATTTATTTGCCACCTTACTCCCCTGTTCTTTACCCAGTAGAACATTTGTTCAGCAAGTGGAAGAATGTGGTCAGGACATCAAATCCTCAAAACGAAATTCAGCCATACGATTCGTTTAAAATCCCTAGTTTTCCGTTTCATACTCACATACGCCTTCGCTACATTCTACCACACCGGAATGTGATGAGAAGAATAAGCTAACCCCGACCAACAGCCGTCATTTATCGTCACTATTTTTTTTTTATAAAATAACGTTTATTGACATGTTGGAGACTTTGAGATTTTTTTTAGGATTGACGATGACGCGCATGACGTCTACCATGGAAGCATGGAAATTGCTTTTATAAAGCTAGAGATTGAAAAATTCTCACATGCTGCAACACGAACCCAAAAATTGGGCAGTTTCCTGTACCAACAACGCATTGCATGTTGGTACACGATGGAAATGAGTCATCTCCGGGGTAGGGATTTTTCACCAGTTTCTCGCGTGCTGGGTAGCAAAACTCTGCGTACGGGCAAAGCACTACCTACGTTGCATTTTCCTGTTCGGTTCGGTTCAAGCTTGCTTATCGTACCGTGATACGAGTTGCCTCCGCGGTATTCCTTTTGCATGGCACGAATTCGTTGGCGACGAATTTGTGGTGTAAACTTTTTCAACTGAATCGGGGCACGGAGGACTTATAATACTAAAAACTAGGTATCGCGTGTGTGATGATGGCATGGTAATTTTAGAATTTGCTGCACAAATTTTGTGTCGTATTCGATATTGGATCGTTATGCCTTCTCTCTTGCGCGCATGAGTACTCCTCGCTTTGTCCTTCCTGTTTTGGTGCCCGTGTCGAAGAACTGGTTCTTTCTCGTTCGCTAGTTTCTTTCAGATCTCTCTCGCTCCAGCTCACCATTTCTCCTTTGTTATTATTTGTTTCTCTTTCTACCTTCGGGTTCTCGGATGGCATTTTCCTATTGCTCTCTCTTTCCCCCCCTTTTCTCCTTCCTCATATGTTTTCTTTATTTTCTCTCTCTCCCTCGCGGCGCTCGCGCAGAGACGAGTTATGGTGCGATCGCGAGTGCGTACAAGTCGCCAGTTGTCTCGCAAACCACCGCGCAACACCATCAGGAGCAGCATCAGCAGCAAGGCGTCGTCGATAACGAAGGTAAACACTCGGAATCGCGATCGCAGCCAGATAGCGAGCCGGACAACAATCTCGTGCGCACGGCACCGGAAGAAGGATCTCCGGCGTCGCAGCTGGCGTCTCGTGCGGAAAGTGATAGTGGTGATCGAGAACGCGAAGGTGGTGATAATAGGGATACGAGTGCAAGTGATAATAGTAGAGCTTCTTCGCACGTGCACGACAGCGTCGCACCGGCGAGAACGTCCGAGACGGGGGGAGCTTTGGCGACTGGCAATACACCTTCGGTGATAACATCTTGTTCGAAGGCTCTGCTGGCCGGAGATCCGGTGAAGGCTGCTGCGTACGGAGCCGATGAGCTAGAGGAAGCCAGCCGGGGTTCCTGCTCACCGCCCCGATTCTCCACCCTGCAAACCGTCGGCAGCACCAGCGGCGGCTATGCGCCGTACCAGCATCATTGGCCGTGTGATTTGAGCTACAAGCCGGTCGAAAATAGATCCATTTCGCCGTCGAGTGAACCACCACCGTCCCGCCAGCAGCCAACTCCACCGAGGGCGGTGTACATCGGAGACCCCCCGGACACGGGTGTCGTGAGTCATCTGAATCCGCTGGTGTGCGCTACCGATCCCACACTGATCGGCGGAATGCGTGGCGGTCTGCTGTCGATGTATCCGTCGTACCCGTCACCGCTGGGTGGTGGTGGTGGTGGTGGTGGTCCCCACCATCACGATCACGATCACCTGGACGAGGCATCGGTGCTGCAGCACCACGTGCAGACATCGGACGCGCATCTCCGTGGGGACGATGAAATGTCCGCCATTCACCATCATCTGCACCAGAACCATCAGCACCACCACCAGCAACAGCATCAGCACCACCACGAGGTGATCACTCAACAGCACAGCATCGATGATATGATCGCGGACACGTTGAAAGACGAACAGTGTGGCATCGTGGACAGCTACCTCACACCTGCCCTCGTAGCCGATCATCAGCATCATCATCTTGCGGACTCGCCAACACACCACAGTGTGCAACAGCACCACCACCACCACCATCACCACCACCACCAGCACCACCAGCAGCAGAGCCATCATCATTTGTCCCAACACCACCTGCAACATCAGCACGGTCATGATCTGCACGAGTCGAAGGAGTACGCCAGCAGCATGTACCACAACAACAATGACAAGAGCGTCATCAACTACAATCACGCGGCGGCGGCGGCTGGCTCAGTCGCGACCGCCACCACCCATCATCAGCATCACCATCAGCTGCAGCACCAACACAGCCACACGCACACCAGCAGCGGCGGTGAGTCGCGCAGTCCTGAGTATTCGCAGCACCACGCGCACGACGAGTACGACGACGGTGGGCTGCACAATTTCACTCAGTTGCTGAATGTGCCTCGAGCGAGTGATACGGCGGCGATGTACCACCGCCACCAAATGTCGGCAGAGGCTGCGGCGGCCGTGGCGGCCACCACGGCAGCGGCGACGGCCGTGCTGGCGTCGGCGAACGGAAGTCAAACCCCAACGACGACGACGACGACCTCATCGCCCGGCCCGTCCGACCATCTCGGCCATCTGAGCGGATCGGCGGCGGCCGCTGCACTGCTCCACTCGGCGGGGAACGGAGGGCAGGAGGCGGTATCCGGTGCCGGCACCGATGGAAACCTTTCTTCCCTCTACGATACGCTCCAGACGGGAGGAGGTCTGGCGGGCGGGTAAGTCGGTTTTATTTTCTTCACATTTTCCTCTCGTGAGAATGCATCGGAAGTGGTGTTAAGGTGCGGTAGAAACTTGTTACAATTGCGGAAAGGTGATGGTGATGACTACATGATGATTTGCTGAGCGCTCTAGTTCGGAGGTGTGTAATTTAATGCCGAACGCCGAACATGCCAACTAGGCACACTTCGTGATGGTGGAGGATCGCATCGGTTGTTTGCTGATTCGGCTAAATCGCGTTCGATAGGTCGAGCGAAAAATAGCTGCCATATGAAACCAAGTTGTTGCGTGGAATGTGGCTAGGACAAAGCAATGCTTTGAATGCTTTTGATGTTTTTTTTAACACTCAGTGTCAATCGATTGGGATTGTTGATTGTAAGAAGCCCAGCATCGGCAAATGTTCTCCGATGCATCGCTCCGGTGTGCGAGCACGGGAATTTCTAGAACGCTTATGCAGCGCATATTCGGAGGGAAACAGTATCACAAGATGCCTTGTGACCTTGTGCACCGAGCGCGAACATGATCTTTGCAGATAGATCGTTGTCTGTTCCACTTCCACAGCACACCAGCAAGTGGCAGTATCGATCTCTGGCTTTGGGGTGTGCCAGTAAATGACTAAGTTTCCAGTGACCGGGACACGTCCAACGTGCGATTCTGGGCAAAACCATCAAGACGTCGCTACGTGTCGGGCGGCAATGCCGACGACGACGTCCTTGCTGACGTGCCACGAGCCGGGCCGTGTTTTGGCTTGTGGCAACACATCAATCGTCTCTCTGTCAAGAACCTTTCGCGCAGTACCGAAATTGATAAGAACCTTTGCCAGGGGTCGATCGTGCAGTCGATCCCGATTGCCCAACGTGCAGGATTCGCTGGTATGAAGCAGTTGCCAAATCGTGATTACATTTCAAAGCCCGCTTCAACTTATCAACGCCGAATGTTGATGTGCATGGGGTGCTACATACTGTCGAATACTTAAGCGTGTAAAGCTGGAGGTTACAAAAATAATCGTTTGCACCTATTTTTAGGCTCGCTTACACCAGCACACCATGCATGGTGGTTGTTTTTTTTTTTTTGCTGAAAATTTCTCAACCAGAGGCATGTTTATGAATTTTTAGTACCAGAAACCCCTAAAAAATCGTTTAATACATAGAGCCATCGATTGCATCCAATTGCCCTTATGATACTCCTCCGCATACCGGTATTATTTTCCATCCAGCATTGCCTAATGAAAGCCCCGAAAGCTTCCACCGCACAATTCACACCACTGCGAATGCGTGCAATTGATCCTCACATGTTTTTCCATGTGGAGTTTATCGCTTACAAATACTGGGCTACTGTTACCATAACTGGAGGTGCCCGTAGAGTCAAACTGGAAAAGGCGTAAAAAAACAGAGAGCAAAATGCAAAAAAATGAAAAGAAAACACTGAAACTATTGTCAAACGAAGCGCTGGAAACGAAACACCGTACACAAACGTGCCTCGGAGCATTTCGCGAGGTCTCGCAGCGTTTCGCGTGCCAACCCCTTAAACGCTGAGTGTGTATGTGTGTGTGTGTGTGGGGGGGGGGGCATGCATGTTTGTGCTTTCTTTCACCCACCTCCCGGTGTCCCCTCTTGGCCCCCGTGTTCAAGATGCGTTCCGGTCGTCGTCGGTCTAGGGCTATGACAAAATTGCTCTTCTCAAGCACGACCACGAACGATCGTGCTTTTGGTGGTTCTTTTTTTTCACTAGCTTCACCCGCTGGCATGTGGCAGCCTAGGCCGTCGTCGATCACGCTGACGTAACCGTGTGAGTGAGAGAAGAATATCGAAACGGTTTGAGTTCGATTCAGCAGAAGAGTATCGAACGATTTATTGGACGATTTACTATTTAAATTTTCACGATTTGGACGATTTAAATTTTCACTTGCGCAGGAAATTCTACAATAATCGCTCTTTGGGATAAGTGCAGCGAGCTTGTAGTTATTTAACTCTCATAACAAACAAACGACCGAAACCCACCTTCTCCACCGCAGCTCCAACAGGCTTGGGGTGGGGAAAAAGGGAACACGTTAAGAATTTTCGCCCGTCCATTCCCGCAGTCACGTGCTTGCGCATCTCGGTTAAGTAAGTTACGCGCGGGGCCCTTCATGGGCTGTGGGTTATTTAATGTCATGGCTTTGTTTTGGTTATAAAATGTTGTGTTTACGAACGCCTCGTCGTGCGGTCTAACGGATGACTAACCGGCTCGTATCTAGTACTTTGGGGACTTTTTGCCTTCCTACCCTATCGTACCATGTGGAGCTCTTGCGTTTGCACTCCCGCACCCATTGGGTAAGATTGCATGCGTGGTTCCGGCTGAATGTGCATGTGATTTTGGAGGGTAATTTTTGTACGATGCACACAGCAGACGACCTGTGTTCGTGCCATATCGTGGCGTCCTGACGCCTTGGAACGAGTTAAAAACAAATTCTGAAACGTTCGTAGCCCGAAATCGTCCCATGCCGATCGTACGCCCAACCGAGGATCCGGGCCTTACGCAAAAATACACGTTCTACTCCCCCACCCACGTAAGGTATGCGGCGTGGAGCGATTGTGGAGCAAAACCCAGCATAAAGAAACCATCGCGATGTCACGCTCCCGGCCAGCAGCAGCGTACACCGACTTTATCGGTTGGAGAAGTTGCGACAACAACGAAAGCTTGCCAGCAAGTGGTCAAGCAGACCCCTCGTTGGTCAGGCAGCAACAACAACGCTACAAAAAAAAACAAAACATTACACCCAGCGCGGCCGAGAGTTTTGTTCAGTGAAACCGAGCCTCGGGTTGATATTCGCTCGCGGACGTTCGCCATCGATAGGTGTGCGACGACGGAAGAGCTGTTGCCGGTGTTGTCGTTGTGTGGCGTTGGGTGATGAGTGTTCGAGGCTGCCAGGATTAACACGGATTAAGCTATTGAAAAGACTCCCGGTGCGAGCGAGTGATAATCGGCCAAATGAAGCAAACGTTGTGAACAGCGTTCGCACTCCTAGACGCACCACCCCCAAACTGAACGTAGCTGTTTGAAAGGAAGTGATATTTATTTATTTTGGAAACGAAAGTGGTAAAGCTCACCGATGAACTACCGAATGTAAGTTTACCCGTCAACCGATTCAGCAGTGTGAACGGCGGCAAAAGGTTCCGGTGACCGTGAGCTACCACCTTTTTCCGTTCCAATGTATCTTGCACGATGTAAACGGGTGCTTACGCATGAAATTTTGCGGACCAAAACAACGACGTGCTCGTGAACGATTAGTGCATGGACGTGAGCATGGGTGGGCGGTGGTGTGAAGGGTTGCTAAAGCTTCCTGTTCACAGTAGCTGTTTGTCAACAAACAAATCGTTTGCATAAACAGATCGATACTGTGAGAAAGGTTTGCTTTGGCTTGGATCTAACATACGAGGTCTCTAGAAATGAATACATATTGCTTCACCTCAACAAAACTAGTTAGTATGTGATGCGGTGACGTAACAATGATGTTTTTTCCAGTTTTTATTCCGCCATGGTTTGCTAGTGTTGCTGAGAAAAGAATATTTTTGTAATACGTGTGAGAAAATGCTGGGAATGGTTATTCTTTCGATTAAAACATTATGTAAAAGGAAATGTGTTTGGTACGGTGGAATTTAGAGAACGTGCTTGCCATTGTAGTACGTGATTTCCATTCGGTTTAGAAAATATGCTACAATATGTAATATAGTCCCCTCAGCGTAGAATTAGCATCTTATTTGAAGTTGTAGCAAGTAGGAAAGCCTTGAAAGTAAATTTATTAACCTTCCCAGGAAACACGAAAATTTGTTTCGTTTTTTTTCCAATCCAACAAAAACAAAATCGATCCGGAAGCACAGGCGCGTTTAGGATTGAAACAAAAGCACTTCCGCAAAGAATGTTTGCAGCGATTGAGTTGTCCCAACAAAGCTAACAGCATGCTCGAAATAACCTTTTTTTTCGTACAGGAATGTTATCAATGCACTATCCATAATTTGCCCATGTCTGGTTTCATGTTCGTTTTCCAACAGTCCTTCGTACGGTCGCTGCTCGTTTCCGGCTATGCAATACTTCAACGGAAGCTCCGCCGACCATCTCTGGTCGGGCGGTGTATCCGGGCTGGACAGCGATTACATGAAAGGTACCTTACCGGGCTTCCAGCGGATCGTTTCCGGTACAAATACATCGCGTGCCAATCCCTACGGTGCCGTCTCGACGTCATATGCTCCACAGGTACGTGGCTCGCTCGCGAGGATCTAGCGCGAGGATCGGGTGCACTAATGGAATCTATGTCTGACATTTCGCAGAACGACACATGGTCGCAACATTACGACACTAACAGCATTGCGTACAGTGTGGCAACGTCCAGCACGACCCCAGTAGCAACCAACAGACGCGGAGCCGTGGCCACCACCACCACGACACCCTTCCCGGCTGCAGCTTCTCTCACTGCGTGTAAGTATAAACCCCTATTCTGTACCGAGTTTCGGTGGGCGTACAAATTACAGGACACAACCAGCGACTCTCTAGGAGGACAATGCACTCGAAGGCGCAATGATTCGGTTAGCGATCGCTCGTACCGATTTTCCACGTGGTTCACGTGTGAAGCAACTCTGCAACGCGTGCTTTTTTGGGATTTGCCACTGTCCTAACGGAATCGACCTTTTTCACACGACCTCATGCATGCGTGTGTATATTTCGTACCTTTACGGGGATAAAAACAAAGCAAAACAACAACGAAAGCGCTGACTTTCGTACACACACACACACACACACACATACACACACACTCTGGCTGGCCGCAGCCACTAGTTTTGGTTTACATTTTGGGCCGTGTGATAAGCAGTAAAACCTGAATTTTGCCCGATACTTAATCATCACGTAATAATGGTTTACCGTGGGGATGGCAACACCCAACGGAAGTGTTGTTGTTTTATATTGTTTTGAGGTTTTGCGGCTACATTATTGTGCAAGCGGGTAGTGCACCTGAATGTTTTTACTCCACGAAGCTTCCTACTGGAATGGCTCGGGAGTGTCATTGTTTTTATTAAGGTATTTTTTTAACATAAAATTGGGCACGAAATGTTCTAGCATTTTTGACTTCCTTTTTTGTTCCAACTAGCTCTTGTATAAAACGGTATCCATCGCTATTAAGCTATAGGTGAAAAAAGGTATTACAAAATGTGTGATCAACTCACCAGCCAAGCGGCCTGAGCGGCCTGAGCGGCCTGTCATCACCCAAGACTTACGAGGTCTACGTGGTTTCGCGAGTATTATTTGCGCCTTTCTGCACGTACAACTCCAGCAAACGTAAATGGGCGATAAAAAAAAACTGCTCCCAGCACAAAAATGACGACTGGATCACGGAGGAACAGATTCATACGCCCCCTAGTTTGTATCTATCAAACGCTGATGGTGCAGTCCCTGCTGTGTCTGTTCTATCAGCACATTTTTTTCTGTGAACTATGTTAACCTGGTTTGCAAGAGCGACTGGCGAGAGCAGCATACGTGCTCATATTGCGTATGCGGGTATTTTTGACAGGAGGTACTTGGAATGTGAGAAATGAACTGGTCTATCGTGTATGTTGATCCGCACAAGAACTGTGTCTGGGGAAATTGCAAACCCATTTCCGTTACCGTTTGTAAAGGGTTTTTTTTGTCTGTAATGAAATGGATCTTTATGACGGTGCAGGGTTGTCTTCATACAAAATTCGTCGGTTTCATTCGCTTTGGGTCCCTCTTCCGGACACTATTGGTGAGGTGTTGCACTTATCGGGATCGAACAAGCACAACGGCGCTTCCGGTTGGTGACGATCGCAGAAACCGCTGGGAAACGGCTGACCGACTTGGACTAGGTTTGTCAACCCGCGTGCGGAAATGCGTTTCCGTGGAGCATGACGAAGAGCTGCGAGTAAACCCCCTCCACGTTCCAGAGCAACGGAACCGTACCGAAATGCTACGGACGGAATATGAAACAATTAAACAAGAAACCAAATTGGGAGAAGACACTTTTCTAAAGCAACACGAAAATGGGGGCATACGGCTACACGGGGTGGTCATATGAGTGTCGAGGTGCAGTCAAGCGTCAGGGTGCAGGGGCATTTGGTGAACGATATGTAGCGTTTATTGGTAGCTGTTTTGTCCGTTGGTGGTTATTTTTTGCCGCGAACAAAGGAATGGTTTAATTATAATGAAAACAGAAACTACAACTTGAAACTAGGACGTGTGTAATTACGCGAAAAAGTGACAAAGCCCAACGTACACACGTCTCGAACGCAGGCATAATGAAGTAACACTATATGGCGTTGATTGTTCTATGAGAATGGTAGCAATAACGATAGAATTTAATTTATAATGAAATCTAAATTTCACACCTTCAATTCAAAATAACCCTGTTTAACTTCACCCCAGTGGGCCTCGATGCGGACCTGTTTACGGAGGGACGAGAGTGCGTCAACTGTGGCGCGATTCAGACGCCCCTCTGGCGTCGCGACGGAACTGGTCACTACTTGTGTAACGCGTGTGGACTCTATCACAAGATGAACGGCATGAATCGTCCGCTGGTGAAACAGCCGAGACGCTTGGTAAAAGATCCTGTAAACCAGAGCTTTTTAACTACTCTCTTACTTTTACTGTCTTACCTTCATTCGATCCATTTGCTAAAATCCCTGTTTCCTAATCCTTCCTGAATGTTAACGTTTGCTCATGTTGAATCGGTTTGTACCAATATTTTTCCGTCCTATCAACACGTAATTTGAAGTGTAAAATTGTCACAAATGAATTAAATGCTACATTGCCACATTAGAGTTCGATGAAATTTATTATAACTATGCATTTAATTAAGGCTGCTTAGCTTCCCATAATGCCATCAGACATTTGCATAAGATCACATATTCCTCTGTTTCATTGGCAATGTTTGTTTTTTTTTTGGTTGTTGAATTAGGTTTGCAATAATTTGAAACATGGTTTTGTTTATGTGTATGTGTTTGTCCTTTTTTGGGGTGAAGAGGGTTAAAGCCACGCATCATTTCAATGCTCCTTAGAAATCCATTCCAAGTGGGAAGGTCACTGTGCAGAAGGATAGAAGAGACAGGTTAAAATCACCAGATGTACCCCGCCCGGCCAAAAAAGAGACCCACTGTCGACGTACTCACTAAGCCCTCTTGTTTTTAAGAAGTGCAGATTGTGTGCAAATTTATGAACGTTAGCAAGGAAGCGGCATTGACGTTCCCTTTTTCGAAGTGCCGCTCGCAAAGAGGTAGTTAGTTTCGATGGTTTTCCATGCTTGAAACTGCCTTGGCGTAATCTATGTAGTGTTCTGTATTTTTCGCTTCGTACTCGTCTTTTGTAATTTTTGTGAGGAACTAATCAAAGTCTACCATATCCAAAATTGTAATTCCAGTGGCCGCAGAACAGGGCGGGGAACTCTATAAGAACAACTATGCCTTCAGTAACTTGACTACTCGCGCTACAACCGAGGAGAAGCAAAGTCGGCGGATGGTAGGTTTTTCTTCGGGCTTTTCATTGGAACGGATTTCATAGAGTTTTATTTGGTATTGATGTATTGCTTGGAACCCACTGCACTCTGAATCCTGTAGATGGCTTTATAATCGATCGCTTAAGCTATACCTAACAATTCTTGTCCTTATACTAATACACGCATCTCATTTTGTCAATTAGTCTAAAATTTCGTTTTGCACTTATTCTAATCCACGCTTTGTAGCTATATACGCTTTGATTAATACCGCCTTCCTATATTCCCCTTTACAATGGAGCTAATTACTATTCTATATCATTTCACCAGAGCTCAGCACGTCGCGTAGGACTGCAATGTTCAAACTGCAACACGACCAACACTTCACTGTGGCGTCGGAATCAAATCGGTGAGCCGGTATGCAACGCATGTGGGTTGTACTATAAGCTACACAATGTGAATCGTCCTCTGGCTATGAAAAAAGACAACATACAGGTACAGTATAGCGAAAAGCTTAACAAAATAAACATGATTCTCATTACGTGTTGTTTGATTACCAATTTTAATTTGATTTTATTTTGCAGTCTCGTAAGCGTAAACCGAAAGGAAGCAAAAACAGCGAAGGCAGCAAGAGTAACGCTAGTAACGCTTCTAGCAACCGTCAAAATAATTCGAGCAGTAGCAGCATATCCGAGACACCGAAGAAAGCGGATGGTAAGTACACGAGCTTGCATACTTTTAGGGGCGTTTCGAGCAGTACAGTGTGTAACATAATTTGATTTTCTTTCTTGGCTAAGGTATGAAATTGATGACTATTGGAGAAAGCTCAAGTTTCGAAAAGCTTCATCCGTCTTCACCATCCAGCGAGGGCAGCAATCAGTCTCCGGCGCACCACAACCATATGTCATCGGTATGCTACACTCAGCAGGTGCCTTCTCCGATCACGAGCACTCCATCCAGCGGTGCCATCGTCAGCAACAGCAAGTACAACCAGCATGCGAAGAGCAACACTGCGTTTATGCTACCGTCACCAACACCGATGAATATGTTCGCCGGTAGTCCTACCGGTGGCGTTACGGGTCAAAGCCACCATCACCAATCGTCTTCAGGGCCACTGAGTCCTGTCGGGTACGGCATGTCCGGTGTTGCGATCGGACAAGGAAATAACAACGGTTCGATTGGAAATTCCAAATATCAGCAAAGCCCTCCGCAATCACCGGAAGATATGCTGTACTACGATATGCTTCCTGCCGATGGGAACGGTAGAATCGAGCAGCATCCTCTCGCTACAATTGTAAAGATGGAACCGATGACTGGAAATCATTACGGTGCTTACCCGCAGGGGCTACAGCACGAGGGCCTTGTAGGAGGTCTGGGTCAAAGCCAGCTTGGACAGGCTGGAGCTCATAACCACAGCCGTAGTCCTTCGGTGGCTGAAGACGAAAACGAACAGGTCCATGCTCAGCAGGACATTATCGAGAGTAAGCACAACATTAACCGACCAACGGTGGTTTCGATGTCCAGATAGGGCAAATGGTTGCTTGAAGTTTCTTTTTATTCAAACCCTCACAGGTTTACAGAATGCGTAATTGAACGAATCTCATACGCCCTTCCTTATTGGTTTCTCTTGGGAAGCTTATGACACCAAATGAACTGAATAACGCAAAAGACTCGATGAATGTTAAACACGTTAAGCAAATAGGGTTAAGATTATGTTTTTCACACCAAATAGAGTAGCATTATTGTGAATTGAATTGTACGTGTTGAGCGTATGGGTAACTAGAGCAGTACCCATTTACTGATTACTGTTTCCAAAAAGTGCAATGGTGGCATGGTAAAGACATGATCAATACATCCTTGCCCGATCCTTGCCGTTTTGTTAAGTTTAGTAGGATGAAACGAGTGTATCATCTAATCATGGCAATTTATAAGTAGCAATCGATACAAGTTTAAAAAATATGAATCCATGTTTTTAACAGAATCGGTTTAGTGTATAAACGGGCAACATCTCGTAGGTATGGAAGCCGTTTCGTTCAATAGCTGTAAATAATAACGATGTTTGTCAGCATAGCAATATTTGACACGAAAAGAGGTGAAACTACGTTTGTACAGCAACAATCAGCTCTCTGAATACTTCGCAATCGTTCCGAAATTGTTTAGTGAAATAATGTTTTCATGACAAGAGATCTATACGAATCATTTTGACTTAGGTTGAGTAGTAAATTTGTCTGAATATGTATCATAATGTTTGGCCCGAAAGTTGTACTTTTGGATTGATTTTAAGAACTGGATTGACATTAAAGCTGCAAGTACTGTAGTTTAAATTTGTATGCGAATAATTAATAAAAATAAGGTTGAATACAATCTGGTGTAGTTATTGCTGCTTACAATACAATTGATACAGGCCCAAGAGAAAAAAAGTCTTTGGTTAAGTTTCAATCGACAGTTGTTGAAGGTACGTTTTACTGCATCTATGAGCGTTGTATTGTTGATTATTGTATTGTCTTAATTATAGCTTGGGAATTTTACACACACAAACTCTTTCACACACACACACACACATTTACACACACGCACATACACAACACACTCACTCGCACTCCTATTTTGAAAATATCAACTATTGTTCGTGTTCATATGATTCATTCGTGTTATCTTGTAGAGCTGTGTTTGTGAGATCCATATTACTCATTTTTTCATGGTATGGGGTTGCGAAGCAGTTGTACAGTTATTGATATGGGGCGTGATATAGATAACGGTTATATACTTCGTTTCTTTTTAGAGGCTAACTCACTCATACGACACTGACTTCAACTGTACTGACTGACTGTGGTGCAATCAAAATGAAGCGAAGTTCAATAAAACATTTTTATTGAACGTGAGATCGAGTTGCACGATTTCAGATCGAAAAGTCGATTGAAGTGTTTGAAAAACATTCGGATCCATCACCGTTTGCTGCGCTTTGTTTGTTTCCTATTAATCACACGGTAAACGTAAACGAAAAGCACATCCTCCCAAATGCTTGCTTTTAATTGACCACGTAAAGAGCCGTTTCGATTTAGTCACTTATTAAACTCTTCGTTACTGGGCTACTCCTCTAGACTCGTCGAACCCGGATTACACTGCCACTGGTCGATGGATTGAGCACTTCACTGCCGACAGTAAGCTTTTACTCTGAGAGTGCATGTATGAATAAGCAATAGGACGTAATGAATTCTTCACTGTCTAGAAATTTCAGATTAAAAACTTTAAAATGTATACAAATTGTTAGTGCCCGATCCTTGTAGGTCTCGTGCCGTGATCGAACTGACACGCGCAGTTGAAAACTGATGCTCAGGTACTGAAAACGCCCGATAGGCTCACAGGAAGTAGACAGGAAAAATTGTAATGAATATCTGCGATAATCATATTATAAGATAATAAGTTTGATAATGTTATTTACTAAAGCATGCCCTTGCCCGTACTGCGGCGGGAGCAAGGCCGAAACTAACACTCCGTCTTAGCTTGGTTGCTGCTGGTTGTCCGCATGCGATTTTATCTGTTTGCGCAGGCGACAAAATGCTTCGAGTGGGTCGGTTTCCTTTGGTAAAACCATATCTGGCAGATACGAACGTTTCTATCTGGCGGTTATCTGTACAATCGCACTGATTGTCTATATCTCGGTATACGGCGTAGAGTGAAAGAACAAAGTGAGAGAGAGGAATCGTTTAGAAGGAAGGATAGAACATACAAATGAACGGTCTTTGGGGGTTGGTTACACTACAAAAAAAAAAAAAAATCATCACAGGAAGAAAAAAGAAAAAAGCCTTCCCCTAAAACTTGAATCAAATATTGTTCATGGTATCGTTGGGTGCATCAGCGCCATGACGGAACGCTTGGATTGCTTTCGTAGTTGTGTTTATTTGCTTAACTCCTTCTAGGTTGGATCTTCAAGACTGGCTTGATTCTGTTGCCGTTTCCTTCATCGGGACAAATATTTGAACTTAGATTAAGCTAGACGAATCACCACAAAATAAAAATGATGATTTCAGTTGCATGATGCACATATGAACGGGACAGCTCTAACTATCTGTCACAACTGTTGCTTTACGCTCGGGTGAAGAATTTGAATTTCTGGGAAATGAGTGCTTATACGATAATACGTACGTGGAAATAGCCTATGTGAAAAGAATGCTACAACAACCAATGATTTTAAACTATGTGTAGTAGTAACTAAATGTTAACCAAAACAATAATAAAACTAAATGTGAGATAAAATACTGTTATACTTTCAACGACTGTTTTTATAATTTGCTATTATTGCATTATTAAATGCATGTAATGCTTTATTGCATATTCTTTATAACTCCCAAACAAGCTTTAATGTTTATCAACAGGATTAGAGCCCATACTCAGGCAGAACATATAATTTGGTAAATTTTTCATTACAGTATTATCGATATTTTCCAATAAAATCCTTACTTTGCCGCAAATACAGGTGTATATTTTTAATAAGTAGTAGTCGCAACTTAATGAACGATGTCATTCCCTCGATAGGCTGTGCTTACCTTCTGCTTTGCTTGTATGTATGTACATTATTTTATGTGAAATTGAAAATACTCTGCGGATATAAGGATTCTCGTGAAGGATTAAAAAGAAGGCTGTGATGCAATCCCAGGTTATATAAAGAAAAACATATCAACTACACGTGTACAGGAACAATACAGGAACTGTGAATGATAAAATTCAATTGAATGAAAAAGCCGGAAACGGATATGAAGCAGTCGTGAACTGCAAAAATTTGAACACTTTCTACTACTGAGGTCTGTTGATTGATTATAGATTCAATTAAAGAAAAATGGTTGGATACTGTATAAATGAGGATGATGAGAATTGTAATGACAAATGCTTCGAATTGGAAACTAACAGTGGTGCACAATAAATTATACATAAACATATATTATGAACAAAATCAAACGTGATTGTAAAAAAGCAACAAACATAAGTATTCATAAATTTTTGCCACTAATGGATATCCCGCCCCTCTCCGTTGACCGCCAGGAATGTAATACCTGTAAAAATATCGTGATTGACTGGTTTACTTCCGCATCCTGTCTGTAGTGAACGAGTTCGGCGGGTACACTAGCTGGAATTGTTGGGAACGCATTTCAAGAAGCATATAGTTATTCTGCCTATCTGGCCACTTCGCCCACCCAGATACAGGTTGATAAAACTGTTGTCAGAGATAGGGAGTTATCATCCTTTTGCATGTAAGAAATAATAAGGTTAGTATGATAGGAGATAACTGCAGGTCGGAGGAAGGTATCGCTTTCGAATGGATTGCTCATTGCGCTCAAGTAGCCTAGAGCCAACGCTAGACCAAAGGTAACCGTTTTTACTGCCATTCTTCCCGTGCATCGAGAATCCTGCTACCGATGGCGCATTGTCCTACGGATCGATACCGGTGTGGGTGGACCATTTTTGCAAACCCGCCACCAACCGCGACACCCTTCCAGAATTGCTGCCACCGTCAAAACGTGAGCGCATCGCTTTCCGTGACCATGGAAGCGAAGCGTAACCGTTGCAAATCAAGGTACAACATTTTGATATGTTAACTTATCACCGCAACACTTCACTATCTGTACAGAGATATAACTTTTTCGAAAATTCAAGCTGAATGCGGTGCCAGAAAAGTTTTATATTATATTATATTATCACTCTCCAGCGGACATTGGTGTGGTGTTCGATTGTCGGTATAGTGCGGGTGGCTCGTACAGCGGAGATTGGAGTGGAGCCAGCGATATGGGTTGAACGAAGTGTCACACCTGGTTAGAAAAACCAGTTCTGGTGAGCGTAATGCGTGAGTTAGTGAGCAACTATTTGTGACAAGTGACAGTGAGAAACAATGTTTTATGTAATTAAAAGTGTATGGGGAATACAACGTGTGTTTTTTTCTTCTAAAAATATGTATTGATGTTCAGCTTTCAGTGACACGTGCCAATCTGGTAAAGCGTTATAAAAACAAGAATTACCACACATCCGCCAGCAACGGCTGGTTTCAACCGCAGTAGATGAAGATGTCAAGATGCCTTTCAACAATACAAGGGACGGGGGGGTAAAGTTCTACCTTGCGGATCGAAATTTATGACAGTGCCATATAATACGCTTCCTCAGACAGTTTCATCAGCGATGTTTAACTGTTCGTCCAAGCGAAGGAACGGGATTTTGGGGCGCCTCCATCGCGCAACGATAGCGGGTTGTGGACCATGTGACGGTACAATTAGCGGCTCGTTGCTTGGTGACGTGGAAATGATGTGGCTGGCAACTACACGCAGCACGGTGCACAGGTGTGTGCGTGTGTGTGTCCTATGTGATTTCCAGCGATCTGTACGACAATTATTATTTTATCGTACGTGCCCGCGTCCCCCACGGACGTTAGGCACAGCAACGTTCGATTGATAGCTTACAACCTCGGACAGTGTTGGGAGGAATGGTACAGGATGGCAAAGTGGAGGGTATTCTGCTCTCTAGTTGCAACACTCCACCATACGGTGGGGTCGTACCTTGGGTGGGATCAAATCAGGGGCTGTGTGTGTGTGTGTGTGATGTTACACTTCAACCACAAAATAGTACACTTGTGCCAAGTCACGGTGGAATCAGGGTAAGAAGCGATTCCAGCTACGCGGAGGGTTCGCGATGAAACCGCTGATAAGTACATGCCCATCATTCCGACTGAGCAAGGACTGAACTGTTGAAAGTGTAACAACAAGAAAAAAAAACAGAACACGTATCGTGAGGTTCGCAGGCACAGGTAATGTTCCACGTTATCAAGCGATCCTCTCCAAGCCCCACCGGCTCCACGCTGGTCATTATCGTGTGTTTACCCTTCCTAATGAGCATTTGTCGCTCACGTAGCCCGCTGTCTGCATATGTGTGCAGTACTTCCCCTGCCGTATGTTGCAATATGGCAGATAAGGCCGAGGCACCGTAAATGAAGCAATTGTAGCAAAACAGCTCGGTGTCGCTTAACAAACAAGTTGCGCAGTTTCTGCAGGTGGAAGAACCGCGGGAAGAGAATTTAATCTTACCCGAGCGGTGAAGCCGCGTTTTTCCCATTCCCTGTGAGCATCGCTCAGCGGTGCCACTTGTATCGTGACGAATCTACGATATCGTTTGATTGTCGCGATTTTAGCATGCGTGCAAGACACCTGAAAAATAAGGTGATGAGGAGGTTCAACAAGCAATCTGGTGCAAGCAGGCATCCTGATAGGTCAGAAGATTGATAGAAGACGCTCGGACGATCGATCAATACGTGTACTGTCAGAAGCAGGGCAGTAATTGATGCAATTGTTTTCACTGAACACAATGGATGCTATGAGCACGATGTGTGCATGAATGATCAGTCGTCATTTTTGCGTGTACGGAAAATATTGTTCAAACAAGTAGCTAAACAAAATGTATAATTCCTTCCTCCCGATGGTGCTATGTCTGTAACGAGATTTTGACGGGATTACCATCGCTAATCAATCATATGAGGAAACATTAATAATGAGATTTACCACCACCTGAATAGATATGAGGAGATTTTAGTACTCGCCTTTACGATGGGTAGGAAAATGTTAGTCGTAATCTTGCCATAGAAATGTATGCTTACCGAGTTTGCAGGCTTCTTCGATCTTCTAGCCGACAGTAGTTTCAGCTAGAAGGTGTTAGTTTGGTTTAGTATTGTCGTTTGAAACACCACTGACCGTCCCGGTGCCGATCATTGCCATAATAGATAAGATAAGAGGGTACTGGCTTACCGAAAATCGATACCATAATTCTAGGAAACTAAAGCAAACATGTTACTTTGGGATACCGAAAATATTCCTTCCTATGCTGATTTTAGTAACGCCAGCAGTTAGCCAGTGTTGACTTAAGTCTACGGACATGCAGCGGTAAAGATGGTGACACAGGGAAGATACCGCAGGTAACAGGTTGCTCATACACCATTTCCAGCACTTCCCGCGTTCGTGGCAACTTATCTGATCCTTCGCTGTTGTTTCGGTTAGCTTATCCGATCGAAATCGTGGATCAGTTAAGTAAGCTGGGCACGCTTGCCGGCACGTTCTGGTTTGCTCTAGCTGAATCGTTGAATGCTTCAACACCGAGTTCATGTCAGGCATCGGGCGAATATGCAAACGATAGGTACAGGGATAGTGAAGAGCAATTTACGAGCAAATAACAAATTTGTCTCGCGTTCAGCTGCCACGAGCCGCTCCGGAACCGGAGGCTCGTGGATGGACGAGGTGAAACAACAAACAAACGTATAAAAAGGTTGGTGAGCTGCGCGAAGAGAGTTAGCGTGCAATTTTTGGCAAATTGTGACCTTTTTTCTGGGCAGCCTGAGTTCTTTACCGAACCCTGTAAGGCCGCCAGCATACGTTAAACACGTGCTTGGGAAGGCACGATCATGTGGCCCAAGAGGATGGTAAACTTTTCCCCCGGACATGATCGTTGCCGGTTCGGTCGTCGCAGTGGCGGTAGATTTGAACAAATTCGTAGCAAAACTAAACCAAAACCCCATGGACAAACAAATGTCGCCTGGGGTTGAGGGAAAAAGCGCTTGTGATGACTTATGCCGCTCAGTGCGGAGTTTATTGCAGTCTAAACAAGGATGAAATCGGGGGAGGCTAGGAGAAGGAGGTAGGTGGCGTTGGAGGACGGTTCGGAGACGCGGGCGCTGGAAATCTGCACCCTCTGGACAAACAGAGCCAGTGACGATGGCAACCGAGCGAGGGCTTATTTCCTTCCCGGCCCCGGATGGACGAACCAACCGCACAGGTCGGCCAATGTTGATTTTGCCGCAGGCCCGAGTGTGTGTTGTTTCATGTTTTGTATTATGTGTTTTAATTTTTCTGTCTCTCCCATTTCGGAACATCTTCTCTTGTGGGCAAACGTTGTTCCGCCGTGCCGGGCCCAGTCATACACGGTTGGTGTTGGTGCCGGTTGTTGGCGGAACATCTCGTCGGTGTTGGCGCGCGCGTTGCGGTCGTGCGGTCTTCCGGATGTTAGACTCGATCCATGCCTTGCGGTGAGTACGCACGCTTCCACTCATTTTAGTGTGGCTTTGGGCGGGAAATGTTACGGAAGGTAGGAAGGTTTCGCCTGGAGTCGGGCGATTAAGTGGTGGCTCGTATGGTCGCCCGTTGCGCTCAGTTTTGACTGTTGATCGATCGTACTATCGATGCATCTCAACGCCTGGTAGTTGTGCGAAGAACACTTCGATTGATTGATGGAAGTAGAACATCAATTCTGGGAACACCATCGTGGGCCGTGCTTCCTGAGCGTAAGCTTGTTCCTGTGTGCGTGCGTGTGTGTGTGCGTGCGTGTGTGTGTGTGTGTAGGCATATTTATGAGTGTGTGCGTTTATGTGCAATCCATGGCGCGAGTCTTCCGGACGACCTGAGAAGGTGTGAGATTTTACTGTTACAAACGAAAATATCAGTACTGTAGGGCTGATAAGATAAGCAAGCCTATGCGCGGTGCGCTCGTGTTGAAGCCGATCTGAAGGTGGCCGTGGGGACGAACCGGAGCCACAACACATACTCGCGACAGCCACCGAGCACCCCAACGCAACGGTTGAAGGGGTCTCGATATATATATAGAGGTTTTTTTTTCTTCTACAATTTTACCCATCAATTTCGATCAATATGTACATAATTTGTGCGGTGCGGTAGTCGTCGCACGTCGCGCGGTGCGCGGTGTCCTTAGTCGCAGTGAGATGCTCCTTCTGGTGTGATCGGGTGGTCGAGTGTAACCATCGATTAGTGCGCGTATCAGATACCACAGATGCACATCGGGGGTAAAAGTGAAACTAGCTAATTATCAGTTTGATATCAGAACACCGATGAGCCATCGGAAACTGACCTGAAGTGAGCTTTCAGCAGGTTTGCGGACGCGATTGACTTGTGTAAAGTGGATTGGTTACTGCGCACACCTTTAGAACTGAACCGAGCGGTCACGTGGTAGTTGCGTCGGAATCGTACAAGATGGCCGTTTCATCCGAATCGAAAAGTGTCGGAGTCGCGGTGAGTGGACCCCAAGCGGGTACGGTACCCAATTCGGCCGCAACCAGTGTTCCCGCCTCAACGACGACGTCGGTGGCGTCGGTGTCGATGATTTCCGTGCCGGGAGATCACGCCGTCGCCCCGCCGACAAACGAATCCTCCGGTGATGCTGTCAAGGTACGCTTCCGCAGAGGAAGTGCGTTTTTGCGGGTAGTTGCTATCGCCATTTTTTTCCACAACACGGGACACGAGGTTGGGAGATCGTTTGCCGGCCGGCTTCCGACGGTCCTAATCGGGGACGCCATCCTAGGGATCCTAATCAGTGGACGCACTGTTGGCAAGCGTCGCAGATAGGCGTTCCGCAAAGTGTGCCAGCACAGTATCAGCAGCTTCTCCAGTAGTATATGGAGATAAAATACACTGTTTTATCGGAGGATCCCACAGCACATGGGTTCTCCATGATAGTCCGGAGTTGGCGGGAGGTCCCCGAGCTGTGGCCAGAGATGGTTATCGTATGGCTCAGTTTGCCTATCGATAGCCCTATCGCCGGATGAGTAATCTTGGCTGCCCCGGGCGTTGTTTTCGGTTCGTATGATAAAAGAGCAGCCCACGCGCATCCGTATGTGATATAACATTTTGCTTTGTTTATAAACATTATATCGCAGCTAAATGAATAGTGGATATTTGGAGATGGTAGTGGAAGTTGACAAAAACTGACTAGCATGTGTATGGTAAATACTTTAACTAATTGTCTCCATAGGAGCAGTTCAGATAATTTATTCGACCCAAAGAGGTGCAAATTATGTATTGCTCGAAAAGTTCGTACTGAAATCTTAATGAATAACTTTGCAGAAGTCTGGTTGAAACAATATGCTTCATGCTGTCCTTATTTACGCGTAAATATACTGCACTTAGCTATTATTGCTTTGTGTACCGAATCCGATGCGTCCCTTCCGTAGCCCTAGGTGGTAGGAAGGGATGGGTCCCGACAAAAGTGTGTACAACCCTATGTGCCTCGAAAACTGTTGGGACCGCTCAATAAAGCAGCAGCGGCAGTGGAAAAAGACGTAATAGTCATAACCGTGGCGCCACATGGACAACTGACTGACCTCAGTTGCGAAGGCGTACTGAAGGACAATCTGTGTTTTTTGCTTTCTACGCCTCAAAGTTAAGGTATTTTGGCTTCGTATGGTCTGTCCATACGGTGGTCCTTGCCGCTGGTCTAGGTGTCTCATGGTGTCCTATTTTATTACGCACGCACGGTTTGTTTCCGTCGGGTATAGGACTGTTTTTGGAGGCTTTTATGAAGCTTCTCGTTTTGGGTAGATCTCGTTTTATGAGGCGAAATGAATGAGAGTTTTGTTTACAGCAGTAGAGCGTGCCTTATGCTTTCTTAATTAGAGCAAATATTATTGGATGGGCAATACGATGATTTTATGATCGACATTATTTGTAGGAGTGTTATTAACCTAGTGAAACGAAATCGATCGGTTTGCTCAAACTAAAGCGTGAGCCGAATCGAACGATATTCATTTATCGGATTCGAAATATATAATAATTTGCTTTCTTTTTTAGCGTCAAATATTAAGCTTGTTATACATTTCCAGTTTTGAGATGGCACAAAAAATAATACGTTAATAGATCCTCGAGATCAACGATCTCATTCCATGTCCATCTTGTTTGATGCACCTGCCGTTAACCAACGCGTAATTCGGAGCTTAGCATCTGCTTCTTGTTCAGCTTTACACCCTCCATCACGATTGGCCGAAAACGATTCCTTCGAATTACACGCTTTTCGAACGCAGGCGTGCTTCATTGCCGAACGTAACGTCACGCATAAAAACCTATGTAAAATTGGTCAGATAACATGCGTGTGTCCGTCCGGGTTCCGCAATGGGCAGGTTTCAGGTCATCAGAACAGAAATATTTAGGAACCGATCTATTAGGAGGGTTCTTCCGAGGCTGGTGATGGTAGGGTGAGATTCAAAGAAAATTTCTCGTGGTTATCGGAGTGAATGTATGTGTGTACGAATGTGTGCGAGTGGCTGTGACATAGTGCGTTGATCAGGGCGTGATCATCGGAAGCAATCTCGTGATCATTCCTCCTTCACCGGTAGGCCCTTCTAGAAACGGTTGTAGGTATGCGTTTTAAGGTTGGGCTTCGTAGACGGATGAAGGTTTTTTTTTCGTATGCCTTTTTTTGGATCAGTTGTTTCTCGTACTATATTTATAGCTTTCTGATAGTGATATCTTACTTGCACCGTGATCGTCGAAGGGAATGTAAAGTAGAGTGTTGGGCGTCTGGTGTGGACGATGTCACTGCCGTTGACCGGTGCATTCTTGTAGACGCCTTCGGATGCGCTGGTGCGTCTCCAGAACGTCGCATTCTGTCGCCATAGCGCGGCTTGATGGATGGTCTAATTTTTGGTGTAGCTGGAAGCAAACCGATGGCGCTATGTGCGGCTGGTGAAGCAGGGCCAAAGATGCGGATAAAGAAATGGTGTGGCCTCTTAAAAGTTGTTGAACTCCTTTAACCGCCGACGGTCACATTCCGGGACCATTGAGTCATCGGGTGGCGCGAGGCGTGAGCTAGCTTTTCACTTTTATTCGAAGGGTGTGGGACATGTTTACACTGTGGCGCCAAAGAAAAGTTTGGGCTAACGCATATATACCCGCAGTGTGATCAATGAACCGAAGGTTCCAGTTGATTTTGTATGATAGCAGTCATATTGGAGCGCTACGATTTCGGTACACAAATTACTTTCTTCGGGAATCATTTAATTAGTATCGTCCTCACGCCGATAGCAAAACATGACCGGAAAATAATGGAATTGGAAATTGTCCAAAATCTTTTATATCCCCCACGCCCAGAGGTTATAAATATACCCGTGGTAAGTAATTCCCCGTGCTGGTAAATGAAGCAGCAAAGCGGCAAGGTGTCCGCGTATGAGACGTGTTTAATTACCACCACCGAAGTGGAGCTAGCACACTCCCTACTTTGGGACGTGTCCACTAGAGCACGCCGCCGTGGACGAATGTTTATCGAGGCCATCGTTTCATTTTTTTGGGGATGTTTTTTTTTCTTATTTTTATTGCGCACAGCCAGCCAGATAAGACGAAATTTTACGAACGCTACTGACATTTATGAGCTCCCGCGCATCGAAAGCGTAAGGTAGTTCTTGCGAGCTTTGTACTGGAACGGTTGAACAAAATAGAATGATTTGCAGGAAAGGGGTTCCTTGTTGGATAAGCTGCTTTCCGTGGAATTGATACTTATCATCGCCATATGTTGGATGTTTAGGCATCGACTCTAAGCACTGGTCTAAGCAGGCGACGGAATTACGGGAATCAGAACTAGTTTCCTTTTACAGGTAAATTTCGCAACGCAATGGAGCGGTTCAGAAGCAACAAAAAATGGTTCAAATAGTTTTACGCATTCCGCTTTGGTTTGCGGAATGTTCAATAGAGCAGACACTTTGCGATGCGATGCTATCGTTGTGTAAGTATCCTCTCGGGAATCAATGGAATACCGCCGGGGTTATCGGTCGGCGGACGGCGTAGGTCGGGGATCGGATAAGATATGAGTCTGGGTGATGTACTATCACGCCGTATCGATAGTTTACGTTTGATGATCCGACACTTTAGTGCCACTGAAAATGATAACCTGAGTAGCCGTTAAACAGGTGCGAAAAAACCTATTTATTCCACGCTGGGAAGGTTTATGATTTGTTTCATGAAAGTTTGCGTAAAAAAATATGCCTTTTTCTATGAAGGGTTTAGAAAATTTGTTGGCGTAATTATAGCTCAAATTTATCGTCCCATACCGTACTAATTCAACAAAACAAACAAACTTACAGTATAGTACACATAAAGTCAGGACTTTTAACTGAATTGATTTTAAGCTCCTTGAAATTTTTAATTTAATTGATTGCTGTCTGTTCAGGCGTGCTGGTGGCATTACTCATGAAAGGTCTCAAATGGCCCGCGGGTTCTCTATCGTGTGGTAAGTTATTTTTGTAGCGATCTCCCGTTCTATGACTTCCTTCTCTCTATGAACCCACCAGCGATGTGGTTCCGTTTGGAAATGTTTTTTTTTCTCCACTTATGTCTCCTTTCGGCATCTGAACCGTTCTTGGCATGTGTAAGCATGGAAAGTAACCTTTGGTGTTTACCTTCTTATCGCATTGCGGCAATCTCTTTCGTACAGTAACTCAGAATGTCTCCGTGTGCGCTGCCTGCTACGTTTTGGTGACGGCTGGGTTTCCGTAATAGAGATAGATTCATTAGGTCGCACACGTGACATGCACGCATATTCGAAAGGTGTATTAATTACACACCTAGCGCGTGGTGTAAAAAATACAGGACCTGATGCTTATTTCCCATTTTGAAGCTCATTACGAGATTTATTGATTAATTGTGTCAGGATACTGTTGGATATGCATTTTTCTATTAAATATTGAGAGTCCGAGCTGCCGAGTTTTATCTTTTTATTGATATTTCATGTATATTGTCGGTATTAATTAATTTATGGAGCAGAATAAGCGATTTTATGCTACATGAGTTTTGAACAAAAACGGGAATAACAAGAAATACGAGTTTTTAATTATGTTTAACGATTTTCTCTTCTTAAATTAAAGGTGTCGTAGTTTGTATTCCATAGATTTTACTCCATCAACAATTGAAAGCCCTTTGAAGCAAACAATTGAAGCAAATTGAAGTATATGTATATCCTTACCTCATAATATTTAAACAAATCATCATGAACAACAGTGTTTTAGGAAAAATGAAAACAACATGTTTTTTTTTCAAAAAAATATTTTTTGTATTTATTCTTTCTGAAAATGCGTGCACATTTTAAAAGCAACGCGTTCCATTCAAAGATCCTAAAAGTTTTAATGAATCCAGTCCATGAATTATTCTTGCAAAAAAAATACTGCTAAGGATAAAATATTTGTCATCTTCTATGACAAGCTTAATGAGTTACGCCAGCATTTACATTGGTTTGTTACGTTTAAAAAGTTTAAATTAGTTAATCAATTTATTCCTTCCGAGTACAGTTTATCGTATTTGTATTACAATTTATTAAAGAAAATAGGTGGCGTTTAAACACATACTGCTCAAATGGCCACGAATTGCATATTGTCCAGTTCAAATAGCTTATGTTCCGAAATGAGAGCGGAACCATAACTTTCTCAAAACGCTGCGATCGTGTTGTAGCACTCCTGCCTAGCTGGTGTAGCCGTTTATTTGGGTCGCTGGCTCGGTGTATGTTTGTTCTCAAAGATTTTCTTCCTGTCTCCGATCTCATGATGCGTCCAAGTTGATGTCACGACAGCGGAACTAAAGCTTCCTATACTTCGCCCACCCCTATTTCTGATTTACAAGCGATGATTCGGTGTCGACCGGAAGTATGTTATTTGGGCGGAAATAGTATGAGTTTACCGGCCGGCCGGGAAGCCGGATAGGTGCGTATGCCTCCTCGCGATTTAACGTTCTGCGCGATGGCAAACCCATCATCATTGGGGTCTTTCGCGGGCGTTCTCCATCTCTTTCTCTCGCCCACCTTCGTTTACTTCCTCTCATATTTGCCTAACGAGTGATTGCTTAACGGAATCCCCAGTCTTTACGTCAATTCGCTCGATAGGGGAGACTTATGTGGCCAGGCCCAGTAAACGTTATTCATTGACTTTCGACATCGGAACTGCTCGTCGCTCGTAACTGTGTGTGAGGTGATCAGCTCAGTGACGTGTTGGTGACAGTGAAGAGTCGAGCCCTTTTTCACTTCGCTTATGCATTTGGAGTGGTAGAATGAGTCAGGCGGTTCTTTGCGGCATTCGTTATATTTCCCCGCTCATATCGTTTCAATCACGAATTCCATTTCATTACAGATGGATACGGCTCACGAGGCAAAAGAACAGGAACAGGCGTCTGGTTCGGAAGTAGCGCCTGGTGTACATCAATCGGTGACCGTGTCGCAAGCTTCCCACACCATTAACGAGGTACCAGTGGACGAAATGATTGTCCACCCGGAAATGCACTCAGCAGCGGAGCGAAACTCGCCCGGTCAGCAGACGGCGGTGATAATTAATCAGCATAAACAACGCATGATCACAACGACGGGGCAAATAAGGTAAGGTTTACTGCTAGAAAGTTGTACAAGTTGCTGTGCTACTAATTCAAGTCATTGTAACGAAACATTTGTGCTAATGTGTGTGCGCAGGGAAATCGCGGAAGGACAGGAACCTCCGAATGAATCGTCCGATTACGATGGAGTCGACTACCATCAAACGGTGCAGGCGGCTGGTGGAGTCGAACAGCATACGTATAGCTACGACTCAGGTCACGCTACTAGTCAAGAGCAGGGTGTAGTGGTAAGCACGTCTACTACCTCCGTCGCATCAGGTGCTCAGATCGTCAAACGAGAGCTGATCGAAAAAGAAGCGGCTATTGCGGTGGCGGCTGCAGCGGCAGCAGCAGCGGCAAACAACCCACCGGAGACCACCATAATACCCGTTCAAACGCAAACCATCTTCGTGGAGTACAAAAACGAGGGCGAAGAGGCAGTCCGATACGTCAACCGCTATGAGGATGTGAAGTATCATCCGCATTCGCGATACATCTATCAGCAGCCGCCCGCCGGATTACCATTACCTTCGTCGCTGCATTCCGGCTCAGGCCATCCGCACGTCTCACACCATCCACACCATCATCACCACCATCATCCGCATCACGGGCATGGTATGGCCCCTCCGGGCCATCAGACGCATCACCATGCACATCCGCAGTCGTCACAGGTACAGCAGACGATTGAAGCGGTATGCGATCGTGCGATGGAGAAAATATTTCGCGTCCGGGTGTTGTAACTAGCTTTGTTTCATCTTCACCGTAGGTTTCTCAGCACCCAGCGAGTGTAGCCGTGGCAACACAGTCTGGTACGACGATCCAGGTTCAGGCACAGCCCCACCATCAAACGATCCAGGTGTACGAAACGCACGAAACGGGTGGTCCCGGTGGAGAAGTGCAACAGGTGGCGGAAGGTACCGTCGATGCGAAGACGCACTACACCAACCTGGAACCAGTGCACACACTTGCGTCACCCCAGAACTACTACATCGCATCCGATGGTTATGCGGCCGGCAACTACACCACGTTCCTGCCGCAGAAAGAAACCATCTACTACCATTCGCCCAGTCCGAATCCGGTGCTGTACAAGGGAGACCCGACGCTGACCTCTTCGTCGATCATTACCAAACAGATCCACTACACACCTCCCATTCCGAACTCGCAAAACATGTACGAAAACGCCACCGGACACAGTAGTAGCTCGCCGGGTGCACAGCAGATTTACTCTGGCTACTGGAACGGAGCAGGCGGAGTGGACTATAATACTGTGAGACATTTCATCGCTTTAGGACCCGGTGGGAGCCTTTTAACTGACTATATCCTATCGTTTCAGAACTTCACCGGAACGATCGTGATGGATAACGCGGGCGGTAATGTTGGGGAGTATGCAGGCAATGGACAGCATAGTTGGCAGATCGACGCGTACGACCCACAGTTGGCGGCACCGCCAGAACACCGTGAGTGTGTGAACTGTGGCAGTTCCGATACTCCGCTCTGGCGACGGGACGTCGTCGGTCACACGCTGTGCAATGCTTGCGCTCTGTACACGAGACAAAATCCGGGCACGAATCGGCCTCCGAATCGATCACAAAAGGCCAAACAAGCAGTGGTGAGTGCTAAGCTAAAGCTATCGATTGTTGGCGGTGGTGGAGGGAATGGCAATAATGCTTTAACTGAATTATTTCATCGGGCCACCACGCAGAAAACTCCACCCGCTCAGGGTAACCGGCGCTCGGGCGTAACGTGCGCGAATTGCCAAACCACTACCACGACATTATGGCGCCGGAACAATAGTGGCGATCCTGTATGCAACGCGTGCGGTCTGTACTTTAAACTACACAGTGTCAATCGGCCGCTCACGATGAAGAAGGACGGCATTCAAACGCGAAAGCGCAAACCGAAATCTAGTCAGCAAGTGCAGCCAATGAACGGGTTAAATTCAGGTACGGTGTAACCCTTTATCGAAAAGGTCTCCTTTAGCGATCAAGTAAAAAAGGAACGGGCAACAAGATAAACCAAAACTTATTCCTCGAGTTGGAATTGTTACGAAAGTCGATCACAAAAATGATTACAAAAATTTTACGTGATAGCTACATGAACCACAACTCTTAAGATTGATGCAGGTGAAATTATAAATCTTCGTGTCTTTAGGTAAACTGTTACCCTCGATGATACCGTCCCAGTATCATTCGATATCCACCGAACCAAAGCTCTTGAACACAAATCCAGCCCATCTCGCGACGTCACAGCCGATGGAGCTGCACAATTCTCCCAGCCAGGACCATCGGTTTGTGGACAGCTCACCCGGTGGTGCCGGTGGAGGGAACTCTTCTCCCCATTTGGCCCCTGTTCCTAGCAACCTTGCGCGCCATATACCGATTCCGTACGTATTGCTCGAGTGAAAGTCCCATGTTCTTCCCTGTCTAACACACAGCATCTCTCAATGTTATCCTCAGTGTACCATCTATGGACGGGAATCGGGGAGCTGGTAATGGAGAAATCACCAGTGTCATCACCAGTACAGCTGTTGCAGAGCGCTCCGGCAATTAGTAATCCGTACGGTTAGGCAAATGAATTAGACTACTTCGTGGGAGGTTGAACGCGTGTGCCAATGCAATAGAATAATGATAGTAGGTATAGTGTAAAGTCATAGCATGTAAGGAAAAGTACCAAATACGTACCACCACGGTGCAAAGAGACGGTAATTTACAACAAAGGGCTGCTAAGGGCTTGAGTGAAATGTAAAGTATTCGTAATAAAACAAACTTGTGCTTAAAACTGGGATCGATTACAGTGTGCGGAAGAATGAGAAAAAACGCTACTTCAAGTGCCGGGGATTCTACCCAATGACTCATGCCTTACATCATTCGACATCAAAAGCTGGTCCGAAAAATAACAGAGACCCGTAATGGGATGTGTTCCGATTCGACTGTGGGATCAATTGTCGCTTACTTATCTCCCAACGGTTATTTTATCTAGGTCCCATTCAGCTAATGTTGTCCCTTGGAGTGAAGAAAAGAAGCGAATCAACATTCGTGAGCGAGAGCGTTTTTGGAGATGTGTATTATGTTAGAAAATGGTCGATGTGAGATGCGAAGGAGTTTGGAATTTCGAAAGGTTAAGAATGTGCTTGGAATGGTTTAAAGATGCACAGTGTTCATCAAGGATGAGTCATGATACGTAAACAAGCTTTTGAAGGAATTCATAGTACTGTTCTGAGTGCATTAAATATTAACTCTAAACTAAAGAAATTTAATCCGATTGTTGGCTGTTTCGTTTGCAGAACACGCGAATGTACCAATTATCGCCTATTATTTAAGTTTACATAAGTTGGCGCCACGTACAGTCCACAACACAAGATTTGCAAAGCCTCCTTGCCAGCGCTATGTTGAATGTGAATGAATTGAAGGTACGGAAACAAATTCCCCCCAACAGTAACATCAAAGACACAACCGCACATGACATCGCTTGGGGAATCGAATTTTCGACACAAGAACTGCATCGAAGAATGGAGCGGGAATGGAGGTACGTGTTTGTTGGCGATTAATGCGATGCTGCAACGCGTTTGCATTAGCTCGGGGTCGTGCTTGAGGCTGGGACCAATCGATAGTGCTTGGAGGCACCTTGGATGGAGGCCCGAAGCCCCTCGCGCTGCAGGATAAGAATCGGCAACGATGTTCGTGGTAGTTTTCTTGCTCCGATGTTAAGCATCCGAAAGTCAGCGAGAAGACCGAGCGAAATGGTGAGACGAAGAGCGAGAACTGTGGTGGCACATTCCAAGGGGGCGCTTCGGGTACTTCGGGAGGTTTACTTGATTTACGTTTATATAAGGAGCGGGAAATTAATCAGATAATGGTCGCCATGACGGCCACCATGACGCCGCCGTGGGTACTGCAGGAGCAGCGAGAGCCCGCGCAAAGAGTGCGGGCGATGGATGGAGCTGAGGCAGAAATGATGCATCGGAAATTATGAGAAAGGCGGCGAGATTTTCATTCTGCTCTTTCATTCTGCTCCTCGTTTGGACTGGCGAGGCGGCACCGTGTGGCGCAAGCGGTCCGAACGAATGCAAAAGGGGGATCAATGCGTCGCGACATGCTTTCAGACTACAACATAGAATGGCTTTTACCAGAACGTTTGCGGCCAGTACGGCCCGATTGCGGGTTGGAGCTTGCGGACGGTGCGGGATGTGCGAGATTTTCGCGGTTGCTGCTGAGGATGCGGTGATCACAGGGGCGCTAGGAAGCGTTTTAAAACCCGCGGCCAACAGCATGATCTTTGTTGGTTTGTTGCGCCAAGAGCAGCGGAGGCGCCTGAATGTCGTTCGTGCTGTGGAGTATTTGTTTCGGTGTAATTTTCTAGTTTTTATCGTTCACCGCGTTCGGTGCGCGGCCGAGGTCGGTGGGGTTGACAGACAATTTCCTTAAATTTATTAACTAATGCACAGGATAAGATTTATAGTGCGTTATAATTTAATTGAGAGAGTTTTTGAACGATTGTAAATTTGTGCAGGGAACATTTCATTTTCAGGTGGGGAGAAGTATATAAAATACAATTTTGCAACATTTTTTATTTATTTAGTTTTGATACAGTATGAGATTTTACTATTATCTCGGATACGATACATCGTACAGAATAAAGGTGTTACCTTTCCATAACTTTTGAAATTGTTTACACAAAAATTGTTGTTAAATTGTAAAATTGTTTACAAAAATTGTAAATTGTTTAATTGAAATTGTTTAAAATATAGTTTACCAATAAAAAACAAGCGAAAATTTGCTTTGCTAATGGATGCTTATAACTTTTACTATAAAATAAATCGATTCAAATACTTACAATACATGAAAGCATTTCACACGATTTTTGTTAATTTACGATAATTTGGGAATATCATCACAATTATCATTTCAATAAAAAGTGAAGATGAGTGAAAATACAAACTTCATGGAAGTGCTGGAACACAAATCGCACGAGTAGTCTTTTATGGGCAGTTAAACGTTTCAATTAATATTTATGGTCAAATAAAATAATAAAACCGACGTACCCTAAGGTACATAAATATTAATAGAAGTAGATAGCGTTCATCGTACGGTGTAGGGTTATGCATCGCTTCGACTGCCGACCCTTTCTCGACCATAGAACAGAAACTTAACCTCAAAACCACTTCACCCGAACGCTGGTTGTCCTTTTCCTTCACAATGTTAATCAAGTGCGATTGGAACTGCATCGCCTAGCAACTGTTTTTTTTTAGTTGATTTTATACCATTTTAAATGCGCCTAAAAGGATCGTTAGATTTGGGGTAAGCATTCAGATTCGAAGCATTATTTATCCAACACCTTAATAAAGTTGTTGTATAATACAGCATTTATGGCAGTCGCTCATTCCTTGTCTCTGGATAAGATATCATCTATGTAAGTATAAAGTGGGCGATCAAAGGCATGCAGCAATTACCAAGCGTGCAAAATAAGTGGTTTATATGGCATGGTCACCAAAGTGAATTCCGCAAAATTTGCGAATTGTACCAAATTGCACGATGCAGGATGAATAATCGTTTCAAAGAGTTTTAGATAGCAATGCATTAAATAGAGAAAACAACAATGTAGTAAAATAATAACATATCTCACAGATCTTATATACTACGTTAGTAGTTTGTATACATCTACATGTTTTTCATTTTGAGGCTGTTTCCGTTATTGTTATTTTATTATGTTATTGATGGATTGAAAGAATATGAACACAATATATTTAATTGTTTTTATAAGACATGTTTACATGTATCTATTCCTTATTACTTGTGTATTCGCTGGTTCGTGCATGCGAATTGCATAAATCTCGAGATTTTTTTATATTTTTGAAGCAATTTACTTTTCTTTTGCTTTTATTACATACATTTAAACATACAGAAAAGATTTATATAAAAATAGGCTATGGAACTACGAAAAACTATTTGGTCGCCTGCCCTGCCTCGAAATTGCCTCGAAGGGAAAAGGGAAATGTTTTCCATCTCATTACTTTCCTTCGGTTCCGTTTAATGCCACCGTGCATGATAAGAATCCATTTTATTACGCCATTAGGCTTTGAAGATCGGGTTCAGTTGCGTATGCGACCGCCAGGCAAGCTCTATGACCTGTGTCGCTCGCAGAACGACCTTTCATTGGACTCACAATGGTGTAATCATCTCCTTTTTAGCCAACCGCCAAGCCCTATGGGTCGGTACCGTAAGCTTTCCGTGAGTACCCTTCGTTGCAGTAGGTTGTTGGAGTAGGCGTAGAAATATATCTGAGGAGGGAGTCCAATTTTACGACCTTTTTCTAAGCCGTAAAACATCAAAAATAGAAAGGCTCTCTCGCTCCATACGCATTAAAGTTGTGGCTGGATGTTCCGTCCGTACCGAGTTTTTCAGCCTTTATGGTTGGAATGTAAGATCAGAAACAATTGAAAATCTGATGGAAAATAAGCACTCCGTGTTTTGTTCTGCTATTCAAAGACAAAAATGCTCGCAAATGCCTTTTATAAAACCCATGGCTTGTGTCTACTTCCAGGAGGTTCCAGGTATGGTTATGTGCATTGCATTGTTTTCCTCTATGCTGCCTCTATGCAAAACTGTTTCAATAGCCGGAAGAGAATCGAAAATGAAATAAACGAATCTCCCATCCGAGTCTCCCTCCTCCTAAGGGGGAGTCCCAAGCAGTAAGTCGATTTTATGGCGACTTATCGAAGAAATGGTAACGTCACGATAAAACGCGTAGGAGGCCATCATAAAATGGCGCCATCAGCGGTGGCATTTCGAGGCCCGTTTTCGATGGTTTATACAAAGGTATAGACGTTCGCGTGTTGGCTGAGTTGGCGGCAGGTTGGAGTTATCTGAAAATAAAACCAAAATTTAATTGGCACCGATACAGGCGCGCAATAAAACCGCTCCGTTAATAAAGCTGCTACCGACGCGAAAGTGCAGCTGGGTGCCGTAGCTGTATTAAAATGCACCGAGGAAGGTGTGTATGTGCAGTGGTTGATGAAATTGTATGATCGGCGCTGCTCCTGATACTGGAAATAGGAGCCCTTGTGGTGTCGGTAGGAATGCCGCGGTGGGTCTTGGTTCACTACACACCGCGTATCAGAAACGAGTAAAACTGTATTTACCGCAAAGGATTAGATTAGGTTGCTTTGAGACATTCGCTTCATAAATCATGCTCGAGTGCAATGTGACATCAAAAAGGAAACAACTCCTCCATTAAATACACCTGGCAAGTGTCATTAAACTAACATTAAAATGCTCTCAGGTGTGTTAAAATGCCCTAAACCTGTTCGTTCACATAATTGATTTTTACTAATAAATTATATGATTAAAATGTATTACCTGCATGAAGATGCAATAGCAATGTATGATTTTTTCTGTATTGTTTTTTGGAAATTTGAGGTAATGCAAATTATTACATTCGACACGTATTATTGATATATATTTAAGGTGACATTCTCATAATTTTTTCAGCATTTCCTTCTACGTCAACATTCATTGAGAAAATTCGGTTCGAGTGGAAGAAAACACAATTGGAAACAAAATTTATGAGTCGACACCACACACCCGGAGCTAATTTCACGCTGGGCTTTGCGACGACTTGGCAAGTCGCTTTGGGTTGGACAAGGAGACAGCAGGGATGAAGAGATGGTGTACATTTCCCTGTCTAGTTTACGAAAGCCAAAAACAGGCGAAGGAAATGCGGTGGTCCGTAGACTACCGATGAAGGATGCTCAATTTCGGAAGGGACCGACCAGTGTCGCCTCTGGCAATGGTCCTTCAGGGCAGCTCGGAATAAGTCAAATGGTCAATGGTGGTGAAGGTTACGCAACGCGCGCATACCATAAAGATGCACCATACGGAGCCAGACAAATTCGATGAGGTTCAGGTGGACACACGCAAGGTTCCGTCCAGGTTGAAAGTTTCTATTCCCTTTTTTAACCGTACCATCCGAACAAGGCGCGATGCGGAAAACCCAAGGCGCCACGGACCAGTTGGGTTTTTATGTGACAGTTTTATGTGTCTATTGTCTGCAATCTGACATTCGGGATCGATCAGAAGGGGATGATTGTGGGACGCTTCTGGATGGCGCCTCCGGTTTGAAAAAGCGTCGCGTGGATTTAGCATAAGCAGTTCATTGGCGTGGCTATATAAAAAGCTACCACGCAGCATGCGGAGCAGAAGGAGTGGATGGGTTTTGGTCCAAACGTGATCATCGATTGGATAAAATCGTTTTCACTAGCAGTTGCAGAGGCTTCTTTCAAAATAACATGTATATGAGGCGGAAGTTTTCACTTTGGTATTTTATTGTTTGAATGAAAATCAATGTTGAAATACTTCTCACTCTCAATCCGTTTAAAGCAAGCTCAGTTCCTTTAAATAGTTACTCCTTCCATTCGGTTCATGCGGATAGATGCTACATCTTTGTTCTAAATATTGTCGAAATGTGTTATTTTGGTGAATGTTCAAATTATTTAAATAAGATTTCTTCATTGTTAGCTTTTTGTAGCACGTTCTGTCATTCTGGTTGTGCCAGAGACTCGATATGGTGCCGGAAATAGAGTGGTCTGATAAGAAATGCATATGACGCAGCTCTAATGCGTTCTGATATGGTAGAGGTTTTCCAAGTACTGAATGACCTAGGCATCCATGCCTTCAAGTTCAAAAAAGCAATTTGAATGATAAAATTACGAAAGAAAGTAAGTGAAAGCAATATATGAAAACAAATTGTGATGGGTGAGACATACCTAGTACGAAATTAGAATTTATGTTGAGTTAGGCATGTCATATTCATTTTCTATACTAAAGTTAAGAGTTTTTACAATAGAATGTAGCACAAACGTGAATTAAAAAGTTCAAGGTATTTAGTGTGTATTAGGTAAATCTGGTTTGGTAAATACAATAATGGGACAACAAGCTTTTCATAGAAATTAAATGTACATGCACACGAGATACGGCAGCTTGGAAACGAAATTCATAAATTTGTGTTGAGATGGCTCGTGAAGTGTTCGCGTTTGCCAAAGGGCTTCATAAAGATTAGGTATAAGTGTGGCATACGTTGCCACGGGCAACGCAGTATAGCTTTAATGAGTTGGACTTGAGATAGAAAACATAGCGGAGGGCGAACGTCAGGGAAAAAAAATGAAACAAAACACTTTAAACTCAAGGGTTGTTGGCACGAGCCGATGAATGTAGAACCATTTGGCTCCGTTTGTCCTTTTCGTACGTTGATTGTCTCAACACACGATAAGGCTCGAGAAGTAGCTCTCATGCAACGAAATTAAACTAAGTTAAATGGTATGCAATGCATTCCAATGTTTCCATTAGGTGACTTTCAGGTACGTTGCCATTCGCCAAGATAGTCAGGAAAAAATAATACTATTAAGCATTTTCGTTAAAACGTGTTGAATATTCAGCGAATTTTCTATTTAAAACAATTTAGTAAAATACTTTGCAAAGTGCTTACAGTAAATGATCGGTTACTGCCAAACCTGTTTACTGTTTACAATGGAAGATCTATACGGCCAGTTTTGCTCATAAATACTTTGTAAATTTATTTATGAAATCAAAAGATAACAGATACGTAGCATGTACTTGAACCATGAACTAATTTGGAGACAACATCACAATCTATTTCTGGAGTGTATCCCTTTAACGAGAGGTACATGTACGAATATCGCGGTATAAATAATTACAGTATGTTGTAAGACGACTAGTCCATTATGTCCGCTCAGGTCTTTATGCCAATGAAAACATAAACAGCAAATAAAATTACCAGAGTCAAAAATATACATGCAGATGCAACAATTTGTTTCTGCAATTGTTGATACGTTGAAAATCTCACCCAGAATCGTAATCAAACTGTTGCTGTTGAACAACCATATCCGAAAGCTCATCGTTTCTAACGATAGAAATCAGTCGCTCAATAGTAAAGTAAGAAATTACAACAATAATTTAGTTCATTTGCATAAATTAATTGCATCCGCATCACGCACACATGCACAACATTTCTTGCGTTTCGATGTTAGGGGGGCGGGCGTTTTTACCGTACTGTACTGCGGCACAAACTGGGCGTGTTCAAAAGCGTGGTAGTATGCGTGAGATTCTGTTTATTGTTTTACGATTATTCCAATTCCAGTTGTGAACGAAATGGCGGTTCAGTCTGCGTCTGTCGCTCGTAGAAGGCGAATGTGTTTTTCTCGCGGGTGACGATCGTTGTATCGTGAGAGCGACACAGCCAAAGGTGCGTTATCGTGATAAGCGAGTGCGTTTTAAGATAGCAGTTGGGTGTCGAATTGATTGGAAAAGAAGATAAATCGCACGCTGTTAAAGCTAAGCGTGACTTCTTCACTTGAATGTGATGAACAGTGTCAATTTACAGTTGTGTTTACATGTTGAATCATAGTTGTAAAGTTCGTTCCGAAAAGTTGATGGATATAGTGTACGAAGTAAGCACATTAAGTGTAATAACGCGATAAGTTATACAAACTAGCATGTGAGAATCGAATGTTAGTGGTTGTTGTGATATATTTAAAAGATCTGCTAAATAATCCTCATCTAAGTGCATAAAACGTGTGTTTCATCACAAAATCACATCACAAAAAACGAAAAGTGAGTCACAATTAGAACATACGTTACAGCTGTAAAAAAATATAACGAGTGTGGAAGGTATTATTCGTTCGAAAAAACCAGTGACTTGGGGAATGTTTTCAAAACGAGTCACAATTTTGGTAAAAAGTTATAGTCGCCCGAAACAAAACTGTCGTGGCTAATTGTGTGGTTTTCTGCTGATGGATGCGCAATAAATTACTCACTGCATCAGCCTTGGAAAAAGTGGAACTGGTCTGCGATAGAAAACAGTATTAACTGTGACAGTGTGTCAATAAGAAGTAGGTAAGTAAATTGATTTGTTTTATAATGGCTAGCGCGCGATATGACCGACGCATGGACTTATTTCTACACCTTATTTACGATAATGGTAGATGCTTCGGTACACTGTAACATACCGTACACTACCACTACTCTGTAGTACGTATTGATACGAAACTAAGCAGGATTCCGGTGAGTGCATGTAGCGATTAGTAATGCGAGTGAAGCCGAGAAATAGAGCTGCCGATAAAAGTGGCACCTTTTTCGTACCAAACACGCTATATGGTGGTCGCACGTAAATCACTAAATTTAATGACACCAATTAGAGGGGACGGCAATCAAATCGGCAGTAAGGAAACCCGGAGCGAAGTGCGGTTTGCTGCCGCTCCAGCTCGTCATAACTAGACAGCCGACCGAGCGAGATCATAATCAGCGGTACTAATAATAATACGAGAGTGCGATTGCGGTTCAGATGGAAGGGAGGAAAGGAATAGATCTACTTTGTTGCTAATTGACAAATGATTCCGTCGATTAGTGCGTGGAATAGGTCGACCACCTTTTTTTCTTTTAACATACATGCTTGTTAAATAAATTGAAATCTAAATGTTTCAATTTAGAAAACAACTCAAACTAGCTTCTTGTAACTCAAGAATTAGTTATGTTTATTTTGTTTATTTTGTCTATATTGTTTTGATTTGAGTATAAGTAATACAATAAAAAATAGACACGAATAATATGTTTGTTTTGTAAATGTAAAAAATGTATGAAGTGATTATTTACGTTGTGAAACAGTGTGAATACAAGTTTTAGTCACATATTGGTCATACATCGGTATATAGCCACCCAAAAATTGGTTTAATAATTGAATCCCCGTGTTGCACAATTTATCCTTTTTGAATATATTAGAGTTACCAAAAATATCCGAGAATTGTTACGGTAACCGAATACACGGCAATGTTATTTTGGATAGTATAACTGTAATGCGCAATGCTTAAATCTATAATGGTTTCCATTTGTAAATGTCAAATAATCGAAATCAAAAAAAATTATAATTTTTTTCAATCTAAAATGTGGACGGACGTTGAAAGTTAATTTTTTTGTTGAGCTTTCAATTTATTACTGAGAACATTTCCGTACCTTATGTTTCCCTGTAGTTGTGTATTATTATGATACATTTCGTGATGGGTCATCCGCATTGCAGATAGATTTAAAATAGAAAATTTTACATTTTGAAAAGCATTTTCATTCATTCATTTTTCATTCAACCGTTAAAAGTTAAAAGGACCGACGATCAAACATTTGCACGTGACAAACGGATCAAAGAGGAACCGCCTCTTTGAGTTCCGGTGGTATTGAACCCAGTGCCTCGCTTGTATCATCGAATCTACAACCATCACCAGCAAAAACAACCGAACAGGAAAAAAAAACACAAACAAACTGCCAGAAGAATCGACTGAATGAAAGAATAAATCCAGGAGCTCTCCATCAACTGGACGACCACCAGCGATTGATCTTGCGGGGCGCGATTCTGTTGAAAAGGATCGCCTCTAAACCTTTTTAAGTCCAAAATCGTGTATCTAGTTTGGCGGTTAAAATTAGTCAAAACGTCGACAATCGTCCACGGTGGCAATCACAGTGACCGGGACAACGGTGGGCTCAGTACGGCTGGGATTAATCGCGAATCGTGGTGCGACAGAATTTTCTCAGCCAGTCTGCATGGGGCTGGACTATCATCGGCGATTTTCGGCAACCAGTTCTTGCATTCGTCCGTTCGTGTCCACCACGTTCGCACTATCGATCGAGTGATCTTGCCGGCGGATGCTATGATGCCGTGTCTTGCGGTCTCTGATCCGCTGCTTCGTCCGCGTATCCGCCTTGATTTGCTTTCTGCTTTCTGGCAGCGATTGCGACACTGTGACTCCTAAAGCTTACACGCAGCACACTCACATTCGGGGTTTCCTCAAACGCGGGTTTGCAAGAGGGATGTTGATGAATGAATGAAACGTTGAATGAGTTTTGAATGAATGGCGTTGTTAGTCGATGAAACAGGTTGAACAGTTTTATTCAAAGGTGAACTTGTTTGAAAATATATTTATTATATTTCAAATCCTATTTACAGTTTTATTTGAACACACAAAAATGAAAATACTGTTCAGTTTTAGAAACAAAAAAACAGCAAAATGAAATTTAGAGCAGAATAAATTCTACAACAAAATACACATTTCTGTCAAATAAAGTAAGGAGAAATAGTACCTATAGCAGTGCATTAGAGCTGGTTTTCGCAAATGTAGGTGGGACCCATTTTATGAGACCATTCTGTAGGCTGCGCTATATCTTTCCGCCAGATATTCCACTTAAAGTTATGCTTTATTTCCAACGCACCGATGCACTAATGGATTTGGCTCATCATACTGGAGCGATTCGAGTGAGTGGCGGTTTGCTTGGTTGCTGGTTGAAACAGCACGAGCAAGAGGCTAGATGTGGCGCGCTCCCGGACAAAACAGGTTGTGGATCAATCAAAACCGATCTGAGATCGTAAAACTTTTTTACGACTGTTTACATTATTATCGGCTAGCCGGAGTTATAAAGCTTTTGCTAGAGGTGTGAACGGCTGAGTCTGTAGGGTTGCGGCAGTTCCAAAAACGAACTTGACATTTGCGAGAGAAGTAGGCTCGATTGCTTGATGCGTCCGTATAGCTAACGATGTCAAGCAATAGAGAAAACATATGAAGGAAGAGCCTCGTTTTTAGCAAAACTAGTCCATATAACCTTATATCACAAAGCGACGCGTGATGCACTGGTAAAATAGTTATGTTGTAATTTTGCAGTACTCTATCATAAGATTTCATCTTTACAGCCGTTGCGGTCGTTTAGTTGACTTTATGATGTACTATTTTCAGCGCAATACCACGCTGCACACCTCACATGGTTGGTACCTTTAGGATCTCCTCTGATGCTTAATAAATCACACTTGCGTCACGGTTCTTCGTCGGTGTCATCTGGGATCAGAATTAGCGCCAAAGTGGAAATGAATAAAAACACTTTGAGCGTCCGATCCTTGGCTCTCGATCAGATTAATGACTCTTTTAAAGCCAGCCGCCATCCACGCTTCCTTGGCTGTTCGCAGTTGCGTACGGTCAAGTTGCACGTTTTCCTACGCTGTAAAACTCGAGATAGCGACTGTTTTGAATGATTGATTCCTCGTCTGGAACTCGTTCACTGCTCCGATAGACTCCACTTAGACAACATTATACTGCTCGACACTGTCACAACACACACGCACACAGATCGAGCGGCCGGACATGCATCTTTCAGCAGTTTGTGCATACGTAGCCGTTTACTGTCGTATCGCTCGTAAAGCTTTTAATGCTGCCGAACCAGTTCTTTCGTGCGATGATCGTTTTCCTATAAGAACCGAGTCGAAAGGCAGTTAAACCGCCACGAGTATTATTCTATTGCCCATCTTCCGACGGATGACTAGTCGGGTGGTTTGTCACATGGTTTGTTCGCTAGCGTTGCCCCCTATCTTTCGTGCGTTCCAGCGTCCGGCGCGCGCTGGATTGATCCAAGGCGGTACGGCGTTGAAGCGACGTCGATGAAAACGACCATAATTATTCTTTTATTAGGAAATAAAATTTCACTTAAAACATTATTTTCGGCCTCTCGTCTTTGAAGGGGTCGTCGTGTTGCGCTGCGGCAACTCGGCTGCAAACGGTGGCCATCCACGAGTGTTTGGCCGACACGCCTAGCCCAGAGAACAGGAATGCTCGAGTGACACCTACCGGCTTTGTTTTTCGGAGAGTCGACCGCCAAAGCTCGCTAATTCATTGCTTAATAGGGTGCGTGTGGATCAGCAGCTTTGCTAGAATACTTCTGCCTCTTCGCCTTTGATCTGTTCAGTTTTGGGGTCCAACTTGTCCCAGCTTCGTGTGCCTTGTTCTTTCGGTTGGCGAATGGAAACGGACGAACGAAAAATCGGCAGTTTTTTTGGGGAGAAAAATTATTCAAAATACATTGAAATCCATCGGCTTGGACACACTCTTTGGTTGTGTCGATTGGCGGTCGGTTCTTTGATTCTGCCGATCGCGGCTCGCCTTTGTAGTGAGTGGTTTTCGGCCGTGGTTGGTTGGAGTTTTGGGGTTTTGAGGATTTTTTTTTGTGGTGGATATTCGGAGTGGTTGCTGACGATCTGCCCACCGTCACCATTCTAGTGCTCCATGGCTCCATTAAGGCTGCTGCATTGTGCAAAGCGAAACATTGTTCCACCATACCCATTCGAACTCTCTCTCTCCCTCTCTCTCTCTCTCCCTCTCTCTCTCTCCCTCTCTCCCTCTCTCTCTTTTATTTGGTGGAACGCGATCTTGTGTTCCCAGATGAGCGGCGTTTTTGTAAGCGGCTAAAGTGTAGCAACGCCTTTGGTAGTGTTTTTGTCTTCATGTTATTGGTTTTCGCAGATTCCACTGAAAGTTCCGCTGCTTGTGCCTTTTTCGTAGCGAGATGGCACCACTGGTGCGTAGAGCGTTTAGATGTATGCAAATTTTATGCGACAACAATTTGTTTTAATTGATAATTGATTGAAATTTTCAATTAAGACTAGTGGACGAGAGTGCTTTTATTCACGCATAGCTTTGTTGCGAATTCGCTTCGTATTCGAGGCAGATTTGCCATGTTTTCCGGGCATATTGTTCCAAACGCACTGCTCTAGTTTGAGTGTTTTCTCTGTGAAAATGCTGGAATGTAAAGGACTGTAGTGAGAGTGAGAAATTGTGCTATTATTAGCAGGTAATACAAAAGGTTATGAAAAACAAGGGTTCGGAAAGGGATATTATTCGAAAGGATTTTTTTAGAAGTATTCATACCATTACAAAGCAGCCTTATAATCATAAAACTTTGCTTCCCGCTACCGAGTTTGCTGGCTTAGTTTTGCAAGTAGGGGCAGAATCGTTTTTATGTCAGTCCTAAAATAGAGGCTTATGTAAATAGAGTATAATACCTGCCGATCACGTGACCTGAACCACTTATCGAAACCAAATTTTTAATTCGAGATATGTAAATCAGAAATACTGCCACCAGTTCGTATAATTAACTTTCTGTTCTACTCATGATCTAGTTCGAAAATGTTAAATACCTGTGTGCTCTACAGTGGTGCTAATGGATTTAACTTGCGAAAAGGGATTAATAGTTTGAAATTGCTACGTTAAAGCTTTAAAATTGTTTTGTTTGAAGGAGCTTTGCTTTAGCTCGAAGAATTTAAAGAGCCACAAGAAAACAAATAGAAGAAAAACTAGTCCATAGGAATTTAGACTTTTGATGTTTTTCATGTTTTAGTTAAAATATGCGTTGTTAGGAAACGGAATAACATGCAAATGCTCGCTCATCGGTGTGTACTTTGATGATATTACACAACGGTAACGTACACATAGATAAAGGATGTATTTATTTCAATTTAATTTGATTACTACCACAATCCTAAAAAATGTTAAAAGAACTATTTAATGAAATATTAATTTCTTATCATTTTTCGCAAATTTTATTTTAACATCAGGGGAATGTCACAGCATCGATGGTTTCGAGCGTTTACCGTGCATGTTTCCCATTGGACTTTCTCCAATCCTATGTCATCATTCACCACACCAACACATGTTCTTTCTCATACCACCCGCACGGACGGAACCACACAGTCGCAAGTAAATCACACATGTCCTCTCAGCCTGAAGTGGTTGCAGTGCTATCGCTAAGTGCTGAGACTAATTTCTGTAATTGCGTGCGGCAAAACCTCCGACCGCCGAGCAGTGGTTTCCTACGCGTGCAGCTTCTTTTTGAATTAAAGAGCTTTCTCTGCTTCGCTGCTACCTTTGTGCGGCATGGAAGGAGTTTCAAGTGGCAAACCGTGCAGCGGACGCCAAATGCGAGCGTAAAAATAAACCACCTAAAAATTAATGTGCAGCGCCGCCGCTGCCGACTCTGAGCTGAGTGCATGTGGCTGTACGCGGGTGCAATCTGGTCCGGTCATGGCAGCGATCGCAAAGACAGGAAGGACGAAATTGTGCGCAAAACACGAATAACAGACATTCACTGCGCTGTGACTCGTGTGCGCCGGGTGAAATATGATACCCAAGCAGGTGATCGTGTCCGTGTTTTACGCACCAGTTCGATCGAATGATGTCCGATGTACGCCGCGAAGAATCATCTCGGGAGATGCAGCATTAGTCAATACGGTGGGATGAAGTTATCGATGTGGAACATCTCACTTTCAAGTCGGATGCGTGATGCGAAGAAGATTGTGGTAGATAAGAATCGAAGTTTGAATTTGGTGGTTGTGCTGGGTCATCAGTAGATGAGCCGAGGGAGGTGAGTTTTGATAAGGAAAGGAGTAAAATTTTACGACTTACCCAGTGTCCAGCACACTCATGAAATGTGTACAGTTATGCATACACTTAAACGTTCGTTAATAGTTTGCTGAACTAATACTGAAGGTAATTAATATGTTATGATGAGCAAATGAGCTAAAGGTATTTCGAGGTGCTAGAATCACCATTTTACATTGAACCATAATTACGTCCAAGGAACGTATATATCCTATGTTCTCTCTATAGTCATATAACTGGCCCTAGCAAATTGTCTTAGCAGAAGATCACTTCATCATTACGAATGATACAATATATTGCTGGTCTGACAAATACGACGCGACCGTATACCCCAAGGGCGCCCAGGAGAAGTCATTTGTTCTGGTCGTTATTTACTACTACCGCTACAATGAGGCTATAACTACAACTAACACACGTAGAAACGTTGGACTGGTCGTCGCATTGGGAGGCACTTAAGATTTTAGAGCTTCTTCCGTAGTTGGGCACGGTGAGTTTTATGTATATATGTTAGGCTTTTTTCCCCTCCGCCTCGGCCTGCTTTGACTGCCTAATGGCATTCTCCTATAACTCATCGGTTTCGTTCTGTTTTACGCCGTTCTGTCGCGTCTTCCGACTTTTTTTTCTCTGCCATCTGGCAGGCATCCCACACGGTGGCTCTGGGTCGTTCGCATGAGCGGGAAGAAAAGAATTCCCCGCTAGTTGCTAGTTACCAGGCGCACTGTGCCCAAGTGTCGCCTGTTTTTAGGTTCTTTTTTTATTCATTCGAACGTATGTTTTATTGTGACCATTTCCCGCGGAAACAAAGCAAGACATTTCTCCCGGCAATTTGTACGTACCGCTTACGAACCGACAAGAGGCATCGAGAGTTGAGAGGACAAATCATCTACATCTTCGAGCAAATAGAGACATCGGGGAACAGGCTAGAGCCTTCTGTTAGTGCTGCCGTCGCTGATGATGAGAATGTCGGAGCTGATAATGAGCGCCATCATCTGCGCGGTGACACTTCAGAGCGAAGGGGGAGTTTTATGGGCGTCAAGTCGAATGTCAAACCGAGTCCGCATTGTCAGCGTCCGGCTGGCTGTTGATTGGAAAGAAATTAAAGTGTCAGTTAGGACCACTTGACAGCGTTTCCGCACCCTCGGTGGGTGAAATTGAATGAGGGCTATAAAACTGTCCACACCGTGTGACAGGGTTACGGAGCTTCGTGAAAGACATATGAGCCCGTGGCATGCAATCGAAATGCGCGAAAAGCGCCATACTGAATTGATTGGTTGAAGCTTTCGAGGCGAAGAAACGAGTGAACCCCGCGGTGATAGGGCCGATGGTAAAGGATTTACGACCGAGAGTTCCATCTGGGGAGAGGCTTACAATTTGCTAGCATATCGCCAGAAAACTCCCTGCCGCAAGTTTCGTATAGCGTATAGCAACACTGCTTTCCGGAAACAGGCGGGGCTCGGAATATCGCCCTCAACCGGGAAGGAACATTTGGACATTTTAATTAACGAAGGTCGGGGTAACTAACGGTGTGGCCACTGCGCACGCTCCCGTGTGGGAGGGAAAACTAAAATATGGAATCGGGAGGGTGCAAATGGCTTAGCGTTTTTCGTGCCAGCAAAGAGGGGGACGCGCAAGGCGCGGGTTCGTCGTAGCACAATAATTTGTGGCATTAAATGGGCCGATGGCATGCGGTCGAGTCGTAAGACAATTTGTTGGCCATGCTGAATAGTTTAGCTGACGTACGCTCGCGCGCCTAGTGGTTCGAATGTTGTGCAATGAGTATGTTTTCGATGTGGAATGGAGGAGCAGCAAAGAAAGAGCGAGAAGAATGAATTGGTGTAATGGTTGCCCAAAACTGACCCCGACCACGCTCCGGGGAAGCAGCGCACCCACGAACACCCGGGTGCTACTCGAAAGTAGCGTTCCGTAAGCTACTTTTGGCGATTAATTAACGTTTCTTAATAAGCTTCCTAATTTGGCAAAGTCGCTTGGGACCGACCGTCGTGGGTTTTTGGAGCGGGTACGGGAAGCAATTTGGATGATTAACTGTAAGCTTCTGTGCTGATGGAACGCACAGCACTGTCAGCCTTCGGTGCCCTTTGCCGAGTGTCCCACGTAGCAAAATGAATGAAGAAACTCCCGGATAAAATTTTCTTCAATTTGCAGCACGAAAAAAGCTTCCTCCGCCACCGCACCGGTTTCGCATTCGGCGTCGGCTGTCAGGATGTGGATGGGTTTTGTGCGGGAAGATCGATGCGAAGCTCGCGTTTGAAGATGCAATTAAAAGCAAACTGACTGCCCATCTGGAACCCTGCATGGACGGGAAAAGCGACGCTTATCGCTAACCGAAGCTCTGGTTCGGGTTAAGATGTTTTTTTTTCTTTTGGAACGTTTCATCACGGGCACCAGAGGAAGCTCATCAATTTTGCACTTTATTGGTGCCAGAAACATTGTACTTGGGTCACTTTTGAAAATTGTTGCTCCCCGTTTACTGTGCGGTGGCGGAGATTGTGTTTGGAAGGGAAGAGGTTGATTCAGGTGAATTTTTAGTAGGCGGCGTACCGTGCATCTTCGTTCTTGGCATACATTTGTTTCAAAAAATTAAATACAAAATACATGTCGTATTTGAATTTTACTTTATGTTAGTGCATAGCAAGTTTCTAAGTAGCAAATTTATTTTAATTTTAAATTAGCCGAACATCAATAGAACTAACAATTTTCATTAACGTATCAATAAATACTAATTTAAACAATTTTTCACGAAAATATTGTTGGACAACAGTACTATTCTTTAGCAAATCAGTTACAGTTATTATATTTCTTCTTGGTAATTATGAAATCCACTTAACAGATCTTATTTCAGCAAAAACACACAAAATTTCGGTGATAATCTGGTGTTTTAGTAGAAAACCTTATTTTATTACAAAAAAAACGCTATAAGAATTTACACCAACAGTAGGCAAATATTTATTGCAAACATTATTTTAGTGATATGTACAAATTTATTTAAATAACGCTTTTCTTAAAGCATTCCATAAGGTAGCCTAAACTTTCTGGTAATGGTTTTTATAGCTATAAGTTGAAGGCAATGAGTATATTGAACAAATATATGCTCAATGTGTTTCGAAATAATCGAACTATGCCTGAAAAAATAGCTTAATTGTATGGCTACTTTTTACTCAATTTTAGATAAAATTTGTATCCATTCGACCTTAATTAAACCATCCGAGAATCATTTCTCCTACGAAACAGTGCAATCAATTTGTCAAAATCAGTGTGCCACTTTACACGGTCACTTACCTCTTTGACATTGACTTACGTGACCCTCTTAGAAGCGATACCCTTGGGAAGTCAATAAATCATCATTTCCGGCAGGGTCACGAATATCTTTCCGTTTTTGGCTTTTAGCAGTGTTTGCTTTTCTTTCACTGCTTAGTTAGCACGGTTGCAGAAAGTGTGCATCCGAAAAACACACACCCTGTTCTCTCAGTCACCCGTAATTCAGGTAGTCCGGGTGTGGTGAATGAGTGTTTAAGGTTTATTCACGTTGTTTTTTTTTCGTTTCCCGCTTGGGGTGGATTTTTGTATCGCTTCCACGCGATCGTCTAGAATCTAGCGCGTCCGTACGTAACTTATCTGGCAGGTATGATCTTGAAAAATCTCAAGTGGCAGATCGATTGTACCGGTCTGGCTCCGATTTATTACGGGATCTGATGCTAGGAGTACCGTCTGGGTCGTACGGTCGTTCGGTTACGATCCGAAGCAGTAGCGTTGGCGTCTGTTCTGCGATGTTACATTCGTGGGTATGCTCGGAAGGAGCACACCAGGCATGCAGGTAGCTAGGATGTGTAGATTGCGTACCGCAACCCCGTGGAAGGTTATCTGATGCTTGCTGCCTAATCCTCGCAAGCCGGTGGCAAAAAGGGGTTAGGCCGGAGGGACGGCCCAATGTTGATGTTGTTATTGAAAAGCAGGCTCAAAATATTAGCGCTATTAGATAAGTGACTTTCGTTGTACAAACGGTCGGCAGAGTGCTTCTGGTGTTTTTTGGTTTGTGGTTCGAAGTAAGCCTGGAAATGTGGAAGCAGAAAAGGCGAGCAGAGCGATCATGTCCAGGCTCTTGGGTTCAGAAGCTACGTTCGTTGGGAAGTCATTCATTAGGAAAGCAGATCAACGGTGACGTTGATGACAGGTTCCCGTCCAAACCGGTGTGGACGGAGTGATTGATGTGGAAGATGCTGCTGACAAGGGGAAGTCGTGCGCTGCCACACGTTGCTCCCACTTTCCCGTCACCGTCGAAACGACAGTCGGCTATACACTCCGACGCCGGTCGCATGTTGACAGATATTGGGAATTCGGTTGATCTTCGACGGTGTGTGCATGATCCCGTGGTATGCCCGTAATAGGCTTAGCAAGATACGGGACGAGCAGCAGTTGTAGCGCCAGCAGCAGTGTGAGCTTGCGGTTTTTACCTGACCGTCTTAAGGTGTAGTGGCGCTGCATCCACCGGGAGCAAATCAGTGAGTGCTGCTACTTCAGCGCTAATGTGGGAGCACCCACGTGATGCAGGCTTAGGGCGATGCGCACCGCCGATGGATGATTGATGGATGGACGAAGTTTCGGATGAGATGCGATTAAGTCCCAGTCGTCGCGTCGCCTTTTATCCTCGTTTTGCGGTAATGAATATTAGGTGTAAATGTCATTCGAAGCGGACTACCACTAGCGAGATGCGGTTTTGCTGGGCGCGTTTGTTGTGCTGCGTGCTTCCGATACGGTTGAGTTGGACTGAGCTGCTCGGAATGCTGTGTGGTATCATAAATCACGCGACTTGTTGAACGACCTGACGAGAACGCAATCCCCACCGCTGACTAATAAGTCACGGTGTCAAGCAATGAGATGGGAACACATGCGCGATGCTAGGCTGGTGTTGTAGCTGCTCGATCGTAGTAGCAGTGTAGCCACATTTGTGTGCAATCTCTGCTTGTTTAGCAACGTCGAGTAAAACGAGTCTGATGGCTGGCTGGTTGGTTCGTTGGTTGGTTGGTTGGTTTGCCGATGCTTAAACTTGCAAAAATTTATGGTCGACCGGTAAACCTGCTGCGGGCGTATGAAACCAGTAGGAGTCGTCGGTCGGATTTGTTGAAGATTTGTGTACGTCCATAAAAGTTCTTCCTGGCGCCCTTCCGCCTCCGTTACCTCGGGCTCAGTCCCGCCGCACTGCAAGACGCATTGCATCCAGGTACCTGATCGATGGCGTAATGTTGAAGCGACGTGAAATTTTCTCATAACTGGTTGGTCTTCTGCCATTGCAAGTGGCTCCTCGATGGAGGACGTCGTCGGCTGGTCGTGCACTGCGTTTCGGTGCTCTCGCCGTGGAACCATGTTTGCGAGGATAAAGCACTTCCATGTATCAAGCTGCGCGTGTATGCCACATGCTCGTATGGTTCGGGAAAAGGGACATTCGGTGTTGATCGAGGACGAGCTGGGCCACGAATCCGAAGCATTTCGGGTAAGGCGCCAGCCAGTTTTCGTACGCTACGTGCGAGCTGAGTGAATGTTCACTTGAAGTACCTTTTGCCTGCGTGCCAGTACTTATGAGACGAATCATTTTCGCTCGGTTTGCTTTCTTTCCGTTTCGCAGCATCGTTGCTGCTTGGTAGTTTGTCGTATGGTGAGCCGCGTGTGTGTCTGGATGAAAAATATACTGCTGCAGCATTGGGGAGAACATAACAGAAATGGACGACATGGTACGCGAATGTTGTCCAAAAGGCAGCATAATTTCGTGGGAACATGAGTCGTTCGAGAGTTTGCTAAATATATAAATATAAATCGTCTCATAAGACATATAAGAGCGAGCATTACTAATTTATATAGTGCTTGAATGTTTGTTAGCTTATAAGGTCAAGGATTTGAATATTTCTCCGTTGATGCATATTGTTTTTTTGCTATAACCTTTAAAAAATGTGACAATATATGTGTTTTGAATCATTCAATAAGTGATTTTGGTGTTTTATAAACGTGGCTGCACGGTATATGAATATTTCTTGATAGTAGTTTAAAAACATTTCAAGCGATCCATTGCAACAGTTGTTGCTTTCAACAACTTTCTTAACTTTATTCGTTGTCATTTATTGATTTTTATTTAACTTTTGTACAACAACATTAAAAGAATCGACCCATATTATAATTGAAAATAACGCTACATATATAAACATTAATTTATTCACCGCCTAGCATTTGAAATATCAGCCATTCTTCTGCCTTTGAAATATGATATTATATAGAACATATAGAAAAATTGTAAAATAATGTTCCATAAAACAAGCGCACCGTATTCCATTATTGAGACGAAAGTGGAACAGAAGTGGAATGCCCCAAATATTTTTTACCGAATTTTAAAGACCATGTGACTGAAGATTAGGTTGATGTGCCATTTTCCGCATGGAAAACGTTGGAACCACAGTCTTTAGACTGACGGAACTTGGGGAGCTTCACATCAGTACAGTGTGGAATGAATCATAGTTTTGATGCGGATAAAAAAAATATTACAAAGAGGGTAAACATAACTCAACCAAACACAGTTGCGGGCCTGGTCTGGACGTCAAAAATGTCTGTTTGCTGTTACGGGTAGACGGGCGTTTCCAGACAGACGGGACTTATAAATTTTAATTGAACATCTCAATAATGCGTCCGAAAATGATGATGTGCTGCTCACGCCGGTCGACGTCGGGCCAACCATTCAGCTGGATGGATCTGGACAAAGAACACTTCGGGGCACATGCGCATTGCCAACGAATGGCTCGGTAGTGTCCAAGTTAGCAGATGAAAATAGCTCCTGGCCACCGTGGCGATGTTGTGGGTGAATAGAGGAATGAGCTCATCGACGGTTCGGAGTGAGAAGATGGACGTAAAGTATGAAATTCTGTATTTTTTCCACTCGTTATTTTGGCTGATGAGCTTCAGCGACTGCCGGGAAAGCAAAATTTGTGAGCGGTTGCAAATCGGGTTAATATATTCCTTAGTTTCCGGCTTCATTTTGACCGATCGAGCGAATGCATCCAGAATTGATCGTTAGTCACTGTGAAGAGCGTTGCAGTTCCTGAAAAAAAAAAATGCATGCAGCTCTTTGTGAGCTCATAAATTTCCATTCTTAATAATAACTCATGGCTCATAAGAGATACAAAGCTGGTTCGTAATGTCGAACGAACGATCGGGCATCCGAGATAAAAGTGGGTGGAGTCCACTTAGATCACCAAAATGCAACTAAAAAATGCTCCACCAGTTAATATCACGAGCACGTCAGTTCGAGGTGTTGCTCTTTCCGCAGCGCAACCGGACTTTGACGTGAAAACGATTGTGTTTCATCCATCGACCCTTTGGTATGTGAGAGCTGGTTTAGTAACGAAGATTGGTGAGCAGAATTTCAAGAGCATTTTTGTACAGTTCGTACATTTTGGTTCCACCGTAAGGCTTCTCTACACTTTTAATTGCACCTCTCGTCGACATTTAGTCGATTTTTTTCATAATGTAATCGCTTTTCTTAAGTCTCGCTCAGATTTAATTAAAGAATAATTGTAACAAGATGAACGATTAAAAGGCGCAGAAATGTAGCAAATTGAATCATGAATTGAGCACATCATGTTTTTCACAACGGAAACGGAAGTGCGAAAATTTTCGTTAGGGCTGAGTTAAGAAGCGTGTAAATTCTTTAACAGAAGCTTAGCTTGTACTTGTAAAAGCATGGAATGGGAGGTAAAATGGAACCATTGTTTTATTTATTAGCTTGGAAGTGAACAGAAAATAACTACACTGTACATTTTTTGTAGAAGGATTTGATTGAAACTGTAACAAGAGGCTTTATAATTGCATCCATTTCAATGTTATTGTATTTTAATGGCTTTTTAAAATAAATAAAAATAATGAGGACAACGAACACTAATTAGTCGAGTTGTACACTGATTGGTCTGTCATTTCTGTAGAAATGTGAGTAGATTACATAAAAAGAATATAAAAATACTCATATTGTTCAAAATGTATCGTTTTATGCGCTGTTCTCATGGCTGTCGCTTCCTTTGATCTTTTTGGGGAGTCTTAAAGCGAAGTGCTGTTTTGTTATACAGAAAAAGCTTTCAGCTACTTTCGTTACTCGCCCGGAAGCGGTCAGAAGAAAAACGAGTTGCTCTTGTTCGACGCCCTGTTCACTCATCCATCAGCATTCCGACCAGTTGAATGTGACTGGCGCCGCACCAGTGGAAACTTTCTCCGTGGGATTTGAAGATTTCCTCCACATATCTGCTACACCAGATCGGGCGATTTCCTATGATCTCTTGACAACTTGCTGATGCTGATGACATCAACGGTGCATTCCCTGAGCGGCCGAGAGCCCAATAAATAAAAGCCTTCGATTAACAAGATTCCGAAACGATTTGTATCTTTTTTTCTTCTTCTATGCTGCGTCACACAGAACGGCGCCGAGCTATCGTCGAGCTGGCGACAAAGATGATCTTAAGATTTTCCGTCGGCAAACCACAAAGCCAAGCCCGAAATGTCACCAAGCCCGAAGGGTTACCCATCGCGATGGCACTTTCTTTCGGATGTTTCGGTTCTGGAGGGAAATATGTTTTGTCTTGCTTCTTCCTCCAGCTTCCTTTCGAACTGTTTTAATATGAGAAAAATAGTTTGAAATAAAGGGAAAAAATGAATAAAACCCTTACATCCGGGGTACTCGTAGGCAATCGGAAAGTAAAGTGATTAGTTTTAAGAGAAAGACAGCCAGATAGAGAGAGCGAGAGATATTGAGTGAAAGAAGAAAAGAATCAGCCGTGTATCGACGTAGGATTGAGGAAGAAGTGTGTCATTTTTATAGAATAAAAAGGAATAGATCAGAAGAGTGAAAGAGAAGGATGCTAGGGCAATATTCAAATGACTGTAACTTTTTCCTCACCTTCGTTTTTCCTCACTTCTCCAAGCGTGTGCATCGGGAAACAGGAGTTGGGTAAAATAAAAATTTCCACTATAAACACGTTACAAGTCTATCCGAGACAGAGCAAACGCTAGCGTTCTACATCGTTGGAGCGTCCGATCAATCACGGGGGTTGGTTGAGAGAATTTCAAGTCGGAATATTGTGTTGGAGGAGGTTTGGCTCTCCACAAAGCTAGGAATTGATATATTCGGCAGTTTTACGATCGTCGGCAATCTTTGGTCTCACTTAAGTCGCGATCGAATGGAGAGAATGTTTGTCAACGCTTTCCGTAGACCTCGTGGCGGGTCTGCCCGTTTTATCCACCTATCTGCGTCTGATCAATCTCGGGGGAACGTTTCATCTGCTTTATCGATTTCGTATTGAGCTGGTGTTTGTGAGGCCCGGCTTGGCTTGGCACGGCGGATGAAACCGAAATCAAAGAAAGATCACCTCCGGATCGAGGTGACGCCTCTGGACGCCCATCGTTCAACCGTCGATTAAGCATATTAGGGAGAGAAAGAAAAGATGCGCCGGAATGAATTGAGCAAACCGAAATCCTATTAAACGAGTCACATTCACGCGAGACGCCATTCGGAATGGGTCGGCTTCTATCTGGGAGGAAAACAAACATTAAGGAAATTAATTGCAGTGATTTAATTTGTATAGATATTTCTTCCGTGCAGTCCCGTGACTGTAGGATCCGGCCGGGCAACAGTTTCTTTCGGTTCCCTTCGTACCATCGTCGGTTTTTGAGCAACCGCAGAGTTCTCCAATTCACATCCTCCCCTTACCTTGCGTAATGGATTCTGATCGCGATCGCGTCATCAAGCAGCGACCGGACCGTGATCGCACAATCTGGTGAAAGAAATATTTGGTAACATTTTTCAAATTTGTCGGCACGTTTGCCTGGCCCTGAAAGCTCAATATTTATCTGGCGTGACGGCTGCGGCGGTCGCTCGATTTTTTATTCCCACCAATGAAGTCAATATTTTAAGTAATTGGTTTTTTGTTGCTGCCTTCGCTCTATTTTTCACACCATCGAAGTTGACGGGATTTTAAATATACTTCTTTTGAAAATACTCTACCATTATCTTTTCTTAGGCTTCTTGAAGAAATTTGATAGAAAATAGCTTTGTGGTTCGTTGAATACACTAGCAAATGAATGAATTCAGCAAAGAAACGAATATTTATTCTTAGGTTTGTTCTGTAGTTTCGTAGCGCCAACAAAATAATCAATACAAACATTTAAAAGGTAGTACGGAAACAAAATAAAGAAACGCCAGTACTGACGCAAAAAAAAATCACAAAATAAAAGTTCAGGGAACGGCACAAGAACAAAAGGAATGAAAACAAAACAAAACAAAACAAAACAAAAAAAAGTTGCCGGCACTTACGACCAACGACCGCGCCGTCGTCGACGCCATGCCCATACGCCATGTGACCATATAAAACATACAATTTCCATTAAAATCAATAAATGATCGAGTGCTAAATTATCATATAATATGCATTTTGTCGTTTCCGTCTCGCTTTCGGTGCGTCTCCCGCCCGCCGTTTCGCCTTTCCAAAACCGCCGCTCACAAATCCGAAGTTCGTCCGAGAGCAATTTTGCATTGTCCGTGGTGGAAAAATCGTTGCCTTTAAGCCAACGCTGCGATGCGCTTCGCTCGCTTCCTGCTCCTTCCTTCCCCTATTTGCCGTCGCCGGATCACATTTTGTTCTTGCTTGATTGTGCCGGCCAGCGCCCGGGTTGGCACGGCGATGTCGATAACTTTCGCTGCAGTGATCAATCTCGTTGCGGGCACTTTTACGTTTGCCGCCAATGGATCCGGGTCCGTCAAGATCACAGCTCGCCCCGGTGTCGATCTCGTGGCGTTGATCGTGGCGATCGTCTTCAGCGTCGAAGCGAGAATCGATGCTGAGCGCGATGCAAATATGAAGCGGGTGTTCGTGCGCTGTTCGGCTGTTGATGTCCTTTGCGGTTTTATGATTTGCGGTGGTTGCAACGCAGAACGGCGTTGGTATAGGTACGCCGCGCGGGTGCGCGGGTGTTTCTCCAGCCACCCATCCGTCCCGTGCTGGTAGCAGAGTGACGATGGCTCCGTCCGACCGTTGATCGTCGTTGGCACTCGTCGTAAAAGCCCTGGTCTTAAGTACGCCATAATATACGGTTATGGGGGTCGTAAAAATGTCTCATTTGCAAATGAGTCAATGAGTGAACGATGGGAGATTACGGTGGAGCTGAGGGCGAACTCGAGCGGGGCCGGTTGGGGCTGAGGAGTTTGCTGTTTCAAAAGCAGAGGGTTTTGTCCGAACCGTGTAGAGCCGTGAATCAACGAAAAGCTGTATCGAACCTCGAACCGTCGGAAGGTAAGCCTGCGTTGACACTAACGGGAATCAGCATAGTGAATTAATTAATCACAACACAGAAACCGAAACCGAATTCGCACCATAGGCCTTTTCATTGCGATGGTCAAATGTCTTATGAGTAGGAACTAGTTTTGATCGATCTTTTTGGTCGTTTCGATCATAGCAAGTACATTTCATTCTATGTTATTCAGTTATATTTTCAAGCTGTACACATACCTTGTTTATAAAATGTGACCGTCTCGCACATCGAGCGTCTCCCACTGTTCCTTACCCCCGACCCGTATGCGTAGTGGATGCTGGTGAGGAAATATTTGAGATGCTTCGAATTTGGCTGCGACCACGACAAAACAAACAAACCAACAACAAAAGAGGAAAGCCGACACCTTGTTTTAGACCACCTCTTCCCTCGTCAAGAATGTGCCGTGCGTCTCCCACCAAAGTGAATCCCTCTCGATCTGCCCCCAACATTCATTGTACGATTCGCGCGATTGTGCGTTAGTAGCATCGGTAGTGGAATCTTTACGGTGCGTTACGTCCAACTATATCCATACGAATGGTCTCTAGTGCAGAAATGTCGAGCACGTATAAATAGATCGAGTTTTCGCTGCCGCGTGTTTAGGGGCAAAAGTAAAGATTATTCCCCCGGCAATGCTGCAATCGTAATCCGTTGATGGACATATTTATGCTAGCGCGTGGACTCGAAAGCTGGCCGACTCAAGGTGGTAGTGTCGTGTTCGGTAGACATATTGGCTGGGACAGTTCCTGTGCTTCAGTGTGCGAGTGAATGTGTCGAATTTGCATAAGGAATTGGCTACGCTCGCTGAATCAATTAGGGGAAGTTTCATTTCGGAGTTCGCTTCTTCGGTTCCCGGTGGTCAGGTGGCACCGTGTGGTGAGACGAAAGGGAGTGATTTAAGATGATTTAATTACTGCTGTGGTGTCGAGTCCGGCTAATGGATGCCGACGCCCGCGGGCTAGGGTTTGGAAGGTCTGTGGGGTAAGTGCGTGTCGAAAAAGCTGCATACATAATTTTGGAACGGAAGCCCGAAGGAAATCGAAATCGAGCGAGGTTGCATGCATGCGCTATCACAAGGATCGTGGGGCCCTCCCAGCGTGTGCGCGTCGATTAGGTGACAGGGATGCGCTTCTGATGGGGGCTGCTTGCTCAGGTGGTTGTCCGAGCCACTATCGTGCCGCGCGGTTCACAACGCCGCCTAATCGAACTTCAAACCCCGCTTTGCCGAAAGACAAATGGGCGGTCGGATCGATCGACGATGAGTCCGTCGCGATGTTTAGCGTTACCGGTGCGGTTGACAGGTGATCGATTGAGGCAGACTCAAAGGTGGATCGAACACGGCAGCGGAATGGTTGTCCCTCGCCCGTCGATGGCTAGCTTTTGTGGAGCACATCTTCAACACGGTCGTCAATATGGAGCACGGCGCTCAGTGGAGCTGACCGGTTGCACGGATTTAGCAATAGTTGGCTTGGGTAGCCTTGGTGACGGGCGATAGTTGGAATAATTTTCCATCTTCCAACAAACAACAAAGAGCAGCGGCTTTCCAATCTGTGTTCTGCAAGAGTGATCGGAGCATTGCTAAGTTTGTTTGTTTAGCAATCGTTAATTGGAGCAGCTTCAAAGATATGCAGGAGGAAAGTTGTTGAATGCGCTAGGATTTGTTTGAGGTTGAGCCATGGCAAATAAATTCCAAAATATTGTTGGGCAGCGTATCTTCAATCGCATCAATGTTTTTCTTATATTTTAATCTTTTTTGGTGTATGTTAACATTGCATACAGAAAGGATGAATGTTGTTTGAAATGTGATGTTTAGAGTAGCTATTTCAAATTAGGGTTTTCTAAACTTAGGACATTTCATTGAGTAGCCAATGTTAATGTTTTTGAAGGAGAATCAGTAGGAAATATAAAAAATATATTTGACAAGTGTAAGAAACCATGTTTCATTTTTGACAATTTTCTCAACAATAATTTTGCTCTCAAGGTACTCCTGCTCTGTCGGCTTTATCCCATGCATAAATCGGGTTATGCATTACGCGATTCTAATTTTTTATAATGTTCCTGTCTCTAAATTGACCATATTTGATACATCAAATGTTTGATGTCCGGCAGAATAAAAATCATTTGAGCCAATAATCAAGTTTGGCAGTTGTTAAAAAACACCGACGGCAATACGAGTTAATGGACGATCGTAAAAACGTAACGATCGTAAGATACCTATCTTAATCAGTATTTCGTTCACCTGTGTGTATCGTTGTTTGGTATCGAATTGCTCGAATTTAGTTGTCACCCTTTACGACAAGACGAGCAGAATAAGTTCGCTACTACTTTCCTGGCCATGGCAGTTTGACTCGTATACGTTCGTAATGATTTTATGTAGCTCCTCGTCGATTCCGCTGAACTATTCGTCGGAATGCCAATGGACACGGTCGTAAAAATCTTGTTTGTAAGCTTCCGGTACGGGCTCCGGTCCACGGCAACTTAAAAAATGGCCGCTAGAAAAAGGAATTCGAATTATTCATGGCCATGGCGCTGTTCCATTTGTTACTTCGGGACCGATGGGGAGGGTATGGGAGAAATGGAAACACTTCAAAAGCAACCGAACCGAGACCCAGAATTGCGCGCATATTATTCAGCTTCTAATTTGACCCCCAAATTCCCCTGTTGTGCTTGAGACGTTCGGCCCAGGTTCAAGCGTTGAGATTAAAAATTCCGAGTAATTCAAAGACGGGTAGGAACTGCTTCTGCTTCTGTTCCAGTTTGTTACACCTCGCGCCACAATCTGATGCTATCCGTGATCGGTACATTTTCTAGGAATTTCCATGACACCAGGCTGCCCGGTATTGCAATTGCCCGGTTGGGGTTCGGGAGTTCCAGCTTTGAATGAAGATCTCTCGACAGTTCCCGGAATCACACATTAACGGGTTTGATTGCGTAGATTGGTGTATCAGATAAGTTAATTGCGCTTTTTGGATCGTAAAAATTAAGAAATCACTTCGAATCACTCCACCAGCCTACCGCCGGGGAGTTGGCAAGCTGTTCTATAGGAATGATAAGAGTTTTATTTTTCGCTGCTCCTATAGCTGGTGATCATTCATCCAAAATGGTTGGAGAAAATTGTGTTGAAAAATTATCTCCATACCGCCCCACCTTGAAGGCAGGAAAAATTTGACGCATGAAGTGGAAAAATGGCGGCTCAATAAAATCGCTCCCCAGCCAGTTATGATCACAGTCTAATTCTAATTCTAAAGGCACTCGACGAGTTGTTTTGGGGCTTGTTTTCTTCGTTTTACGACCCGATACCCAATGGGCGTATGCGCGGCAAGTGTGGTAGTGTTTCGCTTCACTCTCCGACCGACTGACTCGTTTGCACGTTTTTGGTCTAGGAAATGATGAGGGTTATAAAGTTTCGCCGATGGCGCAAGTCATAAAACTGTTCCTTTCGTTGGTGGTGTTATCGGCCGAATTTTACGACTTGCTGATAGCGCTAGCGTAGCACTTTCGTAGGAGGCTGGCACGTATTGTTAAAAGTAGGAGAGGGCGGTTTTGTTTTATATTCAATTTGAAGCAGTCTTTTTTGACGAATTTGAGTTGCACACTGGCGGGATCTTTTATACGGCGGATGAACGATGGTTCATAAAGTTATGAATACATTGCCTTTTCCCAGGGCAAAGCGAATGACGGGCAAATCAAAAAGCAATAAAATTTAAGAATATTTCTGATGTATCGACATTAGAGTGGCTCTCATGCAGTTTTGAAATTAAGAAGGGAGGAAAATTAATTTTTAGAACTATGCTTGTGAATGCACTTAGATTTTATACGATTTATCTCAACATGATAATGTCGATGTATGAAAAGTGCCTGGTTATGTTGTGGTTTGAATGCATTTATTAAGTGTTTGATATTTATTCATACTTGTGTAAAATGTATCATTGGTTTAGTTCGCATAATCTCCTACTGTGTATCTGTTAAAATCGAAAATGTTGTAGAAAAAATATTTTCTAAGGTAATACAAATGAAATAGTGAAGCTTTGGTGGTTTTAAATATGTTTTGTGAAGTAAGCTGTTCAGTTTGCTTAGATTAATTCATTTTTATTGTTGTATGCAATTTTATTTATAAATATCTTGCAACTAGCCAAATATAGATGTGCTAAATACTATCGAAATGTTGACGATTCGGAAAATTTGACTATACAATTTGGTAACATTAAAGGCGCAACATAAGAAATTTAAAAATAAACATAGAGAGGGATTAGAAGGAAGATAGCAATATGACTTAGTCAAAAAAATCTCCTTCGGAAAATTCCTTCAGGAAAACAATAACAACATTAACACATAACAACATAACAATAATAACATCAACATTTGTGATATTGAATGTAAGTATGATTTTTTCTTCTAACATTCAAGTTAACTTGTATAAGTTTCAAGCTCGTAACCATGTTAAAATATATTTATATTACGCTTAAATGTTTGTACCAACCAAGCACTTGGGAGGAAGAATTTTTGCTACGTTTAATGGCCTGAAATAAAAAGGCCTGTCTTATTGGAGGGCAACATGCAAAGTCAAACTGGTTGTTTTGAAACTGATGGAACATTTTTTAAAGGATTATAATTTATGATCGCAACTGTGCACAATAAATTATCTGCCAGCAAATTTCTCGTTGGTTAGGAGAATGTGTCAGTGCACTCCGTGCTAAAAAAAAGTAAAGTAACCCGTGGTATAAATTGTACAAATGAAGAAAAAAAGGTAAACAGGATACCGCAGGAACGTTTACAAATACGAACAACCGTGAACGACGCTTTCTACGCCATCATTGGCTAGTTTCAATCCGGCGCTCCGGTGTATCCATTCGATCGTTGTCTGTGCTCACGAGAAGATGCAAGGCGTTTTCGTTCAGAAAAACTTAGCTGAGTGCAGGCGCGAAGTGTGCGGAAGTTAGGGAATCTTCATCTTTCATCGCATTTATAGTCGATTCCGTCGTGCCTTTGGTTGCTGGTTATATTTCGTGGCCGCCAAGAAACGAATCGGTGCAAGGGGATCGGGAATAAAAGCGATACTCTCCTTAATCCCTATGGTCAGCTCTGTCGTACGCCCGTACGCAGATGGTGAAGAAGGACTGAGAAGACTGTTTCATTCCTCTTTCGTATCTCGTCCGGATCGTGGCCGAATGATTTAGAGGGATCGCGATCCATGCAATCCCAATGGCGCGATCGTATCCAACCGTTCTTATTGGTGGAAAGGTTGGCTGCCGCGAGGGCTGTTATGCTTGCAGTTATGCTGCCCTCTCGAGATCAGTAGATCGTACCAGGGCAAAAAGCACGCTTAATGTGGAGGAAAACGAACACTTACCTTTGTTGCTGGAGAAAAAAGATCGTTCGAACGTTGCCGAGAAAGAGCTGGTGACAGGCACAAAACCAGGCAGTCCATAGTCCATTGCAGCGGCAAATATTCAGTAGGCGATCAGCTTTCCGGAAGTTAAAAAAATAAGAGGAGCACCACCGCGAGGGCTCACGTACAACCAGATACCTTCTTTCTCCTTGCTACGAGATGCCAAACGAGAGACTTCTTGAGACTTCACCAGCTTTCTGAAGGAGCAGGAAAGGGCACCGAATCGAGTGGCGCCTTGCATTTCGATAAGAACCCTAATGGAAAGAATCTGTTTTATGTTGGAACGCCGCGGCGAGACACCACCGCACACGTTCGCTTTTTGTTTGTCTGCCTTTGCCGTTTGTATCGTGCGCCAAACATTTATCGGTGCTTCGATTGTCAGACATTGAACGTGTTTTGAAGGGCGAAGGAAGTAGCCACGCACTGAAAAATATTCTGCACTACGTGCCCGATTGGGTGCATTTTTTATGGATCTTTGAAAAGACCTGTTTTAAAAGCAGAGAACCTAGTGTTTATGAAGCGACAATAACAAGCTACCGATATAGGGACTGCAAATCTTGGAGAACTTTTTGGGTAATTTGTGGTAATGACGTTCTATTTCAACTTTCGTTATTTGGCAAGTTTTTTTTTATTTTATAACAACTGCCTGTAGTTATGTGAGTACTTTTATGTCTCATAGTTGCTTTAAAAGATTTATATTAATAAATATTTGATTTACTAAGAGGTTGACATACATGGCTCATTTTTCAATGTGAACCGAAAAACAGCCCGTCGAGCTGTAACGTCATTTCATAATGTTATGTATTTCAAAAATGTGGAGTAATGTTGAAGTTATTAAAATAAAACTATTGTTTAAAATTTCTTTAGTAACGGTAACCTATTCGAACGTTGAACCTGCTATTAATTATTGATAATGGATTCCATTTCTTATTCCATTTCTTATTTTGAGCAGGATGAAGTGATTTTTACGATAACCTTAACTAATAATTGAATCATGCTATGCCATCGAAGTGTATATTCTCAAAAGTTCATAAGGAAGTTTTTGGGATACCATTTACAGTTTACATTTGATTTGTCTTTTAGCATAAACCATGTGTTAATGTTAAAAATAGTAAAAATTAAAAATAATACCAATAACATCTATTCAAGTAAAATGAAATGTTTAAGATTGTTTTAGATTTAAAAACGATCAATCGTAATCCTAACATGTAATCCTAATTATAACGTATTAATCCAATGAAACTAATGATAACGACAATTTCGGGATGTTTTTTTTAATACACATGAGGCATTCGTATGTTGTTTTGGACCATAATTTCTTGTTCATCTCACCAGCATAAAACCCTTTTGCTCGTAATTTTCCTTACTCTCCATGAGGATTTTTACAGAAAATAACTCGTTAAAAATGGATGAACTATTTTTTATATTATCCAATGGTGAAGTGTTTTGCGGACTTGATAGTCATAAATTTCCATAGTGATAATTATAGAATGATAAGAAAATAATTAAATTAACTCTATTTGTGTGGATAGTATTGAGTGTGTAAAATAGGAAATAAAATAACACATTATACTCCGCCCATTTTACCGTCGGCTACCGTGATCTCCACCCGCGAAGGCGCCACTGGAAGGCGCTAAAAACACATGTCACCTGTCAAACGCAAACAACACGATAACACAATCTGACGACCAAACGATGGCGAGATATTTATCGTGCTTGATAACGATCTCGTAGCAGATCACGTTTCCCCGTGTCGAGCGTTGTTACGAGCGGGATAGAGCATTGGATTGAGTTTGTGCTACGATAGAAAGCGATACAAACTTACGCACACACACACACACACACACAAACACATGCAAAGAAACAGTGGAAGGTAGTCTTCGAATGAGACAAAAAAGAAGACGGTTAAAGAAATTAAACTTGAGCATGATAGCTTCAGTTTTAATGACAATGGAACAGCAAACCGATCTCGTTGTGTTGGTTGAACGCGTGCCTCATGAGGCTTTGCTGGTGACGTGATCGAAGGATTCGAGAAAAAGAGAGACTGCACAGTCGGTTGAACTTGGCTGTTCTTGGCTTATCAGGGTGGGTGGCATTGTTTGAAGGAAACGGTACAGTTGCCTCCATGCCATGATAAGGAGAATAAATTGCCCCAAACCTGGAGCTCCGGATATGGAACGAGTTTAACGGAAAAAACGAGGGTCTTTAGAAGCAACCCGCAGTTACGCTACGCTACATAAGGGGGAAAAACAAAAAGAATGCGCAAATTCTGTTCCACGGATCCCGACCGGTTCGAACGTTACTAGGTGAACGTTACCGACTTCTCGATCGGGCGCTTCATTTGCCTGATGGTCTTAAAAAAATTAGCGTTTTCGTTGAGCTCAACCATGCATACCGGGTTGTCGTACGCACTGAAGTGCTGAAGTGCTGGCGGATTCTAGACGCAATGAGGCTTATCATAATGGTGTGCTGGTAATGTGCCACTCCAGAGAATAGTGGGGGCGGAAGTTATGAACACAAAACAAGCTTCAAAACAACAATCAGTCAGTCAGCCCTTTTCCCGGACCGAGCTGAAGTCTGCCGTTGCCTGACGGTAGATATGCTGGTACGGTGTAGTTGATCATTCCCTTTCTGGATCGTTATGGGTCGTACTCGTTGGTGTATTGTTTTGTGTCTGGTTTTTGTCATCGCATCATGATGGCATCGGTGGCTGCGCAAAGGCAACAGCGTTTTCTTATCTACTCTCAACCCTCTTCGTATGGAGCCTATCTGGACGTGGTGTAGCCATTTCGCGATAGCAGGACTCAACGAGTGCCAGGAGAAGCGTGTGCCAACAGGAGCATATCTACCCGGTTCGTTGGCAGTAAATAAGCGATAAGGGTAGGAGAAAGGAGCGATCGGCACGAAATACAACATTTAACCAATTGTCGCAAAAAAAAACTTCCATACCCTCGGTTTCACTGCGCGGTTTAAAGCGCGGGTGTGATAAGAGTTGTTTCAGACATTTGCGTGCCGCAATATCACGCCAAAGTGTAATGGCGTTTGTATTGTGGTTCGATTAGCCATTTACTGTACAGCAATCGGGTATCTTCTTCCCGACGTGGCGATCGGAACTCACAAGTATGACAGACGCCAGCTTTCTTGTTACTATACCATCTCCGAGGCTGTACTTTGGCTGGGTCTGACTGAACGCAAAGATAATCGCGTGCGATGCAAAGTGATCGCGGAAATGAACTGTGATCTTTTAACCGAAGCAGCTCTTTCATTGGAGGAAATGGAAATTTTACGTTGCTAATCTTAATTCCAATTTATTGGTCTTTGATGAGCGATTCGGATGCTATTTTCAAGCAATGGGTTCGGTTTGAATTATAACGGCTGTCCGCCAGTCACGACTGGCGTCCGCGGAGAGTTTGCGTGTCATCGTTAGAATGCGGATTTGCGTAGAATGGAACATATTTTTTTAAAGAATTTTCGCTCGAACTGTTATTGGTAACAGTAAGACGGCAGATTTTCAGGAGATGTTTTGCTTCTGAAGATCTTCAACTTTAGCTTTTTGTAGGATTAAGAATGTTGGATACATTTTAAATAGATCATGATCATGAGTATCTATGGTTGGTACAATTTTATTCAGACTGTTGTATTAAAACAACGATTAGACCATTGATGAAAACTCCACGGGAGACGTGTACCAAAACTACTCATGCATGGAAAATTTATTTTTTTTCACATGAAAATTTAAGAAATTTTAAGGCCCAAGTTTTTTGTGTAGAAACATTTCATAAAGATTCTCACTATAATATCGACACCAGTCATCCCGTCTACAGTCCTTTCAACCGAATATTTTTAAGCAACATTTGAACATTTAAAACATCTGTAAAATGCTATTTTAGTATTTTTTTTTAATCTGCCCCAAATTTTAATCTTTTCCCAGAGCAACTTTTTATCAAAAAAAAAATCTCAATTTTCTTTCGTATCCATTATGTTGTTTTAGGTTAAGGTTTACTGTTCAAAATTAGTCACATAACATCAATAATAGGAAATTTGTAAAGTTTCGTAAAATCCAACTATAGAAATATTTGTCATTTTGTCCTGTTATAACTTAATTTTAAGTTTCTGGTTTATTTTAATATTAATTCCAAAAAAATTGAAACCATGGACTTGAAATTATGGATAAAAATTAAATCCATTCCAGCACAAAGTAACATGGGGTTTCGTTAAACTCGTGTAAATTAACTACAACTTTATTCGTAACTTTTCATATTCCTATTCATCACTTACTACTTCACAACAACAAAAAAACAAAGTGCTTAAATACTCACTTGCATTATTGCCAGCAACAAGTTTTGTAACCCTCATTAGTAGTTTATTTCTATTTATGACTCATTCTTACTCATGATCTTCTACATAGATTCTATTTTCAATAACCAATGTGTTGCAAGAGCGGTCTAGTGCAGAGAAAAATGGAAAATGCTACACGAATTTATCATATTTGTCATGAGCACTCGGTTTTTACCCGAGCAAGGCCTCCCACGATGCAGGTGCTTCGTTGGTTTGACCCCCGGTACAGCACATTTGATTGAGGTCGTGAAAATAGTTCACATTCCAGGGCACGACACACACACGACACAAATTTGTTCTCCACGTTCATGTCGCGATCTATGGTCGTGAGGAAAATCCGTACACTCCGTGGCAACCGTGCGTTCCAACAAAATCTAACTGCCCGTTTTTCTTTTTTTTTTGCTCATTTCTCCTCTCGCTTCAGCTAGTTACATCGTGGAAGGGTGACGGAATTCCGGCTTGGATCATGTTTCATACGTCTGCCGCATACTCCGACATGACGGCAGCTGTGGTGGCAACAGGGAACTCCGGTTCCTACCATCAATCCGCGGCGGCAGCCGCAGCAGCAGCCGCCAACGCACCCGTTTACGTGCCGTCGAGCCGTGCCTTGCCCCATTCCCAGTACGGAGCGCACTCGGCCAACTTCTCCACACAAAATGGCTGGCCGACGGATGGATTTGGTAAGTGTTCGCTGCGATCGAGCCGCAACACGCGCAACCAGTTTATTTTTTGCGGCTGCAATTTGCACACCGTTTCTGCGCCATTTTCTATCTGCTTCGAGTTTTTCTCACTCACCACCGTTCACTCCTTTCATGCTTTTTTCGATCTTTTGGCGCCCGGCGAAACCACTGCAGGCACGACGCATACGCAACTGCCACCACAGTTCTACGCCCAGAACGTCATGATGGGTTCGTGGCGCGCCTACGATCCGACTGGCTTCCAACGGACCTCGCCATATGGTAATTTGAAAAAGGTAATAGCAACTAGAGCATACTTATTAACTAAAACACACTTTTCTCTTTCCCTCCCGGTTTTCGCCGTTTTCTTCCCTTCCGTGGCCTTTTTGCAAAATCGTGGCGATGGCTCCACATTCACAATGAAACAAACTCAAATCCAAACATTTCAATCTCTCGCTCGTTCGCTTACTGTACCGGATCCGGTTGCCGGATGGTGCGTACCCTTATTTCAACCCCATGCCCCCGTCTGGGTGCGCATTACCGTTCGCGTATTACAAAATCTTCCCGCGCATCTGCGTATTGCGATTGTTCGCGAAACAAACAAAACTTTTAATAATCGAATTCGAATCGAAATCACAAACACACACAACACGCAGACAGCGCAATGGATTTCCAATTCGGCGAGGGAAGAGAATGTGTGAATTGTGGGGCCATTTCAACACCGCTCTGGCGTCGGGACGGCACCGGCCACTATCTCTGCAATGCATGCGGGCTCTATCACAAGATGAACGGTATGAACCGTCCGTTGATAAAGCCCAGCAAGAGACTGGTGAGTGTGAGTATCCAATTTCTTTCCCATGTTTCTGTTTTTTTTTGTAATTTTATATGTTATTATTATTATAACGATATAGTCATCTTTTCACGGCACAAGGGTTGAAGGCGCGGGAAAATAGGGGTTGGGATGCATAAGGGAACGGCATGATCCATATTTAAATATGTTTTAATACATCTCTTTAGAATCAACTAACTTCATGTTCGGTGGAGTATCGACCTATTATTTTTAATTGTATCACCATAATCAAACAGTCATTTCCTTCGAAGGAAGAACGGTCCAAATGAAATATGGAATCTGTCGCTTGAACACACCAAACACTAAAATGAATGTTTCGGTATGTGTTTTGTAAAAGTAATGAAACACAATGATTCAATATTATTTTGTTTCATTTCTGTTCGTTATCAAAAACTATGTTAGCTGTGTGCTGTACCTGTTAATTTGAATGTCGCAGAGAGATGTGTCTTAACTAAGTGTGTGCTGCCACCTAGGTGTGGATACTCGAAGTAAGGTGTGATTCAAACTGCTCGAACCTTAATCGAGCAGCATAACGCGGCACGATACGTAACGCCGCTTGCCGTGGCGCATTTACTTGTTACTCCATTCGTGTACGTAACGTGGGGAGAGAAAATTTTATTTTCCTCTGGCTACGCCATCTAGAGACATAGAAAATGAGAATAAAAGTTCGTGTAATAAAAGCGATGGAATTTTTAATATGTATCAAAGAGTGTAGAGAAGTTAAAATCGAAACGAACACAAGCTATTGCATTAAAAACTAAATTCAAGGTTGTTGTAACACTAGTCAAATCAAGAGTATAAATCCCCTATATCAAAACAACTTCAAAATATTTAGTTTTTTTGTCGGATAAAATTACATTTGTTCAAATTTTTTGTCTTTTTTGATATTCTGGTTACATTTTGTCTTGCTTATTCATTCAGAAAGAATGTTAATGAAACTGTTTGATGATATTAGAAATCTAAATGAATGAACGAAAACCAAATAAAAAACATTTATACATTTTTTGTACACCATCCAGTATTTGTTGTGGTCATGCGCTTCACTTCCCCCTGGTGCCAATCCCCCTTGTTGAGTTTGGTGTTGAATATGCCGCAATGCTCGCTGCCGGTGTCGACCGAAAACAGCCGTTACTGATATTGGGGCTTGCGTTTGCTTTCTCTCCCTCTCTTTCCCCACTTGCGGTTCGGTTCTTTTAGCAGACTGCCACGCGACGACTAGGACTATGCTGTACGAACTGCGGAACTCGGACGACAACGCTCTGGAGGCGCAATAACGATGGTGAGCCGGTATGCAACGCCTGCGGACTGTACTTCAAGCTGCACGGGGTCAACAGACCGCTGGCGATGCGCAAGGACGGCATTCAGACTCGGAAGCGAAAACCCAAGAAGACGGGTGGATCGGGATCGAGCGATGTAATGTCGCTGGTTGGAGGCAAAAAGAATGATGGCATTGACGATGGTGAGTGGCGAACTTTGCCTAATCGAAACCATCGATTAACGTTCCCTTTGTTCGTTGCAGGTTTGCTACAAACTGATCGTAATGGCAACTCGAAGAATCTGTCCGGAAGTCCAAAGTCACAGAATCTAGGATCCCCGGCGATTCGTTCGCTGCACATCTCACCTCACCACGGACAGTCGTACAATCTTCCGTCGTCTCTGGGATCTTCCCATCACGGTGGCAGTGGTTCGTTGGGATCGTTGGTTGGCAAGTACGATTTGTCTGCCTTATCCCCTCCGGGGTCCCTCGGTGGTGGTGTTCCGGGAAGTATCTCGAGCGTGGTATCGTCGTCCGCTTCTCACCAGCAGCACACGGGCCTAAATTCGTCGCACATCTACACGACACCAGGCTCCAACTCACTGTCAACGCATCATAGTCATTCGCCGGCCAACAGTTACAACCACTCAAACGCGGCCGGCAGTACGTCTCTGGCAGGCACCGGCGGTGGCGGTGGTGGTGGTGGGGGATCCAACACGTCCGGATCGTCTAACCATGGTGGACTCAGTAACACTGCATCGGGCACACCGTTCGGCCAGATCAAATCGGAAACGAACCCGTTGGGAGCCTCGACGACGCCAACTTCCTCCGTCCCGTCCAGCAATGGTTATGGCGATTATATGAACAATTGTCTGCAGAGTGGCTACTTCAGCGGAGGATTCGGTTCTTTACACTCACACCACAGTCCACACCACGTGTCGCCGGGTGTGGGTGGATCGGTTAATGGAACCTCGCTGGCACACACACATCACGCGCACCCACACCACCATCACCACCATCATCATCATCATCCGACGGCGGCTGATCTTGCCGGGTACCATCACCAACACAATGTCATTCAGGCAGCAAAGCTGATGGCGTCCTCTTAGACGTGGCGACGTGGTGACGGATCCTTGAGTACTTACTTTGTGCGTTGGTGCAAAATATTCCATTTTGAAGTTCCTCGCTTGTCGCTTGCTCCATGCTAGGGATAAGATAGAGTCGGTAATCGATCGTCGATAATTGAACCATACAATCTTTCAGTTTCACCGTATAAAAGACGTGTAGGATACAGGAGCGAAGCGCTGCAAACGATCGATTGAGTCGTTGCTATTGTAAATAAGTCGTACTACTAGCAAGTATGGTCAAGGTAGAGTTGAAGTGAGCACAACCAATTCTCAGCAAGTATTTTAATCGAGCTATCATTAGTTGAACGGCGAAGTAGATCTTAGTGCAGAGCTGCAGCATATTACGGCCACAAACAACACTGTACATATGTCACCAACACGGTGTGAGCATTTAAAGGAGTAGTTTTAAGCGATGTATTGTGCTTTGGTTTCTCGTGCCGAGGGAAGCATTTGATCGAGCCAGCCGAGCCGATGTTGCATTTGTCTTAAGAAAGCGCTTTTTCACACCAGCACTAGCACTGGTGGTACTAGTAAATTAAATCGCAAGTATTACTTTGAACGGACAGGTATGAGGTACTCCTTTGCGGTAAACAGAGAGAAAGACAGACAGATCAAGCGTGGTAAGCTGTGGGAAGCTTTCTCTGCGCAGCAATGAGTATAGACAATTTAAAACGATATGCTAGAGGCAACAGTAGACACATATTTAAATGTACGTTGAGTAAGGAATTTGTATTACAAAGTGTAACGCGCGGTATTGAGTAACGGAAAAAAGTATTGCAAATAAATCCATACTGAAAACGATGAGTTTCGTACCATTATATGTGTAAAACTTAGTCGAAGAGACCACTGCGTTGGTGGGTCCAATAAACGAATTTTCTCTCTGTTGGTTCTCCTAAAGGCCACCCAACCAGAATCAAAACCGGATTGGATAATTGCTTGCAACAATTTGCCGTGGAAATCAGCATGCAAGTGTTACTTATCTTTTGGGAAGAATATGCAAAATAATTTGGTTCATTCTTTTCTTTTCTAGCATTTTTCCAAGCATTTTTATTTGAATTAAATTACTTGGACTCATTTGTAAAGATTTACTAATACGCTTTTGACTAAAAGGTAACAATGTTATTGTATTAAATAATTAAACGCAATTGCGATATTTTAATTTAACTTTTAACAAGAATATGGACTTCAGTTACGGTCGAGGAGAGCCAAGAAAAGAAAGATAATCCAAAAAATCCATAACTTTGGTGCTTGATTCTAATGAGCCTCTCTGTCACCTCACCGGTGAGCTATGTTTACTTTGTGTAAATATTCACTTCACGCTGTAACGTTGCCTTTACCGTACGCTTCCTTGATGACGCGCCTGTCAACCTTTGCTTGTCCCAAGCGGCAATCTATGCAACTTTCCCCTGAAGTTGCGCGATTTTTTGAAAAAATATCAAT